>CAKOAT010199599.1:213853-279048 GCA_932364175.1 Eruca vesicaria subsp. sativa
AAATCGGATTGCTCGAGTTTATATAAGGAATTTTGTTTCCTCGTAAGGCCCTAGTAACATTACTAGGCCTTTACGAGGAAATAGCTATGCCCGTGTTTTTATTTCCTCGTAAAGTCCTAGTAATACCATTACTAGGACTTTACGAGGAAACTGCTTTACTAGGAAATAGCTATGCCCGCGTTTTTTTCCTCGTAAAGTCTTAGTAATGTTATTACTAGGACTTTACGAGGAAACAACTATGCCCGCGTTTTCTCTTACTAGGGCTTTACGAGGAAATGGTTTGTAAATCCCTAAACTCGAAACCCCAAACCACAACTTCCTTAACTTATAACCTCTTCTACAACCAAACTCCTAACCTCTTCTACACCTAAACCCCAAATTTTCAAAACTAAACAACCTAATATAAGTTCCCTAAACTAACCACCTAATCTAAATTCCCTAAACCCTAACCTTAAACCTAAACCCTAAACCTAAACCAACTTCCATAACGTATACCTATACATCTTCCTAAACCCCAAATCACAAATTTTTTTAAAAAAACTAAAAGAAGTATACAGTCATCGGAACGGTTTTTGTCAACCCCACATAGCTTTCCTCGAACTATTTACCTGAAGAAAAGCCCCAAGCTATTTCTTTGAAGAAAAGCTATGAGGAGTTGATAAGAAACTATTATGTTGACTGTGAACTTCTTTCAGTTATGAATTGAGTATTTTGTATTTGTTTGGTGTGTTTCAAATGAATCACATATGGTGGTATTTATAGAAATTTTCGAATCTGAGAATTTACTAAGAAATTGCTAGGAAAAGTAGGCACAAAATTTAAATTCGATATTTTCTATCTAGTTCCTCTTAATTTCGTAGTAACAAAACTCATTCCTCTTAATTTCGTAGTAAGCAATTACTAGGACTTTACGAGGAAACTGCTTTACTAGGAAATAGCTATGCCCGTGTTTTTTCCTCGTAAAGTCCTAGTAATGTTACTACGTCTTTACGAGGAAACTGTTTTCTCGTAAGTATACGAGAACCTTACGAGGAAACATGGTTTCCTTGTAAACTCGAAGTAAACTTGTAGTAATTTTACGAGGAATTATTTTCCTAGTAAAGTTTCCTAGTAAATGTTTAGTTTTCTTGTAGTGTATTGATTCGACATAACTCATTGAATGCCACCTTTTCCATGTGTATACCACCGCGCAATCATCTCAGCCACGTGTCTCTACACAATGATGCATGCTACTCAGATATGCCCAATAAATGCGCTACGACGCACTTTCGCGTGAGGAACATGAGATCCAACGCAACCGGAAAGTTCACAACTTGCTCCAGCTTTTTTATCAGACTCCATGAACTTCACTTGTTTTAAGATTCCCACTCTCACTGCCTTTCTCTGACTATCGTCGCCGTCTTCCAACCACCCGGAAAGAGCTGATCCCTCTTCGGTTCAGATGACACGAAGAAATTGAACGCCCCATTAAGGGATGGCGAAAGGATTCCTCGACATTACTCCCTGCGATGAAAATATTCTGACGAAGAGACTCAGGTAATATAAATTAGGGTGAAACTTCGGTGGGATGTTGGTAGATCTAAAAAAAAATCGGAGAAAGATGAAAGCTTGATGAAACAGTTCCGATTAGTTTGAGAAGACACTCAAAAACTTGCCTTGAAAAGTGAAAATTCTGACATAGTGGAAAAAAAAAGTTGATCAAGATGATCGAATAGTATATATGATATACTATGAATTTTACTAGTTTTCACTCATACTATATGTCTTTTTAGGATCTATTAAATGTTCTTGGAGTATGTTTTAAAGTCATTCCAGATCAAGATATATTTTGGAGCAATGTGGAGATTATGGAGTATTTTGGGGTTTAATGATGAAGAAACTCTTAGCTGCTGAAAGAATCAGAAGACATAATCGATATTTGAGATGTTTGTCTATCGATAACACCCTGTTTCCATCGATTGACAGAGCCGCGAAGGAATTGGGCTGACTTTTTTGTGACCGACTGAAGTGTGCTTTACCATTGTTTGGGAAAAATATCACCTTTTACATCATTCACCATACTTAGAAGCTTTTAGTTAGTTTTGGAGAGAAGATCAAGACTCCTTTAGAGATTTTTATCGGAACTCCATTATTTTCTTAACACTATTCTATTTTATGCATTCTATTTAGATTTATATTATGTTTGAGTGGTTTTATTTGTTAGAAATAGGGTTATATTAAGTTTTATATGTAGTGCTAATTATAGAACTGTTAGGGTAAATTTATAAGGACCCTTAGCTAACTCGAACCTTGAACTTAGGTTATAGACAACTACGACATTAGGTTCTCTACTTGATAATAATTCTGCTGAGCTAGGATTGCTAGAAACATACCTGATCTTGTGAAACTAGTGAACAAATTGATCAGGTCGGTAGCGCTTGCCTAAGAAAGTGTTGATCGGCACTCACTCAATAGCATTGATCAACACTCGATCCGTGTTGACATGCAACAGCTGAAACATTGAACTTAGTTATTAGATTAGACTCACAGCGAGATTTGGTTGTCTTTTCCATTAAACATCAAGTTCTAGGATGATTACCACATACCATTAGCATCTATACAAGTAATCTCTATAACTTGAAACCCTAGGTTTAGCTATTTAATCTCATAAGTTTACAAACTCATTCTCACTCAGTCTCTTGCTATAATGCTTTTACAACTTTTTGCCTAACTTAATCTTAATATTTATAAGTCTAATGTGTGACGCTTCATGTGTGTTGCAGTCACAAAATCCATGGTTCCACCAGAGTCTCACCAAACCTTCCAAACCGGCCACCTAGGAGATATCAGTGATAGAGGTTCAATAAAAAGAGAATACCTAAAGAACCAGAATGACTTTTGAGGTGAAACCAATTTACGGCTCCTACACTCATCAAAGAAGCACTGAGGCTTAGAAGTTCAAGAAAATCTTCACGGACCAAAAAGTTATGGATTTTACAAATTGGAAGTTTTCCAGTCCATCCATTTGCGAGTATCAACCCTTAGAAGTGGATTCAAGCCTAACCATGAAGCGGCCTTCAGGAAATTAAATTATGGACTTTAGTCGGATTATTTTATAGATTCAGGAGGCCCAGAATCAGGAGATAGGACCAAGTGAAAATGAAGATGCAATCACTTTATCAAAACCGGTCAAACCGACATTTTTTATGGAAAGTCTTCAACCAATTCGATTTGGTTCAGACCAAACGTATCTATGGAGAACAGGAGGTCATCTTAACCGTCCAGAAGACATCCAAAGACATTCTTATCTGCACCATCATGCGGATCCTCCTTTCCATTCACTTACCTTATCTGGATATTCCACACATTTTCAAAGAAAGTCTTCAATTCATAATGGGCAAGGACCAACGGCTATTTTCTCTTGGACTAGAAGAGATAACTATCATTTAGAGATTATTCATTAACCAGAGAGTATTATTTTGTGGATACTTCAACATAATATCAAGATAGAAGATCAACTCTCTCTAAAAGACAACAAATCAGCCAACATCTATTTTTCTTGGAGCCATCAATTCTTTTGATTCAAAGAATTTTATTTCGAATTCATTGTTTTTCCTTTAGTCATTTTAGACTGTTAGAGAGTTCCCTTAGTCGAGCCTATAAAGCTCAAGTCGTTTGTTCATTGTAAAGCACCCTTGAATTTTATGAATATCCAGTTTTTCTAGTTTTTCAAAACTATTGTTCTAAGTCTTTAGAGTGTTGTGAATAGGCCTGGGAATTTTGGGTATTGGTTCGGTTTGGTTTGGATATTTCGGTTATCGGGTAGTTTGGATAGGGATTTAGAGGATCCATTTGCTATTTGACATATTTTCGGTTCAGTTTGGTTCGGGTAGTTATGGGTTCGGTTTGGTTCGGATAGTAAAATTAGGAACCATAAAGTACCCAAAACAAAATTTGGTTCTCATTTGATTCTAGCTTCGGTTCGGTTAGTTCTGATAGTTAACATTAAATATTGGGTATTTTAGGTGATATAGTGAATAATTACGATAATTCAGATAAAAATCTCTACTAGTTTGGATTACTTTGGATATTTAAGATAAAAATATCTTTATACTTTTGAATAGTTTGGATACTTTATAATAAATTAGTTTGTAAAATTATTTTCAGATACTTTTAATAAAAATATAAATATGTATATTAAATTATATTGTATATATATATAATTAATACTTGTATATATTCAGATATCCGTTCGGTTATCGGTTCAGTTCCGCTTCGATTCGGTTATTTTGAATATAGAAAGATAGAAAGATAAAGTAAGAGAGAGAAGTTTGATGTGATATTAATATAAAGGGAAATTTGATCAAATATACAAACAAAAAACCTAAATACATTAACGGTCCAAACTCATCCTTTTTCGGTAACATTATCTTTCTACTAGATTTTGACCCACCCTTTAGAGGCAGGTAAATTTTTATTTATATTTTTTAAAATTTAATTTCATATTTTTATTTTTCTTTGTAATCATATTTATGATTTTTTATAATTAGTTTAATTTTTATATTCATGGCTTTCTTTGTAATCATATTTGTGTTTTTTTCTAATCCTATTTAGCAAATTAAATGGGGTTTTATGAATTTTAATCCAACGTAATAAAAAAATGTTACCTTTAAAAGCACATAATTAATTTTTAACGATATCCTTTTTTATTTATCTAAATTTTTAATTTTATAATAATTAGTGTTTACATGAAATATTTTCTTTGATATATTAGATGGATTAAGATTTTAGGTGAAAGTTTTGATCCGCAGAAAATATAATATTTTTTAATTTTTAAATATTTATAGAATTGTCATTTTCATTTTTATTTCTCATTTTAAATTTTAGTTTTTTTATTTTATATCTATCAATATAAGGTGAAAATATATTTTATTTTATCAAATATAATCAAAGTTTAATTATATTAAATATAATTTTCAATATTCATAACGTTTAGTTTTTGATCTGTTAAATTTCACCTGTATAGTTATTGTTATTTTTATATGATATATAAAACTTTTTCACAAAATAACCAATGTTCTTTAAAATAAATATGAAATCTTTGACCAAAACTGAAATAGAATAATTTTTGTTGAAAATATACTTATAAATAGTTAGGTACTAAATTTGTATATTTAAACTGACATTTATATGAAGTCTGCTTTATCAAAGGTTGATAGTTTTGCTTAAAATTGGGTGGTTAGTTATTAAGATTTTGAACTATGCGTTGAAAAAAAACATTTTTTGGTTAAATAAAAAATTATGAATATTTCTATGTGTTGATTTAATTTATAACAAAATCCCACCTTTTGATGCGTATATGATTTTTATTATACACGGAAAGTATATCTTTTAGAATTGTTCTATGTATAGAAATATTTCACTTTTTAAAATTATTATTTATAATATACTTATTATCTCATGTTTTATGTTTAGAGTATATTGATTAAAATACTAAATATATTGATTAGATATTATTCAGAGTAATGTAAATGAAACAAATATATTGAAAACAAAAAAAAAAATCTCAGGATTAATATTTTATGTAATAGGCATACTTGATTTCTCTATATATTAGTTTAGTATTGCAAAACAAATTGTTAATATATTTGTTTATATATCCAGATTTATGTATTTGTTGTATTAAATATTTCAGATTGTAATTTTTGAACTTAAAATATTAATCAAAACCTGTTCGAATGACTTTTGTTATTTAGACCTCATTTTAAAAATTCTCAAAAAAAGGAATAGTTTATCTGTATATAAAAATTTGAAGACGATATACTTGTAGGTCATAAGAGATAAACCTTGTACTATAATATTGCAGTTCTAATAATAATTTATGAAAATTTAAACCTTATGTAAAAAAAAACATAGTATGAAATTTTCCAAGTGTCCATGATGTCTGATATATTTTGTTTTGAGAAATTTACATTCAAAGTCACTTTTGCACTTTGTAATTATACTATAAGTCACTTATTACTATTCAAGCACTTTTTTATAACTAATTCTTCTTTTCACTCAAAAACTAACTAGAAAAGCTAATACTCGTTATCCATTACTCTAACTATAGTAAGATGGGTCCCATATAATTTTCTTTCTTTCAAGTTCACCATTTTCTATAAAAACAAATATGTGTCTTCAAAATTTTTGTTTAAAAGATCTTGTATTTAATCATTGTTTCCATTATTTTATCTATCGTTTAAGATACGTGAGCTGCATCTTTAGTGATAGTTCAATCGTGACGTACAAGATGACGAAGTTAACGGTAGATCATTTGAAGCATTAACCATGGTATCTCTGTCTTTTCATATCGATGTGCTCTGTTCTTGCTCTGCAACCGTCGGCGAGCCTTATGCGAGCTCGATCTCTAAGCTGTCGTGTTCGTCTTCCTCACGGTGTCATACGGAGAATGTGGTCGGTTGCGTTCTCTTTGATTCAATTCTCCGCGTTATGTTCTAGTTCAGTCTTCCGCGTTATGTTTCTCTCTGGCTCGCGCTTCAACCTTCTGAAAAGCTCGAGAGCAAGAATGGTTCACTTTAGCGTTTTTGCATGTCTAGTCCTTTAGTTTTTGTATCATTCAATTTTAACCCTAATACTCTTTATAAATGCAGATTAACCCCAATGATTGAATCATTTACTTTTGGCATTAATCCCAAATGAATCACTCATGTTTATGCTAGACAATTTTAATTGTTATTAGATGATATTGAATGTTCAAATTTCAAACTTGAAAATGAATGATAAAACATATTTGGTGTACAACTAAACCAGTTGTACAGTGAATTATATGTGTACACGTTGACGATATAAACCATCAAGTCATTTAAGAAACATTGTACAAATCAATCATTGTTGAAATGAACTGGTGCACATGTAAAATATTGTACATATTATTAAAAGAGGTTTCACAATTTTTCAGAATTTTTTTTTATAATGGAGTATACATTTCATAGCTAGCATAAAATAATTAGTTGCCAATTAAACATTTGTTTAAAGTTTATCCAATGACAAATTTGTGTTATGGTTTGAGCATTTTAAATTAAGCTGTAGAAATAACACAATTTGTTTGTGGGAAAATATGATTTTAGTGTTTTGGCCGAAAACTTGCATTTAGATATTTAAAAGACAAACATGATTTCATGGGATATTGCTTTATATACGATGTACACATGTACAAATTTAAGTTCTGTACACTTGTAAACTTGTTCACATGTACTTATGTTGCTTAACTTTTTATATACATATATCGGTTCAGGTACATGTAAATATAAATGTATTAACTGTTGTACATATGAATTCGTGTACATGTGGATAATAATTTTTTTTGTGTATATCGGTTTATGTACATGTAAATATAATAAGTATGGCTAATCTTTAAATGATGATAGTATTTTGAATAGTTTTAGCTTTTCATTTTAGATTAAATTGAATTTGCATACTAATCTTCATAAAGTAGGGGTTATTTGCATAATTAGATGTGTAAACCCTAATTGATAAGCAATTGTGCAAATCTGCAATTTTAGGCCCAATTTGTAAATAGTCAAAAGTTAAAGGACCAGTCATGCAAATATAAGAAAATTAGTTTCTTTTAGAGATTCGACAGATCAGATCAACCCCCTGATTGGTTCACCGATGGTTGGAGAGGAAAATAGAGGTCACGGAGGGAGGAAGACACGACGGAGCTTGACAAGCCAACGATTTGAAGATGCGGAGAAGATGAGATGCGACAACGCGTAGAACGACGAAACGATGATGGCATATAACAGAATCACCGTGAAATAGGAGTTTGGAAACGGAAGCAGCGGAACTATATTTAATTTCCCTGTCCATTTTTGTATAAGGTATAAACTAAATTTGAGATGAAAACGTTTTCCTATTGGTTTCTAATCGGGTGCTTGTCCGAGAATGAAAATCAAGGTGAAGAAGAAAGTCTAGATGGAAATAAGAAGATTTAGTCTGGGAATTTACGGTAAGTGATAAAAAAATAAGCAAAAAGTCATATTGTTTTTAGTAAACATAATTAAAATAAAAGAAAACAGAAATAAAGATAACTGGAATCTTTATGTAGTGTTACGTCTAGTTAGGTGAATAGAGATAAAAGTTACTCAAAAGTACCTTAAGAGTAATAAGTGACTTATGGTGTAACACAAAGTCATAAAGTGACCTTGAGTGTAAAATTCTCTTTTGTTTTTAACAATGTTGATATTGATATAGCACGTGAATTGATGGTCGAAGTTAACCTATTATAATTTCTTGTTGTGATATATCTATTATCTCTCATATAATATAGGGTTAATGGGTTACGGTTATATTATTTACTTAAAATGATTTATTGCACGTTTTGTCTTCGTTGAGGAGTGTTATAAATTTATGTTTGGATGCACGCACTCAGCCATCGTTTTTTTTTTTTTGTAAACTAAAAGGATTAAACCCGGATCAATTAAAGACACAGACCTAATCTTCTTGTGGAAGTACAGTCCCCCGATAGACTCTCTCTTGGGCATTCAAATGGGTCGAAAGCAGTAACCCATATCCGTGTAACCAGTGGGGTTTTAACTCGGACATCCATCGGTTTTGCTCTTTAATTTTCTAGGCTTCTTCATATTGACATTATTTATTGCATACTTGATTTCTCTATATATTAGTTTAGTATAGAAAAGAAAATTGTTATTTAGACTTCATTTTCAAAATTCTCAGAAAAACGAATAGTTTATCTACTTACAGGAATCTGTATATAAAAATTTGAAGACAATATACTTATAGGTCATAAGAGATTAACTTTATATTATAATAAATTGTGAGACACAACTTTTTATCAATTAGACATATTCCAAATTTAATAGTATTGATCTCTTTCAGCAAATTACTTTTTTTTGTTATTTTGGCAAAAAAACGGATTTAAAACTAGAAAATATTACACTGAGAGGCAATTTCAAGTTATTTATAACACTCAGAAGCAGTTTGTTATACCAACACACTTTATTCTAACAGATCATTTTCTTCTTGTCACTCTTTAACTAAACAACTAAAAAACTAAACTATTATTATATGAGGAACTAACCTCCACCATATATTTCTCTTATTTCTTAAAACATTTTCTAATCTTTTTTTTCTTTCTTTGTTCTTATCTTCTTCTATTTTCTTTTCATGGTTACAGAAAACTACTGATAAATTATCTTTTGTAAATCTCAAATTTGAAAAGATAGAAATCCATGATTTTTTTTTTAAAAAAGAGATCCATGGTTACAACATCATCGTCATGTGTACAAGCCTTTCTTCTGTCGCAATAGTACCACCTATGTCTCCATTTCATCTTTGCCTTCTTCTCGTCGCCGCTTTCGCCTTCACATTGTTGCTTTCGTTGTCTCCTTCTTGTTCTCGTCGTCGACTATGTCTCGCCGCTTTCATCTCATCCATTACGCCACCTTTCTTCGTTGCAAAAGCTCGATGAGAAACAATGGCCAATTTCAATTTTATTGCACATTTAGTCCCTACACATTTGAATATATTCATTTCTCACCAATGTGTTTTTTATTTGCAAATATACCTTTTCAAATTGATTTCAGGCTTTTTAATTCTACACACCATATTTTTCATAATTAAATTAAGTTATCTTTTTACATTTCTTGAGTCAATTTATACACAATTTTTTTGTTTTATCTTCACAGGAAGAATTTCTAAGGAAGAAAGACTGAACACCCTTTTATACATGTGGATATGTAAACTGATGTACAACAAGGAGGCACACACCCTTTTGTACATATGGATATGTTAATGTACACATATATATCACTAAAACATTGTACTTGTGTTTTTTTTTTTTGACAACGAAAGGCTGATCTATTACTCAAGCTTGAGGTGGTCTGGGAATCCAGACCGGAATAGAACAACCAACATACATCAGCTCACGATAGAAAGATCGTGCAGTCTTAGCTAAACGATCGGACACAACATTTCGAGACCTAGGCACATAAACTATATTGAAGTCTGGGAAACAAATTCTCAGCGTCAATAGCCTCTCCAGTTCCGTCGAAAAGCTTGCCCATTCATGGGGGTTTGAGAGCATCGCTATCAACTCCTTGCAGTCCGTCCCAAAGCTCTGACATGACAAATGTTGAAGCATATTCTCCATTGCCCACCGCAGTGCTTCCAGCTCCGAATGCAAAGCCGACTCCACCCTACTAACATTAGGCAAACCCATCAGTTGAGTATTTCCCGTGTTATCCTTCCATTCCCAGCCACATCCTGAGAATTGATCTATAGAGATCCAAGAACCGTCTATCATGTAAATATCTCGTAGGCATATGACATGACGTTCAGCATCTCTGCTTTCTTCTGATATCTCAATTCCCTGCTCATTTACTTGGAACCAGGCAATACGCTCACTCTCCGCATACCGGGCTAGTTCCAGAGGGTCTCTGTCTATTCCTCTGAACAACTTATCGTTCCTAGCCTTCCAGTTGTACCATATTAGCCAACGATAAGGGTCCCTGTCTAGTTCTGGCCCGCCTATGGCCTTCTTCCTCCATAATAGATAGTCCATATTCGCATACATTGTACTTGTGGAAATTTTAACTGATGTACATGTAGATATGTAAACTGATGTACAACAAGGAGGCACACACCCTTTTGTACATATGGACATGTAAATGTACACATATATATCACTAAAACATTGTACTTGTGGAAATTTTAACTGAGATTTACACTCTTACTAGTATATAATCTTCTCATCTCTGCAACAACCATGTGTACACAAATAATATTATTGTACATATGTACACCATTTATGCACATACACAAATGTGTACACACAATTTAAATAGTATAATTTGGATACTTTTCCAAACCGGATTTGTTTTTATAAGTGTAGACATAATTTGGTGTGTTATCGGATTTTTTTTACATGACAATAAGTATACACATGATTTTGTTTATTATTCATATCTAATATTTTTTTCTTTTGATATATTTAGGTACATATATAAATATATACACTATTTATGTATATATGTTAACGTGTACACACAGTTTATTTACATATGTAAACGTGTACACACAATTAAATATTATATATGGAAATGTGTACACGATTTGGAATAGAACCAAATCAAAAAAAATTATCTGCAAATCCGGAAAAATTGGGATAAAAATGAAATAATAATCGTTTGGTCCTGATTGCATAATTAAAATTCTCGGAGTAAATTTGTTAAAAAAACTTGAACATATTAAAAGTTTGAGACAAATTAGAGAACAAGTAAGAGTTGGAGGACCAAATCTGAAAATAACCAAAAATGACCATTGTTGATGTAGTGAAAGCTTTTTCTTTGATTTGAGACAAAAGCGATGAATATTCCGGCAGCCACAACTCTGATTCCGAGCATGACGACCATAATTAGGAGGAAATAATACGGATTATGATAGATCTAGTCAGAATGGAGCTCGTGGTTTGAGGTCGTTATCAAAAAAAAAATTCCGGTCGCTCCGTCATGCTTTGTTTTTCAATTCACGATGGAGTTCTCTGGCTGCTTGCAATGGCACTGTTTTCCTCACTGTCGTTTTTTGTCGCGTTAAGTCATCACTATGAGACTAAAAAATGGTGAAGATGATGATATTAATGTGTGGATCCTATTAGTTACATCTTAGTTGTGTTTTAGTTAGAAAAAAAAAATGAGTTAAAAAAAGTGTGTTAGGAATAAAAGCTGTTTTTTAGTGATATAAAAACTTAAAAACTGTCAAAAAAAAAACTCTTAAAACTATGATTGGATAAAAAAAGAAAAAAAAAAAGAAACGAAATTACTGGAGGCTGACAACTACTCGTATCGCTCCACGAGCCCTACGCTGCCCAACTGACTTTTTTCTTAAGATTATTACTCTTTTTTTTTTTGAAAAAAAAGAAATATTTATTCATATCAGTGACCACTCTCTTTCCGTCTCCGGCGCCGGTGCTCTGCTCCGATCACGTCCGCCTCATTCATTTCCGATTCGTGTCTTGAGAGTTAAGGTAATTTCACTCCGTTATTGACGGATTCTTCTTCGTTTTATTTTGAATTTGTGTCGATATAAAGGAAAGAGATGGAATTCGGGAATTGATCCATGGTCTTAGATCTTACGGGAGATTCTCTCCGAATTCAAATTTTGTCGGAGTCGGATCTGATTGAAATTGATCGAAGTCGTAGATATAATCTAGTTTTAAGCTAAAGTGCTTCCTACTGATTTTCTCTATCATCTTAATCCAGTAGCGGAAAGAGAGTGAGTGTCTCTGCAGAATGGGAAATTGACGAAGAAAGTAGAGATTTAGAGGAAGAGAGAAACAATGGCTCCTGTGAGTAAAGCCGAGAAGAAAACAGCAGCAGATGCTGCTGCCTGGATGTTCAATGTTGTCACTTCTGTTGGTATCATTATTGTCAATAAAGCCTTAATGGCCACTTATGGTTATAGCTTTGGTAATCAACCCTCTCTCTCTCTCTCTCTCTCTCTCTTCTTTTCATTTATGTTATTATTTTTGTTTTCTTACTTATTTATGTCTCCAGCTACAACCTTAACCGGTTTACATTTCGCTTTCACTACTCTGATGACGATTGTTCTAAGATGCCTTGGTTACATTCAGCCTTCCCATCTTCCTTTTACCGAGCTTCTCAGGTTTATTTTCTTTGCAAACTTCTCCATTGTTGGAATGAACGTCAGTCTTATGTGGAACTCTGTCGGCTTTTATCAGGTTATCTATCTCTCTACCTCTGCAATTGCGTTATTTTAAGCATGACACCTATTCTTTGGTTCTGTGTTGCTTGTCAGATTGCAAAGCTCAGCATGATTCCTGTATCCTGCTTGTTGGAAATGGTGTTAGATAAGATCCGTTACTCCAGAGACACCAAGCTTAGCATAGGACTCGTTCTTGTTGGTGTTGGTGTTTGCACTGTCACTGATGTTAGTGTGAATAGCAAAGGCTTTCTTGCCGCTTTTGTTGCCGTCTGGACTACTTCTCTGCAACAATACGTAACTCTTCTCACACCTCTTACAATACTAATCTTCTATTCATTTTCACCTCAACACTAATAGTATTGGTGGTTTTTACACATGGGCGCAGTATGTACATTACCTTCAGCGCAACTACTCGCTTAGCTCATTCAACCTATTGGGACATACCGCACCAGCCCAAGCCGCAACACTGCTGGTTCTTGGTCCATTTCTTGATTATTGGCTCACAGAAAAAAGAGTTGACATGTTCGACTACAACTTGGTCTCCGTGGTAAGCGCCTTAAACCTCAATAGCTTATCTGATTATGATGCGTGGTGTACGAACAGGGTATAGATATTCAATCAAAACATAACAAGTTTTTTTTTAATTCTCCAGCTGTTTATAACCCTCTCGTGCACAATAGCTATCGGCACCAACCTAAGCCAGTTCATCTGCATCGGTAGATTCACAGCCGTATCGTTTCAAGTCCTTGGACACATGAAGACAATCCTGGTGCTGGTAATGGGATTCTTCTTCTTTGGTAGAGAAGGTCTAAACTTGCACGTGGTTATTGGAATGGTCATTGCAGTACTTGGTATGATCTGGTACGGTAACGCCTCTTCCAAGCCAGGAGGCAAAGAGAGACGAAGCTATTCACTTCCTACGACTCGTCAACAGAAACTTGGAGCTGCTTCTGATTCTGATGACAATGAAGACAAAGCCTAGTAGTAGTTAGAATATGATCAGGAACATCACATATCTACTACATCTCTGTTTGGAGTTGTCTGTTTTTGATTTATGGTTTTAGCTTAATTTATTTATGATCCTCGTAGACGATTGAGATTGACGATTGAGATTGTTTTGTAATGTTTTAGAAGAATCATTCTTTTACAGTTGTAACAACGGATAGTTAATAATAATATATGAAATCTATACTATTATTTACGAATTGATTTTTCGCAACGGAGCTCCCACGTTAAAAGTTAGAGCGGTTAATATCTATTTTAACCTTAATGAAATTTTTATATACAAAAAAAATTTATGATTAAAAACGAAATTTAAATTTATTTAATTAGATGAGTTATTTTAAATAATAACAATAAGAGTTATCCAAAATCTAAAAATATATTTTATTTTTATAGATAAAATTTAAATTTATTTAATTAGATAAGTTATTTTAAATAATAATAATAAGAGTTATCTAAAATCTATAAAAATATATTTTATTTTTAAAGATAATTCCTATATATTTTGTATTGTTATCCGAAAACTATCTTTTGATAAAATATTTAAAAATCACTTCGCAACGGAGCTCCCACGTTAAACGTTAGAGCGGTTAATATCTATTTTACCCTTAATGAAATTTTTATATATAACAAAAAATTTATGATTAAAAACGAAATTTAAATTTATTTAATTAGATAAGTTATTTTAAATAATAACAATAAGAGTTATCCAAAATCTAAAAATATATTTTATTTTTAAAGATAAAATTTAAATTTATTTAATTAGATAAGGTATTTTAAATAATAACAATAAGAGTTATCCAAAATCTAAAAATATATTTTATTTTTAAAGATAATTCCTATATATATTGTATTGTTATCCGAAAACTATCTTTTGATAAAATATTTAAAAATTCAAAAGCAGAAAACAAATAATTACATATTAATTAATTAAAATTCTTAATTTTATATAATTGAAAAGATAATATAGAATAATTTTTAAGATAAATAAAAAAATTTCAAAACAAAAACACAAATAATAATTTATGCTTCTAATTTTTTATTATTAATATATTTACTAACAAATAGTTATAAAAGGCTTAAACCAGCAGGGCGGGCAAAACACCTAGACTCTTTTAAAACCGAAACAAATACTCGGTCTTCTACCAAAACAGAAATGCGACGAACATTGAATACTCTTACTAACGAAAACAAAAGATGTTACTAGAGAAGGAAAACAAAAGATGGCACTGAGCCAAAACCGAGTCTTTTGAGTCTTACAAAATTGTACGAAACAAGAAAAACTTAAAACCGGTTCTTATCAAAGATCCAATCCAGCCGCAGCTAGCATCATTGTCTTAACGCTTCTTAGAGACACCAACAGTCTTTCCTCTGCGACCAGTTGTCTTGGTGTGTTGTCCGCGGACCCGGAGACCCCAGTAGTGTCTCAGACCACGGTGGTTCCTGCTCATTGTCAAAGAAAATGAAACAACCAATTCAAACCACATGAAAAGAGAGTGAAAACGAGCTTGTTATGATTGGGATCAGTGTGATTTTTACCTGATCTTCTTGAGACGTTCAAGATCATCCCTAAGCTTCATGTCGAGGGCATTAGAAACAACCTGAGAGTACTTTCCATCCTTGTAGTCCTTCTGTCTGTTCAAGAACCAGTCTGGGATCTTGTACTGCTTTGGGTTTGCAACGATGGTCATAAGGTTGTCAATCTCAGCTGCAGACAACTCACCAGCCCTTAAATTGGAGATCATAACACAAGCCCATCAGATACAATACACAACTTTTCGATGAACATACAAAGCCCTGACTATTCTACAATTCTCATGTTTCACTAACAAAACAAAGCCGCAAAGTCAGAAGAACCATAATAAAAGAAAATGTCTTGACTAAAACATGTTCATTTAGAGACAGTTAAGACAACAGAAGTGGAAACATAATCCATATCACATGACTTCGAACTTACAGAAAAAAACAAAGACACAACACTACTATCTTCGATGTAAAGAGAAGATCAATAACAAACATACCTCTTGTTCATGTCAACATCAGCTTTCTTGCAGACAATGTTGGCCAATCTCCTTCCAATACCCTTGATGGAGGTAAGGGCGAACATGATCTTTTGCTTGCCATCAACGTTAGTGTTGAGCACACGCAGAATGTGCTGGAACTCCTCGTTCGCAACTAGAGACTACACAGCAACAATCACAAAATAACTCAAATCTTTTACATGATAATCGAAAAAAAAAAAAATACTAAGTTATTCGCTGGATTCAAACGGAATAAACGGCAAGCTATAAAATTACAGATCGTGAACCAAGGACTGAGATCTAAGAGATAGCTAAGTGAGCAAAAGGGAAAAGAAACACCTAGTTACCATCGTTTGATCCGAAGAGTAGAACTGCCTGAGAGAAAAGATGAGAAGCTCTCGCCGTCGGTATTCGCTCAAATGGATTCGAACAACTAGGGTTTCTTTCGTGGTCCTTTTATAAACTGGATACAATTGGGCCAAATTTAGTTCTTTTACTCGGCCCAAGTTATGTGACAAATAGTGTTATAGAATGTTATTTTTACTTTAGCCCAGAAAACAAAGTAATTTATCTTAAAAATTTGAATAGGTTTCATGCCGTGCCGTTTGACAAAAACAAAACAACATTTCTTCATCCTGTTTCTAAGCTTTGACTTGAGTTGATTGTGTGGCACTAAAGCGGAGCACGGATTTGCCTTTAGCTGAGAATCACTGCATGAAGTTAAACGTTTACTAATATAATTGGGACTGGTTTTTCGGATTCTACCCAACGATTGAACTGAAAATATTTCATTGTTCACAACAATCACAAAGCTGTCATAGAATGGGCATAATACTTATTTCATATGATGGAAATCAAGACATCTGATCACAACATGGAGTTTTTAGATGGAGTCAGCTCGTACAACTTCCCGGGAGACTAACTTCTTCAGTAGATCAATAAGCTGATCAAAGTCGTCTTGTGTTCTGATGAGACTTAATCGAACAAAACGTTCCTCTGATCCAAACACTTTTCCCTCTCGTCCTATTATCTTAGCCGCTCTGAATATCTCAAAGCAGTTTGTATCTTCTAATCTCTCACACTTCACCCACGCATAAGCTTGTAAATGAAAAAAAAAAAAAAAGCAAACAATTTATGATTTTTTAGATAGTACCAAACCACAATATCACTTTCTTGCAAAAAAAAAAAAAAAAACTTACAAGGAGTAAAGTCTCTGAGTTTCTTGAAATAGTTGCAGTACTGAGGTTTGATTGTCTCGAGCGAAAAGCGTGTGGACATGGACAAGGTCTTGTTTAATACCTCCAATCTCTTCTTCATTGTTTCATAACCAAAATGGAATATCCCCTCGCCTCCATCTCCAACTACTACTTTGAGCAACTGCAGAGCACGAAGCTGTGTATCTCTTGAAACTCCCATACTACTTAAAGTTAAATACCTTTTCATTCTTTCATAAACAGCTTCGTCCTTTACCAATGCCCATCTGAAAAAAAAAATTGTTATGACCAATCAAAAATCCGAGAGGACTAAGAGAGGGCAGAAAGTAAATAACCCGAATCTGGAGCCAGCATGACCTGTAGTCTTTGTGAGACTAAACAAGCTCAAATCCTCATCAGCAGGATGCGTTATAGGCGAGAAATGAGGCCAGTAATAGGCGTAATCATGAATTGTTTTGACATTAGGACCATCGAGAACCGCTCTTTTCAGCTTCCCATCTGGATTATTAGGAGATGTTACTATCTCTATTACTTGTGTCATATTATCATTGTGCTTGCTCATCTTCCACGCAGACGCGTCTCCTCCAAACTTAAGATTTGCGTAATTAAAGAAGACAGTTTGTTCTTTGTACACCTACACACACAGGAGACTGATCAGAACCATCCACTCAGTTAGTTTGTTACATGCATAAAGCCAAGAACAGATCTTCTTGGTTTACGTTGTAGTATGGAATAGCAGACACAAGTCTTGTAGGAGATGATGAGTTTGTCTGAGACAAAGCATGAACAGAGGCTGCAATCAACTGCGTGGCTCCGGTTCCAAAGATTACGAATCTGTTATCTGTAACTGCATTTCCGACTACGTTATGCAGCTTCCTAATGATCCGCTCGAGCTCTGCTGATACATATGAGCCATCTTCGTAAAAATGATAACTCATCCTGTGCCATCCGGACTCAACAACCGCACTCCCCTCTGCGTTTCGCATCCAGAATGGCTCCAAGAACAAAGGGTCTCCTCTTCAAAAATCCGCAAAGAAAAAGCAAATACTAAAAACTCAATCCAAACTTTATAGATTTGGTCATCATGATAGCATAGAAAAAAAAAGAGAATTAATCAAAACTTGTTGCGTACGAGTTAGCAGCGGCATGACAATCTGGGAGAAGAAAGGAACAGTCTTTGCCTGTGTAGCAGTTGTTGCATTCACAAGGAGCTTTATTACCGTCAAGGACACCTAGACCGTCCACATAAGCTCTGCCGTGGCCTGAGCATGAAACAGAAGCTGCATCCTCTGCCTCCTCGGCGGCTCTATTAGTCCACGACAGAGTCCATGTGCTTGAGTTGTTATGAAGAAAATGAATGATCAAAACGAGATTTAAGATGATCGACGCTGCAACGAGTAGCATCTTCCTGTTCATCATCTTTACTTGATCTGTAGGAAACTAAAGACTGGACTTTTATCGTGCTCATGTGTAAACAGAGGGTTTCAATATTATTTTATTAAATACTCTGACGAGGTATTGAATGAGACAGATCAACTTGTTTCATTCGTACAAATACAAAACCATTTATCTTATAGACTTTTCAAAACAGATATATACAATGACTACTAGTGTACCTTGTAATCTTTTTTTTTTTTTTTTTGTTGCTTAAATATCTTTTAATCTTTCTATCCTAAGACCATCTCCAATGGGGGTTCTATCCCATTGAAGTTCTAAAACCATATATGTATGTATGTATTATATATATGTATGTAATTGTAGGGTCCATTAAATAATGTAGAACCCTATCCAAAAGTTTTAGAACTTTTGGATAGGGTTCTACATTATTTAATGGACCCTACAATTACATACATATATATAATACATACATACACACATATTTGATTTTAGAACTTTAATGGGATAGAACCCCCATTGGAGATGGTCTAACAATGCAAATATGGAGGGTTCCGTGCGAGTGCATAACAATAACAAATTGACTTTTGACATTGACGAGAAGAATTTCAGTTATACCACTTTGGTGGTACCACTTTGGTGGTACCACCACCACTTTGGTGGTACCATCAACAAAGGAACATTTTCAAAAATACACATTTTATTAAAAGATAAAAGACTTTTATATTCTTGTTTTTTATATATATACATAAAATAAATATAAATAAAATATTAACCCTAAATACTAAAACATCAATTCTAAACTCTAGACCCTAAAAAGTAAATCCTAAACCCTAAAAATCAACCATAAACCCTAAAATATCAATTCTAAACCTTAAACCCTAAACTCTAAACCCTAAAAGGTAAACCCTAAACCCTAAAAAATCAACACTAAACCCTAAACTATCAATCCTAAACCCAAAACCCTAAACCCTAAATTCTAATAGTATTTTGACTATTAAAATTTTAATGGTAAAGTTGATTAGTGTAAAGTTGAAAAGTGATATATTGAAAGTGTTGCCTTGCTTTAAATCAGATGGTTTTTGAAAGATATAACTTGTATATTTATGTTTAGGATTACAGAACAGTGTCTTTTTCGATAAATTTCTTAGCATTTAGTTTAGTGTTTGGTAAGTTCAATCCCTGATCAAGACTGGACCAGTTGAATTCTTACTCTTATGACCTCACAAAGCTCCTACAAATCCAGTGAATCATACATGTCGAGCTTTCATACAAAAGTGTAACGGAGGGTCTAAATATAGGCCCAAGTACGTACTTACGTATGATTGCATTGAATACATTTGATCACAAGTTTTAAAGGCTTCTTGGGAGTCTAGCTTTTTCAACGTATCAATAAGATTATCAGGTTTCGAAGATCTGAGCAACTGACCATCCTACCTCCATGAGACCATGATTAACCAGGTTGCTTAACGGGATTGCTTTTATCTAAACTATTAAAACATGAGTACAAATTTTATTATATAAAATTTGGTTTTCAAAGTTACTAATTAACATGATGCGACATATGAAAATTCTATGTTTAAGATTATGACATGGGTTCAATAACAATTTTTTAAAAAAAAAAACTTAAACCAAAATAATTTAATAGTTAGTTTTACTTTTTAAAAAAATCTTAAACGTAAAGTTTAAAAAGTTAGTTTCCTTTTTTTAAACAATCTTAAACAAAAAATGTAAAATTATATTTTCATATAAATAATATTTAATAGTAGTATTTTTTAAGGTTACTAATTAAGATGATTATGAAACATGGACATTATATATTTAAGATTATGACATGTATTAAACATGTTTTTTTTAAAAAAACTTAAACCAAAAGAATATAAAAACAATCTAAAAATTTAACTTTCCTTTTTTTAAAATTCTTATACAAAAACGTTTTTTTTAGTATTTCCCTACAAATAAATTTTTAACAAAGGTATTTCTTTTTTTTAAACATGGGTTTAAGATAATTACAAGCTTGGTTTTTCAAAGTTGCTAATTAATATGACTACGATAAATGGCAATTATATATTTAATATTATAATATGTGTTAAATAAAATTTTTTTCTTTTATAAAAAACTTAAACCAAAAGAATATAAAAAGATAATTTTCCTTTATAAAAATTCTTAAACAAAGAATGTTTTTTTAATATTTCCAAATAAATAAAATTTTAACAATATCATTTCTTTTTAAAACATAGTCTAAGATAATTAACAATAAAAATTATTATAAGATAAATTTCTATACAAATTAAAATATTTACAAAATATTTTTCTTATAAATATTTAATAGTATTTTCCCTGTTTAAAATATTAAACCAATGAGAATTATAATATTTTATATGAATATAGCCAAACTTGAATACATATAAAGAAAGGAGAATTTCAACTATACCACTTTGGTGGTACCACTTTTCATGTTTACCATCAACAAAGGAACATTTTCAAAAAAGCACATTTTATTAAAGGATAAAGACTCTTATATCCTTGTTCTTTATATATATATATATATATATATATATATATATAAAATAAATATTAAATAAAATATTAACCCTAAACCCTAAAACAACAATTTTAAACTCTAGACCCTAAAAAGTAAACCTTAAACCCTAAAAATCAACCCTAAACCCTAAAATATCAATTCTAAACCTTAAACCCTAAACTCTAAACCCTAAAAAGTAAACCCTAAACCCTAAAAAATCAACACTAAACCCTAAGCTATCAATCATAAACCCAAAACCCAAAACCCTAAATTCTAATAGTATTTTAACTATTAAAATTTTAATGGTAAAGTTGGTTAGTGTAAACTTGGAAAGTGGTATCTTGAAAGTGTTATTTCTGGCAATTTCTCTATAAAGAAAGTAAAAATGTTGGATATAGAAACATCTATTTTTTAATATTTTGATATAAATAAAAGAGAAAATGACTAGGATATGACTAAAAAAGTTTTTGTCACAAATATAGCACTTAAGAATAAAAATGACCAAAATAATACTTAATATTTTATCAAAAGAGATAAATATACACATATATCCCAATGATAAATTAATTTAGACATTAGGGTTTAGAGTTAAGAGGTGGGATTTAGGGTTTAGAGTTTAGGGTTTAGGGTTTAGGATTTAGGTTTTGAGATTTAGAGTTGGGGAGTGGGGGTTTTGGGAATAAGATTTCAATTCTTTAAAAAAAAAATTTTAAAAATTTCAAAAGATAAAATATTATTTTGGTCATTTTAGTTATTCAGCGCTATTTTGTGACATAAACTTAAAAATTTGTTTTTTGTAGATTCGCCCTAAATAAAATTTTAATAATAGTATTTCTTTTTAAAAACAAGGTTTAAGGTAATTCCAAATTTAGTTTTTAAAAGTTGCTAATTAGCATGATCCTGGCACATTACATTAAATATTTAAGATCATGACATGTATTAAATAACAGTTTTTTCATTAAAAAAAACATAGACCAAAAGAATATAAAAATAATCTAAAGAGTTGATTTCTCTTTTTTTAAAACCAAAAGAGAATTATTATTATATTTCTTTTTAAATCTTGACAAAATTTAATTATATAATTTAATTAATTTTTTATTTTAAGAAGTTGATGAAAAACATAATACTAAAGCCAGTTTACATAACAAAAAGAAATTGTAAAATATGTAGAGATATTAAAAACGAAGTGGAAAAATTCCACTTTTAAAAAACTATTTCATATTTACTGAAATAATTATTTACTAATAATTTATTTTAAATACTAATACAAATAATGGTAAAATATTATGTATAGTAATTTTTCTTTTCTAAAATCATAAAAGAAATCATAAAAACTTTTGATTTTTGTAATAATAATTTTTCGACTGTAAATCCTAAACAAAAGATATTTGTATTATATTTTTTGACACATGTCATTATATAAAACTTAGTTTTTCAAGTTGCTAATTAACATAATCGGGGACATATGGCAATATATTTAAGATTATAACATGTGTTAAATAAGTTTTATAAAAAAATAACTAATAGATTTTAAAGTTAGTTTTCTTTTTAAAAATAAATTTAAACAAAAAAACTTTCTTATTTATAAAGCTTGGTTTCAAATTTGTTAATTAACAAGATCACACACATGACAATTATATATTTAAGATTATGACATGTGTTAAATGATAGTCTTTTTAAAGAAAAACTTTGACTAAAATAATTTAAAAGTTAACATTATTTTTTTACAAAAATATCTTAAGCAAAAAACTGTAAAACATTACATTTTCATATAAATCATAATTATTTAATAATATATGTTTATTGTTGTGGGTTTGAGATAGTTATAAAATACTAAATATTATTTGAATATAAGGTCGATCACATTTGTAAATTTATCACCAAATATTTCTCTTAAAAGTATTTAATAATATTTCTGTTAAAAATGTATTAAATTTATAAAATTGAATAAATAATCAATTTAATAGTTAATTTTACTTTTTAAAAAAAATCTTAAAGATTTTTTTTTAAATTTGTTTTCCTTTTTTAAAAAGTCTTTAAAAAACTTTAAAAAATATATTTCCATATAAATAATTATTTAATAATAGTATTTTTGTTTAAACGTGGGATTAAAATAATAAATACTAAAAATTATTTAATACGATTTTCCTAGAAATTAAAATACAAGAACAAAAAATTCTTATAAATATTTAATGTCATGTTTTCTGTTTAAAAAATATTACACATCTAAAATTGTAAAACGACTTCTTATAATGTTATTTTAATTGTAATATTCCTTTGTCCATACTCTTATTTGCAAGCTTAAGTAAAAAAATGGTCTAATTATAATTACAAAATCTATAAATTTATTTTAAAGGTAATAGTTCTTTTTAACGTACCTTATTTTCAAGTTAAAATAAAATATATGAGTTGAAAATAACTACAAAGTCAGTAGGGCTTAAGATAAATATATTCCTTTAAATAATTACATATTTGATTTTTCTTATAAATATTTAATAGTTATTTTTCTTATAAATATGAAATTTTTAATAAGCGACAATTTTAGAAAAAAAAATTTAGATAATAAGCGACAATTTTAAAATCAATAATATATGAATATTGTATTTTTCTTATTTCTATTATTTTAATATCAATAGATGTCTATCTTTTTTTATTTCCTTAGTTTAAATTTAAAATTTTTGTTATTACAATTTTGTTATTATATTTTATCAATTTTTTTCGTATTATAGTTGTTTGCTAGCATTTTTTTACTTTTATCATATTCCTCATGAATAATCATAAGAAAATTAGGATTTTTTTCATGTTTGGGTTTTATATGTGTTTGGTCATATTTGAAAATCAAACACCTATCTAATATTTTTAGGTGTTTGGTCTTTTTTTTTGACATCAACATAGAAACAAACTCATATTGACTTTGTGAACCAAACCGGTAGCTCTGTATCCATGTGAACGACAAATGACAATTGTTTCCTGGCACTGCATGCTAGACTATCTGCTCGTAAATTATGCGTTCTTGATACATGTACGATCTCTGAGCTATGGAAGTTTTTCTTGAGCATCTTGATATCCTTCAAATAAGTTGCAAAAGCTGGTCATTCTTGTGGTTCCGAAACCATCTTCACCAGTTGAGAACAATCTGTTGCAAAAGTAACATGATACTGACGCAAATTTCTCATACTCTCCATTTCCAATATTAATGCTTCCACCTCAGAGTGTAGAGGCAAAATGCTAGCTCTAACATTTCTTGCTCCCATCAAACCATCAAAGCCTTCAAGTGTACCATGCCAGCCTTGGCCAGAAAAACCTTCCTCATTATTCCATGAACCATTTGTGAAACATCAGCACCCTGGTATTGAAGGTATGCTCGTTCCCTCCCCAATTGTGTTATCCTCTGGGAATGTACTACGTGGGCTTCCGTCCAAAGAGTTGATTCTGTCACAACAACTGACAACGTATCATTGGGATTAACATCCATATTACTAAAAATCTTACTATTCCGTCCTTTCTAAATATACCAAAATATCCAAACAAATTGATGATCATCCATCTTTGATCTCACGCGCCAGAATAAATGATCCATATTTGTAAAGAGAGAGCCGGTAGGAAACCTATCTGGATTGGAAGGTATCTTCGATAATGTCCAAACTTGACGTGCTAGAGAGGTGTTTGGTCATTAAAAATTTATTATTATTATTGTTATTATTATTATTATTATTATTATTATTATTATTATTATTATTATTGTTATTATTATTATTATTAATATTATTATTGTCTCCTTGTAGCTGATCTTTATATGTGTTTGGTAAGAAAATCCAATTTCCTACATTATTTTATTAAATTTTCTGAATTTAACTATGCAATATTTTTTTATACTTCATTTTTATTTTAATTTGTTATAATGGATATGTAGCATCAAAAAAAAATGAGTTCAATATATTGTTTAAACTGAACCAGTTTAATAAAAGAATGTCTTTATTGTTACTAAAATGTGAGAAGCAAATTATTTTAAAAATAATAGATAATAAATAGGAATTTATTTTTATCATTTTATATTATTAAAAATATTATATATATGCTTATAATTATGTAACTAATTTGTTTTTATGCAAAAACAGTATAAGTTAGGTTAGATAATATTTATTTTTTCTTGAAAATGTTATTACTATAAATATAAATCTAAAGTGAAAAGATTATAAAGAAAAATGAGATACCAATATATATCTATATTGAAATTCGTATATTAAAAATGAAGTTACAATAACTTGATTGTGATTTCATCTCTATTACAACATACACTAATACAATTCATTATTTATTATAGCTTTGGTCGCCATAAAAATTTAATTAGTAAGTTTTATTCATAAATAGTTATCTAGACAATAAAGATTCAAAAACATGGTTTTCACAACATACATGTTTGTGGCTACAAGAATTAAAGTAGTATTGAAATGTATAATATATTAATAGTTTCTAAACTTGTAGATTACACGATAAAAATGTTGATCCAATGTTTTATTTTATTTACAAAAATAAAATAATTTTCAATTCCCCTATAGATTCATGAGCATATTTTCTTTTGAAATAGTGAAATTCTATTATAAAGGTAGATTTTCTTAATTGTATGATTTTGTAATAGAATTTTTTAATTTTATAAAAATTATAGAATAAGGCTATTTTGTCTCTAAATATAGAGATGAGATGTAATTTTATTCCCTACATTTTCTTTTAAGGTAGAGAAATTCTATAAAGTGCATATATTGTCACCGATTCAATTTCCTTGATTCAACTTTCTAATTTGTTTTATTTTACTCTAATTCATATTTTTCCAGGGTTAGATTCAATTAAAATTTTCTGGTTTGGATTATTTCTCTACCCCTAAATTCAAAATTGCTAATAACTGTTATTTACTATGATTACTGAAATATAGGCGACAAACAAAAAAATATTACTAAACATAAGTGTTAACCAAAACTTATGTGGAAAAACAATTTTTATTCCAAAAATAAGTTTCACGCAATAAATGCAAAAATCCAACGATTGCAAATTTTTGTCTTCTCATTTTTATGTTTTTCATGAAATAAAAACATCAATTGCAATTCGTGCAGCGCACGGGTCCATACCTAGTAGAAAATAATCCTGACTTTTTTTAAAAAGAATTACCATCCAATGCCATTGATTAAAACGCAGTCGTATGTTATTTTTTTTTAATGAGATATTGGCTGTCTTCTCTGAATCGCAACTCCATGAAAACTTTTCAAGGTCTCACCATCGTCATTCACTATGCTCTGATCTAATATCTTATATTGTTTGGACATACGATTAATTATAGTGTTGTTTAAAAACATGGATAGTAGTATAAAGAAATGAGTATATAGTTTCGAAACATAAATAGTAGTATAAAGAAAGAAATATATTGTTTGTAAACATGGATAGTAGTATTATTAATGATTTAATCTAGGTTTAGTTATAAAGTAGAAAGATGTATTTAATTAAAAAACATACAAAATAAATATTAAGTCCAACATAATGTTTCTGATTTAATAAGATAGATGTTATGTGTAGATATATTATATAAAAATATATAATATGATAAATGTTATATATCTATGATATTATATACAAATATCTATATTGTTCATTTTTATAAATAAATTGTATTTGTGCGTGCATGCGGATCAAAGTCTAGTTAGGATTAAAAAAGAAAGAAAATTAGCTTAAATGTAAAGAAACATTTCTTAATTAGAGGTTAGAAGGTCGGCTCTTGTGGGACACGTGTTCCCTTTTGCGCGTTGTTCTCTTTCTCTCTTTGACAGAAGCACGTAACCGTGTCTCTCCGTTTTTCTTGTTCTCTCATCGATCGGTAGAAATCCTCTATCTCTCTCGGCGATGAATCGCTCGGTGTCTCTCACAGAGGCCCTCCTCGATGGTGGAAATCCTCTCTCTCTCTCTCTCTCTCTCGACTGTTCACATCGGCGAAGAAAAGAGACGACGTCCCTGTCGGAGGCTCTCCTCGACTAAATCAAAACATCGAGAAAGCAGGTTGGAAAATCAGGTTCATCGTTCTGATTACCATGTCACCAGGTTCGTTCCCTCCCTGTTATAGGATTATTACCCGGTTCAATATACTTCATATCTGCATTTCGGTTTACTTTAGAACAAACACATATATGTATGCATTAACCCTATTACGGGAATCTAATCAATCAAATACAGTTATCTTCTTCTTATCTTACTCTCTCTACTTCTTCATCTTCTTGTACCTTTCTTCCTTAAGCTTCTGTTATCTCCCTCTTGATCACCCTTGATCTTCTTCTATCTCTTTCCCCCAAATCTTAGGCTTACATTGGTATCAGAGCTCAAGTTCCTCTCGACCTTGAGATTTAAAAAAAAAAAAAAGTTTCAGAGAAGAAAGTCTGCGGATGTTTCGCCTTGAACTCGCAAGGATACAGACATCATCCAATTAGAGGGAAGCGGAATGGAAACTTCGCGAGGAGCAGATGGACGTTGATCAAAAACTTTGGCTGGACAGTTAAAGACTGCGTGTGGAGTTTTGGAAGGTGCAGTATGGTGAATCTAAAGCTCATAACGCTTTTATCCGTAAAAGGTTTGAAGATCTAAAGCTCAACGAAGGTATCAGACTCAAAAGGATTCCGATCAAGTTGATCTACCACAAGGCTAGGTTTAAGAAACGGCTGATGAGGGAAACCGCGATCCGTCGGTTACACAAAAACCGGAGATATCAAAGAGCTCTTTGCGATTGGGTGTGAAGAGTGTGGGAATGAAGAAACAAACCATCATAAGAAGAGAACAACACAGGTGAAGCTTGCGCAAGCTTGTAAGAGCTTTGGTATGTTTCTAAACTCTCCACGATTTAGAAATCCTACGCAAATTCGTCCGGGAAGAAGATCTATGGTCAACACATGCGTGAAGCGAGTTACTCATTTGTTTGGAAGTGTTGATGGAATTTCTTTTGAGAAGAAACAGATTGGTGTTTTTAAACAGGATGTAGAACCAGAAGAATTACATATAGAAGACGATGTAGAACATAAGCAATCCAATAAGGCTGATAGGGAGATTCCCAAATTGGTCGGAGCTTACACTACTTCATTTGCTAGGGTCATAGCCGTGGGAAAAAAATTCAGTAGCTTTTCTAACCATGTATGGAAGCCAGGAGGGTTACAAGTTGCTCAAGCTAAGCTAATTTGCTTAAAAAAAGCAATAACGAACATGGTAGTAGTCTAAAACTGGAGAAAACATTCTTGCCATGGCACTTAAGTTCTCAAGAGGAATTTCAGAATAGGAGCTTCGAGGCAGAGTCAGGACAGAACCTTCTTGTTTCATGCCCGAGTCTAGAGATTCAGAAACTGACAAGGGTTAAAAAGTCTCATGAGACAGGTCATTTACTTATTGCCGAGTTTATCAGTCGCAAGACAAAGATGTTTGTGAAGACAAGGTGGGAATCATTAAACTACTTTGGCATTGGTTTTGAAATTGGAACGAGTTTCTTGGTATCAGTGAGATTACACGTGGTGGAACAACGACCACATGCAATTGAATCAACCGAGAAAATGGTCGAACGCGTATGGGAGCCAGGTGGATCGCGAGCTAATGTTGTTCAGTGGTACTGGCCAGAGAAAAGCCAGAGCTTGTGGTTTTCTGCAGCAACGTCAGATATGAGACTGATGAGACGACTTCATATTCAACCTATGGAACTGCATTCTAAGTTTCAAGACATGCCGAGATTGCTAGTTGCTGCGTCTGAGTTTGGTACAAAGGTTCATAAACCTCCTGATCGAAACAAGAAGCTATTAAGTGATGAAACTTTGGGAAAGTTCAGAAGACTGAAAGAGCTTATGGCTGATGTGAGATTCAACCTTGTTCATTTCAAGGAAGATTACATTCTACTGGAAAGTATGGTTAAATGGAAGTTTATAGAGACTTCTGAAGCTGAAGCTCATCATGGAGGATGGGATGCAATTGTTGATGTCTCAGCTGAGTGAGGACGACCAAAATCCAGTGATTGTGGCATCACTAGAAAGATAACTCTCCATAAGCTGAGAGAATATTTCCATGTTTCTTCAGAGAAAAGGGTATGTTCAGTAAGGCATTGATATACTATGGTTTTGACCCACTTTTAGCCATGGTATTGATATGTGTTTATAATATATATATATATATATATATATATATATATATATATATATATATATATATATATATATATATATGTGTGTTTTGGAGTCTATTAGGTATGTTTTCAGGTTCAGGAGCATTTTGGAGTAAAGTGATGATTTAGGTGCCCTTATGGAGCTTAAAGGAGAGTTTTCCGAGATGACTATGAAGATCAGACAATAAGGTCGATATCCAGATATACATATCGATCGATACACATCATGTGTAATCGATCGATGACGCTTCCATAGAAGATGAAGTCGAGATACTCCATCGATCGATGTACGCCATGTACCATCAATCGATATGAAGCGTGAAGAACAAGTCTGACTTGGCCGACTTGAAGCCCAAGTTTTCCCAATATTACAAGATTGCCCCTGATGAGTTTTTAACCTAATGGAACTCATATTTATAGTTATGCCTATGTGTTTTGGCAAATCATGTTCTTTTGTGTTTTTCTTTGCTTTTGATACTATTTTATACCTAGCAATAAAGTATTCTTTTCATCTTAATACTCAAAGGTTATAGAATTCTAGATTTAGAAGAAACACACAAAGAGATTTGTTGTTCCAAAGAACCAAGAGTTCAATCTTCTAATTTTATGAATTTCTATTATTACCTTGCTGCTATGAATCACTTAGCCATGTCTGAGTAGATTCCTTTGTTAGATTTAGGGTTCAAATAGTTATGAGGGATTAGCCACAACTATGGAATGTTGAGTTGTGATATTCATTATCCAGATGAACCCTAATGCTTACTCTAGAGTAGCTAACTAAAGTATGATCATGGAGTGATTTAACTTGTTAATCATTATCCTGAAATCATTTGGCATAAGCTTAGATCCTCTAAGGATGTGCGAGAGCCGGTCTATGATCTTGGTGAACACAGTTTCGATTCGATCTTATGTTATATCGATCGATACTCCTATAGAGTAATCGATCGACGGAAACCTATATCGTCCGATATCGCTGTCAAAACATCGGTCGATATTGCCGGCAGTCAGATCAATGGGCGAGTCTATATAGCGATAGCTATTGGATCTGTCTAAGAATCGAAGTTCTTATATATCTTGCAAGCAACTTACTAAAACATCTGTAGCATTATAATCCTGATTATCTTAATAGGAACCTTGATTCTAACTACTTTCTTTTATTGTTCAAAACCTAAACCTATTCTCTTGAGCAACTTATCATTGCTCACAACTGCAATTTACTATTTTAAACTGAATTAACCTAGCATAATCACTTAGGATTAGATATTTTGTGTTCCTCAGTTCCCTGTGGATTTGATCCCTAAGTACTACAACTGAACCTCTTATTTGAGTGAGTAATTCACTCCTTAGGGTTAAATATTTGAGTGATATCAAATTAGGCGCCATTGCCGGGGAACTTTGATAGCCATTAGATTTAATCTGATTAGGTCTAGGTTATTTTTCTTTTATTGCTTAATCATCTTCTGACGCAAAAAAAAATTCTTGTCTTTTTCAGGTACGTGATTAAGATGGTCACCTGCGTAATGCAGCAGGTCAGAAGCTGAATGCTCAGAAGGAGATCATTCCTGAGCAAGAAACTGCACCTACAGACATCATTCAACCTGTAGAAGAGGCTAACCAAGCTAGAACTTTGGCTGACTACAACAGTCCGGATCAGTTCTATTCTAACCGATCAGTCATCTGCCCTCCTGCTATTCAGAGAGGAGATTTCGAGCTTAAGCCGCAATACTACACACTTGTAGGACAAATACCCTTCCGTGGGTTGTCCCATGAGCATCCTATGGACCATCTGGAGAGGTTCGAGGATCTCATAACCATCATAAAAGCCAATGGAGTCCCTCAAGACTATCTTCTCTGCAAGCTTTTCAAATACTCTCTATCTGGAGAAGCTTTGCAGTGGCTGAGACAACTACCACCAGGTTCTCTCACAACCTGGAGCTACATCAAAAACGCATTCCTGCGTAACTTTTTTGATGAGTCACGCGCTGAAGAATGGAGGAGAAAGATTGCTACATTCACTCATAATCCTGAAGAGTTATTCAAAGATGCATGGAACAGATTCAAATCCTACCAACGAGATTTTCCACACCACGGATTCAACAAAGTGCAACTGCTTTTCAGTTTATACAGAGGCATACCTTGGATTATCAAAGAGCTCTTGATACAGCTAGTGACGGAAACTTCAACACCAGGAATCCACAAGAGGCTGTGATGTTAATTGATAACTTAGCTTCAAGCAACAACACAAAGAACTTTGTGAAGAGAAAAGCTACATCATTCCTTGGGAAAGAATACATCAATGAAGTGCAAGCACAGCTGAATACTGTTCAAAAGTTACTAAACAAGCAGATTTGTTCAGTGGAGAATGCAGACACTGCAGGTAAAGATTATACATAAGAAGATGTGAACTGGATCAGTGGAGCTGGTTTTCAGAGATCTGGTAACCAAGGAGGATACAGAAACTTCACAAACCAGAGAAGAAACTTCAACCAGAGTTCACAGAAGCCCAACACCTTCAGCAGCAGCAACCCCAACAACAACATGAGCTATGGGAACTCATTCTACTCAAACCCACACCCACCCACCCAAGACAATAAACTGGAGGAGATGCTAGACAAGGTTCTTGAGAGTTAGCAGAAACTCCAGACATACTTCAATGGAAAGATTGACTTCGTCTACAACACCCTCACTATAAAGCTAGATGCTTTAAACACCCATGTGAAGAAGCTAGAGACTCAGGTGTTTCAGACAGGAGAAGCACTAAAGAAGCAGAAGTTTACCAACAACCACAACATCAATGCCGTCCTGGATGATGACTTTTGGCAAGAGGTAGTAGAAGAGATTCAAAATCTGATGATGAGAGAGACTTCATATTCGACTACTATTGATCGATTTCACCCCGTGATCATCGATCGATACGATCCAGTGTACATCGATCGATAGACTTTGATGAGTGTCGATCGATGGACTTAGACGAATACCCTCACGAGTGCAGTGCCGTCAAGATTATGCCTCACGAAGCCTTCGCAGCATGAAGACTTTGATGAGTGTCGATCGATGGACTTAAACGAATACCCTCACGAGTGCAGTGCCGTCAAGATTATGCCTCACGAAGCCTTCGTAGCACGACACCCACATCCGCCCGCCCCTCCCATCGATCGGCATGAAGACCTTGATATCGACCGACGCACGTCAGTCAGTGTCGCCCGATACACGGTACCCCAACGCCGAGTGTAACTTCCAAAGATAGATAGTGCACGTATTGACGCATTCCGGGAGCAATATTACACTTCTAGAAGCCCTCAAAAAGCCATCATGGAGAGACCCACAGATATCTTTCAGTCCATGGAGATAGAAAAGGAAAATCATGGAAGATTTCTCAGAAAAAGGAAAATCATGGAAGAGTTCTCAGAAAAAGGAAAGAGAAGATACCCAAGCCTTATAAAAGGGAAGCTAATGAGAAAGAATTGTCAAGCTTCAGAAAGAGAGTTCTGAGAATACCTAGAGAGAAACCCTTTGAAGAAGCCTACTTTTCACACAGATTATGGATGTTTTTCAGAGAGACCAGAGAGACAGAAGAAGACATCAAGAGAATGTTTCACCAAGTCAGAGACAGTCTAAGGAAGAAGATCACACTGGGGAAGAAGAGCGATCCAGGGAAGTTCACAATACCATGCTTCATCAGAGGTGTTGAATTCCCTCGTGCTCTATGCGATACAGAATCTGGAGTTAGCATCCCATCCAAGCTTATGGCAGACCAGCTAGGTCTGAAGATAGAGCCAACTGAAGAATCTTTCTTCTTTGTGGATTGTTCTCAGCAGAACTCTGGAGGAATAGTTAGAAACCTTGAGGTACAAATTGGAGATGCCCTAATTCCTACAGACTTCCATGTCCTGGCAAACAAACTCAACTTCAAGACATCTCTATTACTTGGAAGAGCCTTCTTAGCCACGGTTGGAGCTGTTTGTGACCTGAAATCCAACAAGCTTTGCCTAACCCTCATCAACCCTACCATCCACTACAATCCTGTTCCAGTCATCAGGTTTCCAAAGAAAAAGAGCTCAGCACTCGTAGCAACTTGTTTCTGTGCCCACCAGTATGATTCCATGGACGAGTACGAAACCGATCCACCAGTATCGCCCGATGGCAGTCTTCTAGCATCGACCGATACCAGTCCACCCAAGTTGACCGTTAGACACACATGTTCATCGATCGATATGGTGTTCCAACAGATCGAAGACGAGTTTCCAGAAGGCGATTTTAACACGGATGATTGGAAAAACAATCATTACATGCCAAAGCTAGCTAACATCACTAGAGGCTACACTCCATCGACCGATATGCCCCAACCCAGATCGCTCAAACGCTGTTTCGAATCAACAAGCGACAACCCCTACTGTGCACCAGTCTATGTCCCACATGAGCCACACGACTGAGATTATTCGATTGGAAGTTGGGCAAGCAATTATCATGAGAGTGTTGCAGTGGATACAACACCACTACAACCTGCGATCCAACCTGAAGCACACGTATCGACCGTCATGGAGAACCAACCATCGATCGACATGTTCCTCAATAGATCGACCGATGCACCTGCTTTACCATTGATCGATAACACCACTACACCATCCGAGGTAAAAACAGATAATTTCGATTTTACATTACTAACTCCAGATGAATTTGGTATTTTCAGGGATCCTGAAGGCCTTGCACGAGAACTAGATGGAAGAATCATTCCAATCTCCAAAGATGACGTTGCAGACATCCTTCAAATGGATGATGGACCAGTCAGTCCCTTCCCACAACTACCCATCTACCAGAACGATCAGCACCAGCAACAAACACTTCATGAGCAAGATGGTGCAGAAAACCTTCATCTCAACTCAGCAAATCCAGAATTTCAACGCCCATCGATCGATACATGGCGACGTGCATCGACCGATATACATCGCGAGTTTGGGAAGAGAGCTTTCAAACACGGGATTCGTCGTTTCTTCTGGGAAAAGAAAGACAAATACGGAGTCTACAGAGATGAGAATCGTTATGCAAGAAGCGTAGCTGGCGACATCATCCATGTTTACAAAGAAGACATTGAGAAGCTGCTGAATAGAGCCACACTGTTTGGGCGCTCTTGTTTCTGTTTACCAGAACACGCTGAACAGTTTGCTAAAGGAGTTCCAGTCTGCACGCTCTACACACAAGCAGAGGTCACATACATGCTCAATGAAAGAACTAGTGAACATAACTGGGAGATGGCAGCATTGAGGTCTGAACATGAGAAAGCTATAGCATTACTTCAAGGAGAACTACAGTGGAATCCGTCTGGCAATGACTTCGCTCGCAAAGAGAGGAAAACCCTGCAAGAGGAAGTGAACGTACTTCGCAATGAACTAGAATCTCAGAGATGGACATCGACCGATACAGCCCCATCAGCATCGATCGACACGACCTTTGACAAACCTATCGAGAGTCACTTACAGAAGCTATCGATCGATGATATACCCATCACATCGATCGATAATCGCGCACCAGATTTCTGTACCAGAGGAGAACTTGAGGAAATCACAAGGGAGATCTACCGATCTATTGAAGCCTGTGACGACGAAGCGTATAGATTACTCAAAAAATTTTGGTTCCCGGTACAGAGTGACGTTCAAAGATTGAAATGCACAACAGAGGACATTCAGAAGGAGATCGAAAGCATCAAGAACCAGCTCGCGAGCCGACCTGCACCATCCGCATCCATTGACGCACCTCTGAACCCATCGACCGATGGACATCCATTCACATCGACTGATAGACCTACACCGAGATCGGTCGATACCATCCCTTCCCCTGTGTAAAACACCCAACACCTCGACACAATGCAGATGCGTACTGATCTAGAGCACACCTACGGCAACATTGGACAACATGAGTGCAGTTTAGCAAGCATTGAGGAGTGGTTACAGAGAATCCACTATGAAGTCCATGGATTGCAAGCTAGTATGACCAGAAGCGAGAAAGCTACAAGAAGCTTTTTAACTTCATGGTTTGAAGAATCACAAGACAAGGAGGATACTTGTTTCCCAACAAGTACATGCAACCCATCTCACTAGCCATCATACCTCCATAGTCAAGCTAACTGACTTTAACCAAGCGCTGAGTGGGAGGCAACCCACTGTTAGGTATTTTCTTTCTTAGTTTTATTTTATTTTTACTTATTACTTTCGTTTTTATTTATTTCAGAAGACACATGATCACTACCTATCAACCGATAAGATCCTGTGTATATCGCTCGACACATACCCATCCATGACGATCGATGGAAGTGACTCACCATCGATCGATACGAACATCGATCAGGTATATCGTTCACAATTTCGATATCAGTTATACATTTATTATTTCTTATGCTCTAACTCCGACTAGTTATACACTAAGGACATTGTATGATTCAAATCCGGGGAAGTGGAATTACTGATGCTACTCTACCTTTTTGATCTCATTAAAAAGTTTTCAAATATTGGTTTTATTGAGTCAAGAAAAGGACAAAAAGATTTCAAAAATTTTGCTTTTTATCTTACCACTTTTCATGATTGTTTGGAAGAACCAAAGCTGATTTTCAACCTAACCTGACATCTATTTCTTGTCTTGGGGCTTGGTATACAAGGGATCGGAATCCTCATGCAAGTCTGGAAGGTAAAAGTCTCAACAATTTTGGTTTCTTTCTCTCCTCCCTTTGGCATCCCATAAAGAGAAAAATAAAAGATTGAGATGATTTCCTGAGAGGCAGAGGGATAGGTACATTACCCATGACCCCCCTATTCTAAATCAAAGAAATGATCACACATTGTGGAAGCGAGGGAGAGGTAAATTACCTATGACCCCACTATTCGCCTACACTTTGTCAGAAAAGACTACAAAAAGTAGTAGAAAAATCAATAAGATGAACATATGATGTTCATTGGGATTGATGTAAAAGAAAAGAAAGTTTGGATTCAGAGAAGGGGGATAAAGAGAGAAAAGGAACCAGGATGAGAATGCCTGAAACTTGTTTGAGTTGAATCCAAGTGTTCTTTGATCGATACTCCCAAGGTAAAGCCTACACCTTTATTTTATGCATAAATGAAATCAGTAGAGGGGATAGACAGACAGGATTGTTTAAGTTGATTGGCTAGATGAATTTGGTTGCTAAGCTAGGATATGGTATAATGTACTTCTGTAGTTAGTAATATGAGATGTGTCTTGCAACAAAGTAGAGGTGATGATTTTAAAGCTAAGATTTTATTGAGTCCCTACTGTTTTTAAACTTTTTCCAAAACACTAACTAATGGTTTGCTTGAGGACAAGCAAAATTTTAAGTCTGGGGAGTTGATATACCATGGTTTTGACCCACTTTTAACTAGGTATTGATATGTTTTTATAATATATATATATATATATATATATATATATATATATATATATATATATATATATATATATATATATATATATATATATATATATATGTTTTGGAGTCTATTAGGTATGTTTCCAGGTTCAGGAGCATTTTGGAGTAAAGTGATGATTTAGGTGCCCTTATGGAGCTTAAAGGAGAGTTTTCCGAGATGACTATGAAGATCAGACAATAAGGTCGATATCCAGATATACATATCGATCGATACACATCATGTGTAATCGATCGATGACGCTTCCATAGAAGATGAAGTCGAGATACTCCATCGATCGATGTACGCCATGTACCATCGATCGATATGAAGCGTGAACAACAAGTCTGAATTGGCCGACTTGAAACCCAAGTTTTCTCAATATTACAGGATTGCCCCTGACGAGTTTTTAACCTAATGGAACTCATATTTATAGTTATGCCTATGTGTTTTGGCAAAGCATGTTCTTTTGTGTTTTTCTTTGCTTTTGATACTATTTTATACCTTGCAATAAAGTATTCTTTTCATCTTAATTCTCAAAGGTTATAGAATTCTAGATTTAGAAGAAACACACAAAGAGATTTGTTGTTCCAAAGAACCAAGAATTCAATCTTTCAATTTTATGAATTTCTATTATTACCTTGCTGCTATGAATCACTTAGCCATGTCTGAGTAGATTCCTTTGTTAGATTTAGGGTTCAAATAGTTATGAGGGATTAGCCCCAACTATGGAATGTTGAACTGTGATATTCATTATCCAGATGAACCCTAATGCTTACTTTAGAGTAGCTAACTAGAGTATGATCATGGAGTGATTTAACTTGGTAATCATTATCCTGAAATCATTTGGCCTAAGCTTAGATCCTATAGGGATGTGCGAGAGCCGGTCTATGATCTTGGTGAACACATTTTCGATTCGATCTTATGCTATATCGATCGATACTCCTATAGAGTAATCGATCGACGGCAACCCATATCATCCGATATCGCTGTTAAAACATCGGTCGATATTGCCAGCAGTCAGATGAATGGGCGAGTCTATATAGCGATAGCTATTGAATCTGTCTAAGAATCGAAGTTCTTATATATCTTGCAAGCAACTTACTAAAACATCTGTAGCATTATAATCATGATTATCTGAATAACAACCTTGAATTTAACTACTTTCTTTTATTTTTCAAAACCTAAACCTATTCTCTTGAGCAACTTATCCTTGCTCACAACTGCAATTTACTATTTTAAACTGAATCAACCTAGCATAATCACTTAGGATTACATCTTTTGTGTTCCTCAGTTCCCTGTGGATTCGATCCCTAAGTACTACAACTGAACCTCTTATTTGAGAGAGTAATTCACTCCTTAGGATTAAATATTTGAGTGATATCATGCATCTTGTAGAAGGACTAAGAAACTGCATTCACTATTCTGAGGCTGAGCGTGTATGGGAGCCTGGTGGGTTATCAGCTAAAGCGTTTCAACGGGGTTGGTATGGTAAGAAGTTGTTAGCTTCTGACCAAAAGGTGCAGAGAAATCATTACTTAGTCTTTGTTGGTAGCTCTTGCAAAACCCAGAACATGCAGATTTTATGGTTAATGTTGCAGATCTTTCAAAGCGATGATTCTGGTAGCATTAAACAGATTCTGTTCTTGGTGATTGAGAAAGCTAGTGCTTGGTGTTTATTATTAAATATGAAGATGTACGTTCTTGATCCCAAGACTGCTTCATGAGAAAGGAGAATCAGTTTTTGCTGGCCTTAAAGCTGACCAAACCATGATGTTTATTCTTGAACATGAATCAATTTTTGTTTCTTCCAAGGAGACTTACATTCTGTGGGAAAGTATTGTTAAATGGAAACATAGAGATATTTCCAAAGATGGATCTCGTTATGGATCAAATTATGCAAAATGGAGCTGCATCAGTGGTGATGTGAAGCAACTAATACGTGGTGAAAGGGAGTATTTTATGAAGCACAATATATACTTGGTAATGAAGACATCTACAAATGAGAACGAGGACTTATGGTCTTATATGTGGAGCATGCTCAAGGAACTATGTGTAGCTGAGTTTGAAGTGGCAACAAAGACAGTGAAGAAGAGTTTTGAAGGGCTGTGTAATCACGAGAAGAAACGCAAGCTGCTGTCTCTTGAGCATCTTGGTGCTGCCATATTCTATCAGTCCAATGAAGAGGGTTCTATTAAATTTTGTTGGAAAGAACATCCTCTAGACAAATCTTCAAAAGGGCATGCAGACTTTACTTCACTATGGGGAGGAACTACTACAACCACCATATGTTACTTAACTTCTCAGGTCTGGAACTTTGTATCCAAAGCTTATTTTTCAAAGGCTTTTCAAGATAGATGAGTACACCTATTGGAAGTGGTTCGTGAATAGCATGACCTTTGGAGAAGCATCTGGTGCAAAATTCTCATCCTTGAGGACAAGGGTGTTCTCAATAGGGGATTATTGTTATAGGATTATTAGCTGGTTCAATATACTCCGGTTTAATAGTTTCATATCTGCATTTCGGTTTACTTGTTTGGTTTAGAACAAACACTTATATGTATGCATTAACCCTATTATGGGAATCTAATCAATCAAACACAGTTATCGTCTTCTCCTCTTACTCTCTCTCTCCTCTCGAGGCATCTCCTCTAGAGCCCCCAAAACTCAATGGCAAAATCTCTTATGGGCTCCATAAATCCCATATGCCCTCAATTCATTAACTTTATACGGATTGACCATTTTGCCTTTACTGAGCTGGAATAAAAACTTAATCAATTTGATTGGGTTAGATTGGGTTGGTTTAAGTGAGTGGTTTGTTCGGTTGGTATGAGTAATGGTTTTAGTTTTGGTTTCGGTTCACAGTTTGGTTTGTGATTCAATTGAATTAGAATATCAAAAAACTGAAGTTAAAAGAATTAAAAAACAAAATAGAGCTCATCGAGCTTGCTCGTAGCTTTCCCGGAGCTCAGCTTCCCACACCTCGACGAAGCTGTCAACGTCGATTAGTTTACGGCGACCGTGACAGACTTCAGCGTTTTCACCGGCGAGAACTCCTTGGATAGAAATAGGAATTAGGACTTTTAATTGGATTAGATGAATTTGATTTGGTGCAAACACCTAGTGTTCTGGGTCGATTTGTAAATTAAATTGGTATACAATGGAAGTATGTGGTTGAATGTATCGAATTGAATTGTGAGTAGGTTGGCAAAGAGATCTCATTATCTTCCTAGGGAAGACGATTGAACTAGGTAAAACTTAGTATAACTAGTAGAACTGATGATTGTAGTATACAAAGTAAAACTTAGTAAAACTAGTAGAACTAATGATTGTAGTATACCAGAGGTAGGTAAAACTCAGTATAACTGAAGATAACTCGATAGAACTAAGAACAATTTGTATAACGAAAACTTTATTATGTTGTTTGTGCAGGATACAATGGCGAAACATGTGAGCGTATATTTCAAATTCAGAGGGCGCATGTATAGTGTAACCATGAAGACAATAGTGGATGAAATAAGTTTGGCAATGCTAGAAGAACGGGTGTATAAAAAGCTTGCTTTAGATGAAAGTATGGTGAAGCTGTCATTGTCATATAGACCGATGGTGGTTGGTTGTGAGCAACAGTTAACTATTTGTGATGATGAGGATTTGTATGTTTACCTAACAACCATTGATAGAGAGAAACGTAGATGTCTTTTGTTAGTGGAGGAGACAAGTAGATCGGATCAGCTAGAGAAGCTGTCTAGAGTGGGCAAAAGTTCATTTGGGATGAACTATGAAGTGCTGGAGGGAAATGTTGATGAAATTGGACCTAATGCCATAACTCTGTACGTAGAAGATGGGCAAGCAAATGCACAGAAAGAGGTGATGGAGGCAGAGATTGGTGATGATGATACAAGAGGAGATGATTTTATGGAGATGGACACCACTGCTGAGACGGACACCACTGCTGAGACAAACACCGCTGCTGAGACAAACACCGGTGGTGAGACAAACACCGCTGCTGAGACGGAGACCGGTGGTGAGACAAACACCGCTGTTGAGACAAAAACCGCTGGTGAGACAAACACCGCTGCTGAGATGGATACCAGTGTCGATATGGCAGATAAGTATGTTGAGTAGCCACCTGTGGTAAAAATTAGTCATATTATAGAGAAATGGGAAGATGGAATGGGTATGAGTAAGCGTCAGGAAGTTCCAAGCAAGAAATCAATTCAAGAGGCTGTGGATAAAGGCGCTTTTGGTGAATGTGTTCGCTATGTTACTCAGAAATCGGATCACAAACGATTGGTGATAAAATGTGGTGTACCAAGCTGTAAATGGGGTTTGAGAGCTGCAAGGGTTTGAAATATAGAATTTTTTTCTATTAGGAGGTACACGGGTATGCATAAATGTTGTCGGACTACTCAAAGCAAAATCAGCAAGAGCAAGAGGAGAGGCTCAACAGAATTAGTTGCTTCTTTTTTGAATGAGGAATTTCGAGGAAAAGTGAGAACTCCTGTTCTGAAAGATATCATAGATCTGCTAAAGTTGAGACTTGGGGTAACAGTATCATACTCCACAGTATTGAGAGGGAAAAATCTAGCTATTTCTCATTTGCGTGGTAATTCAGAAGACTGGTATAGGATGCTTCCTAGCTACTTGTACATGTTAGAGCAGGTCAATTCAGAAACAAAAACAAGTTTGAAGTTGGATGAAGCTGGTAAGTTCAAGTACCTCATCATAGCGTTGGGAGCATGTATTGAAGAGATTGTGGTCATGAGGAAAGTGATAGTTCTGGATGCCACTTTTTTAAAGAACGGATATGGTGGTGTACTAGTATTTGCTAAAGCTCAAGATCCCATTCGTCACCATTATCCCCTCGCTATTGGTGTACTGGACGGTGAGAATAAAGCTAGTTGGAATTGGTTTTTCGAGATGCTCAAAAGTGTTATACCAGACTCTTCTGAATTAGTTTTTATGAGCGATAGAAACCCGAGCCTCATCATGGCTGTAGCTAATGTGTTTCCACAAGCTCACCATGGGCATTGTATATGACATTTGGCCCAGAATGTAAAAGGTCATGCTTGTAACACCAACAAAGCCATAGTCGGATGGAGATTTATGGAGTTAGCGAGGTGTTACACGATGGCAGAATTTGAGTATACGTATGCAAATTTTAAGGTGAGATATCCTTCGGCGTACAAGTATGTGGAGGAGTAGACTCAGAAAGACACTTGGGCAAGGGTATTTTTTCCACGTGACCGATACAACTTGGACACTAGCAACAGTGTGGATTCTATGAACAACACATTTAAGGACGCAATGAGGTATGCCTTAATACCAATGTTGGATACAATCATCAAACAACTCTCCGACTGGTTTAACGAGCATTGGAAGGACGCTGTGTCTGGATCGATTGATACCAATCTGGTTCCTCTTGTCGAGATACACTTGCACAAGCTATGGGCGAAAGCTGATAAAACACCAGTGCGTGAGTTAAATAGTTATGAGCTTGAGTTCGAGGTAACAAACAAGGAAGATGGGAAGCTATATTTGGTGAACTTGAGAGGGAAGAGTTCTACTTGCAAGGTGTATGATTATGAAAAGTATCCTTGTCTACACGGACTTGCTGCGTACTTGTATTTTCTTGACGTTCACGATGCTCCAGACCGTCGACGTTGTGAGAAAATAGAGTATCATGAGTTATGCACAAAATATTACTGGGCAGAACTTTGGGCACTGGCTTATTACAAGACCATCTATTCTATCCCGACATGTCTGATTGGAATGTCCCATATTATATCAAAGAGATTCAGGTCATACCTCCAGAGCACCTTAAGAAGGAGGTGAGGAAAACTGATAAGAAGAAGCCATCTGCGGGAGAAAGGCGTAAAAGAACACAAAACAAAAGGTGAGCAAGGCAAAATTTCGGTTTCAATTGGTTGTTGTTTGGAAGGCAAAGTTATGCGCCTAAATGAAGCAACATCTTTGGTTTCAATCTTACTTATGTTGCCTCCTTGTTTTGTAAAACTTTTGGATTTTAACTTATGTAAAACTATGGAATACTGCGACTTACCAGTATGTTTCAATTATATTTTATTGAATTTATGTTAGATCCATCAATTAAGAATTTTATTTGATATAACACAACCCTTGCTGAGACTTTCTCTTATAAAAATTAAAACGTCAACTTAAAACATATTTTAAATTAACATTTACGAAATAAGTCATTGTTTGAGACTTTCTCTTATACATTCCATTGTCTTTCCAATAACACTTTCTTAGTAACAACAACTTATAAAGGACTATTCTACGAAATGGTGATTTATAATATTTTATTGCACTAATCACGAATGATACATATGCAAATGGCTAAAAATGAAAAGTAAAACTGCTATAATTGATTAAAACTATAGGTAACACTAAAAACATTCAAAATCACGAAAAGTAGAACTATGAAGAACATTGGTAATACCACAAACTTCTGTAAAACTAATTGCAAGTTTTAGGAGAGAAAGTTTTGACGCCTAAAAAAATAAATTCAAAAAATTTCAGCTTTTTGGTCAAAAAAGCAGGTTTTCTCTCTGCTCTCTTTGTGTTGACGAGTCCTGACCTCTTTTCACTCACTCATTCCATTGTCTCTCTCTCTCTCTACCCTATCTTCTTAAATCCCTCCTCTCACTCTTCTCTCTCAATTTCATTTTCTTTCCCCCAAAATTACTCAACTGAGACCTTCCCTTTCCTTTTCATCATGCCTCATCCGTACCAGGAGATGAAGGATATGAAAAGGCTGAAGCAACATTACGATAGGCTAGGGTTCACTGTCGATGCACAATATGTAATTCCAACCTGTTGCCCATGTGGGGACGAAATCAAGCATGATGTTGTTTTGAACGCAAAGTATCCTTCATATTTTGACACCTTACCTGGGAGAAGGTACTTCACCTGCAAGTCATACGAGGTAATTTTTATCTCTGATTCAAACAATGTAATACTGAGTGAAACCGTGTTATACTGAGTGAAACTACCTTGAGTAATTCTGGGTGAAACCGTGTTATACTAAGTGAAACTATGAGTAATTCTGGATGAAACTGTGTTATACTGAGTGAAACTACGTTGAGTAATTATGGATGAAATTTTGTTATACTGAGTGAAAATATGTTGAACGTGCAAGACGATGGGCTGCACTTTCGTCAGCCATGGGCTTTCGGTGTTGAGAAGGAAGTCGATAAGTTAAGGAGGGAGGTGAATGATATGGCTAAAGAGATTACAAATCTTAAGAGGCTTGTCAATGAGCACAACTCAGGAGAATGAGTTTTGGCTCGCTTATGTGTGTATGTGTTTGCTTGAGATGACTCTCTCTGTTTCGGATAATACAAGTCTTTCTTTGTTAAGGCTTGTATGATAATAATGTGTCAAAACTTATGCTATGCCTCCTTATGTTATGTTTAAGTGTTTGTTAAACTCTATTATGGAATGTTTAGTGTTTAGCGATAACATAATTCATTATCCACAAACAAAAAAAAAACAACAAATTGAGGTCAAACAACCAACAAACCTGGCCCACTCGGTCCAACTCTCTCTCTTTTCTTTTAAAATCGTGTGTGAGGTAGGTAAAGTGTGAAACAACAAACAACACAACCAAATATCTCTCTCTCTTCTTCATTTCTTCATTTAACAGAGAAATTAGAGTTCTTGAAACATGAAAGCCGAAATATCATGTTCCCAGAGAAAGAGAGACTTCCTTCGTGGTATTCCATCACATTGGTGGTGTGGAAACCCCATCTCGGTATTTGTTTCGAAGACAACAAGGAATCCTTTTAAAACATTCTATCGTTGTGAAGTAGCTAGGATGGTATGTTTTGGCACTTTCGAAACTGAAGAAAATTTAATGTTTTAGTTTGTTTGCTTTGACTGGATAATGCTTGTTGCAGAGAGAGGGTTGTGCTCATCTCTTCACGTGGCTTGATGAAGCTTTGGTTGAAGAAGTTTCAATGGTTGAAGCAAGACAAACCACTGTTGAAGAAGATTTAGAAGCAATGGTTACTGCAGAGTTTAGTGGAACTAGTGGAACTCGTGAAGTCAGAAAGAACATTGTATGTGTAGCTGCTATTTCATGGCTTTGTTGTAAGTTTTGGTAATTGTCAATGGAAGTTGTCAATGTTTGTTGTAAGACTATGTCTATGGAACTATGTGTCTCGACTACTATTATGTTGTTTTAATTAATTTGTCTATTTTCTACTTTTCAAGACAATTCTCCAAAACAAACAAAGGCACTTAACTTGTCTAATTCAGAATCAACAAAAACATACAAACCCCCTTAACTTGTTTATGTTCTCCAGCTTACTTGACTCTTGACAAAACAACAAAAACATACAAAGACTTCACACTTAAACCCACTTCTTCACTTCTTTCTTGCTTTCTGTTTTTCTGCTTCCTTCACAAAAGCCTCTAGCGGTTCCAATCCCCCAACCAACTGATCAACCTTCTTCTCAACTCTCTTAATCACTGTCATCATTTTCTTCAGGGTCTTCATCACATCTCCCACTTGATTCGACTGCGCAGTTACGTCAACTCCATCTTGGGCCTCTACAGTATGTTCTATCTCTTCTTCCAATTTTTCCCGAGCCGCAACATCTTCATCGAACATGTCTTTGAAAAAGACCTTCATCCCTTCATCTATACGCTTATCCCAGCTATCGTCTGCTCGATCAGCCTCATCAACATCGTCTTCATCTTCCATAATATCATCCAAGAGATTGTCTTCATGTCGACTTGTGGTGGGGATGATGCTGTCAATATCCTGTAGTCAGAAAAAAATGTTCAAACTTTCAAAAGTTTTACCTTAGTAATACAACCATACTTCTACAATACTTGTTCAAACTCACCAAAGTTTTAGCTAAGTAATACCTTAGTTCTACCATACTTCTACAATACTTGTTCGAACTTAGTTAACATATACCTAAGTTATACCTAAGTTCTACCATACCACTGAATAACTCTATAACTTACGGTCTCGTGACCAAGTTCCTTGTTTATGAGTGCGAGTGGCATCCCTTTCATTCCATTCCGTTTGTATGTGTACCTGCACATCCTCGGACACTTCTCGTCAGCTCCGTCAACAAGTTCTCTAAACAGATTTCCCAACTTAGGAATTGCCTCGAATGCAAGAACCTACAAAACACAACATTTGAAAATACAATAACTGGTCAATCAAAACAAAATTTGAATTTCATTTTCTTCTCTTACTTACCTCTAGTGGAACACAAAAACCTGGTAGAGGCCATAATGTATTCTCTTTCATCACCCCCTCAAAAATGCTCCATTGTGTGAGAGATCTCCTTCAACATGGAAAGGTCTTGCAGAAGTCTAGATCATCAACGGCTCTCTGGAAAAATTCCAATACATTTGGAGCTCCTTTTCCAAGCTTCGTTTGCGCGCAAACGACACTTGCTAAGAAGAATAGAACCGCCATCTTCAGTCTGTCTCTATGGGATCCCATGTTCACCAGCTTCTCTTTCACATCTTCCAACCTTATCGGTTCTCATTCCTTGAAATGACGATTCACAAACTTTGTCCCACCACACTCCTTGTAGTCAAGAGGATATAGTTGCAACAGTTAAATCTGGATATCAATGCGTGTTCCCTCAGCCCATAACGGATGGGAACACCATTGACAATAAACCACACTTCTCTCCGCTTACTGCTTTTGGCTGTCCTCACCAACAAAATCCACCTACCCTGAAGCTTGTGGCTGCTCAGTCTTTTCATGTGGAAAACGTGTCTGAAATGAGGATGCTCCTCAAACCAGCTCTTCTCCACGTTAGATAGCTTCGGTTTCAGCTCCTCGAGGGTCTTAATTGCGTTTACTATCATACACCTTATCCCAACCTTGATTCTTTTCTTGTACTCAGATGGAGGAAATAACATTTTTTCTGGTCTGATGGCCTCAGTTTCCAGCAAAAAAATATCAATTTTAACATATTTATAGCACTCATACATCAAAACTCCAATTTATTATTCCTAATTTTTTCAGTATTACCGAGTCTTCCTATGTTTTCCTAGTTTTACATAATAATCTCATAGTCTCACCATGTTTACTTAGTATTACATACACTATTACTTAATATTCTATAGTTCTACAATAAAATTTTACACATCAAATTCTATTGATAATTTGTTACCTCTACATGCTCTGATACTGCTGAAGTCTGGGTCTCCGCGGTCACTTCTGTTGATTCCTGAACATTGTTTGCTACATCCTTTTCTCCTGCTTCCTCCTCTGATTCACCTTCTTCTTCTTGTTCTTCTTCTTTTTCTTCTTCTACTTGTTGTTCTTCTACTTCTTATTCTTCTTCTTCTTGTCCTTCTTCACCATCTACATTATCTTCAGAACAACCCATATCATTGTTTTCATCACACATTGTCTCATTCCTTTGGTTATCTTCATTTGAGACAGTTTCCTCGGAGGACTCCTCATTATCGTTCTGGGGAAGATCAGATTGAGCTCCACCTCCAATCGCATAATTGTGGGAACCGAAATTCACCTAGTGTCAATTAATCGTAAATAAGGAAACTTTGATTAAACCCTAAGTTTCCAGAGGACCCGGTTATCTGCAGAACCGCACAACGATAATTTAGAAAACGATGAACTTAAAATTAAAGTAAGAATGAACGAGATTGAGAGCAAGAAGGTTTTTATTCCGAATCTGCGTAAGAACTATTACAACGAGAGTGGCCTTAGCTGTGTGAGCCGTCGGCGAAATCCCTAACTCTAGAAGTCTAAGACCGAAAACCCTAGTTGAGACGCAGCTCGCTAACAGAAAACGGAAATATTCCTAAATGCTAAGTTTGGTGGTGAAAGCTCTGAAAATTGTCTCCCTTGCTTCTCCCCCATGCCTCTTGATTATATACTCTCTTCCTAGGCGGTTTAGTCTTTCCATTTCGCCTGGATTCGAGTTTATCGGGAATCTTTCATTTATCTCGATCCTTCTTTTTTTCACGCGGAAATCTTCTATTTATCTTAAAACTTGCCATTTATCTCCAAACTTGACATTTATCTTCATTCTGCGAGTAAATCATCCAAACGTTATCGTGTCTTCGGGTTCGATTTCGTTAAGATCACGAGATGGGCTCTATCACGTCTTAGGACCTTCCGGGCCGTTTTGCGATAAATCCGTTTTGCGACTTTGTACGAGATCGTTTTCTGATCCGATGCCGTTTTTAGTAAATTCCCCGAGTTAATCGTAAAGTTTAACTACGTTCGTTTCTCGGTTAATCGTTGCCGTTTTTACGATTCACTCGACGTTTTTATTAAAAACGCGTTTTTTACGATTTATGCGAAAAATCTCGAATAAATTGTATAGTTTAGGCAATGTTCGGTGTTTTGTTTAACCGTTGCCGTTTTATACGATTTCGTCGAGTTCTTTTTGAGAAAGCAAAGTTTTACGGTTTTTATTGTAAAACTCGAATGATAGGACAGATCAAGACGAAACGGGAGACATTTTGGCCGTGGTTCGGAACACGATCGTGTCGAAGGACGTAAGCCTTGAACCGAGTATGCGGGAGATCGAGGCTCGGGATGGTCGGTTCGACGTACGGCAAGCCGAACCAGACCGGTTCAGCTCACCGTTTGGCTGTCGGCTGGCTTAGCTCGCCGTTGGGCGAGCTATTCGTGTCGGGACTAGCTCGCGTTTTACGGCGGTTTAGTTTTTTCGCAGTTTTGTGCTTAACTCGAAAGATCGTGTAATCGACGTTTGTTTCGTTTTTCGAGATAACGATCTTCCGACTTTTCTGCAGATTTCCTTTGTTCGGAAATCTCTTTTGGATTTATAAAACGATTTCTCGAGTTTTATAAAACGATTTATCGAGTTTTATTAAACGATTTCTCGAGTTTTATAAAACGTTTTCTCAAGTTTTATAAAACGTTTTCTCGAGTTTTATAAAACGATTTCTCGAGTTTTATAAAATGATTTCTCGAGTTTTATAAAACGATTTCTCGAGTTTTACCGGTTGCTCGTCGAACTTTTCTTCTTGGAAGAAAAATTTCTTCTATGTTCGTATTCACAGCGCGTCAGTCGAGGAGGATTGCATCCCATTTTTCACGACCGTGTGGGGTCGGAAAGGTATGTGATTCAAATTCATATGAATTTCCTCCTTCTTTTTTACTTATTCGCTTTCGTTTTCCGTAGAGACCAACCCTTTACCTCTGCATCTGGTGGATCTCCCGGTTATTACTGCCTCACTTAAACGCGGGGAAGTTGGCTAAGGCAGTTTCTCTCCACAGCGTGTCCACCATGCGGTTGCTCTCTTCCGATCTCGGCTTTTCGCGGATTCTCCGATTCATGAAGCGGATCCGTTCATAGGAGAACTTATCCCGTACGTTCCTTCCATGAGGAGGGGTAAGTCGAGATCTCGAAAGGATAAACATTCGGTTGTTGAAGATGACCAATCCGAACGTACGGCCTCTCCCGACAATATTCTCAAGAAATTCCTTGACAGCCAAGCGGAACAAGGTGTTTGGGCGAATGCGGGAGGATCGTCGACCTCCAATTTTTCAGGCGTTGATCCTGATCAAGTTCCGGAGTTTACTAGAGGGTCCGAGCAAGCTAAAGATGTTCGTGTTTATATTTTTTGAGCGATATTATTACTGGACGATCTCGCTTATTCCTTTTCTTTGGCAGGGTTTCCTTGTCATGAGCCGGGACCCTAGACAGTCGTAGTGCTGAAGCTCGTCTTGCCGAGTTTCGAGCAGATATGGCCGAAAAAGAAGTTGCTCGCCTTCGGGTGGAGGTTAAGGCTAACCAAGCCGAAGGAATGGTTGAGAGGTAGATAGCTCGTGTGAGGAACGAGTGTGCAGTTAGCTCTTGCCGTGCCAGGGAACTTTCTAAACAAAGAATTTGTCGCGCTCGTCGTGCAGGCAAAAGAGAGATTGCTGAGGAGATGAAGGCCCGTCGTGAGCGATTTGCAATTGGTTATTCGGATGCTGAAGTTTTCCAACGGGTGCATGGTGATTATCGCGAATGTCGCGGTATTGTTCATGGGTTGTCTCTTACTCAGAACGAAAGGTATTCGTTTATTGAGGAATACTCCGGGCAGAGGAAGCATCTGGATCAGAGGAGAGACATGCAACCCGAACTTGTTGATCTTAGGGCATGTATGTGGGATCAGTGGAATCCCATCGTGGAGACACATCGTCTTCACATCAAATTGCTCAAGATTCATGTCCTGACGTGTCACTAGCGCTAGTAACACCCTGATGGAAGTATCTTTGACCACAGATGATAATATCTCATTGTAGCCTACTCCTTCTCTCTGACTGAACCCTCTTGCAACAACCCGAGCTTTATACTTAAATTGTTCCGCCAATGGTGCTCCATCCTTAACCTTGAAGACCCACTTGCATGTAACATCCCTTCTCCTCGATGGTAATGTGACCAGATCCCATGTATGATTCTTCTGATGAGACTCTACATATCTCGTTGCAACATGCCATTTCTCAGACTCGGGACTAGAAATAGCTTTCATGTAAGTGGATGACGCATCCACTTCGTATGCAACCTGAAGTGCATAACTCACCATATCGTCGAAGCGATATATCTCTGGTGGCGTGACATCAACCATTCTTGGTCGATCCTTCTCGATGCTACGCTCTGTAGCATCCGGCGGCTGAGTCTCTGTAGACTTCAGCTGAACATCTTCTACACACTCCTCTTGATATTCAGTGTGTTCCTGCACAACGATCACTTCATAATTATCTTGCAGCTCCACCTGTTTATCAGTGCTACCCTTTTCTGCTTCACAACTGGACTCTGAACTTCTAACCATAGATGTTTCATCGAAGACAACATTCCTGCTTAGAACCACTCGGTTTTCTGATTAAGAACAAAATCTGAATTCCTTCACTCCATCATCGTAGCCCATAAGCACTCCTAAAAGTGAATATTCTGCACTCGATGTGTGGGGACCGAGATTTATCAAGTAGCAAGCCGTGCTAACTGCTTCAGCCCAAAGCCGCTTCTTTAAACCAGCACTCGAGAGCATGCACATCGCTCTCTCTATCATTACCTGGTTCATCTGTTTTGCAACACCATCCTGCTGTGGTGTTCTCCTGTCTGTAAGATGCTTGGAAATTGTTGCTTCCTTACACGACTGTTTGAACTCTTCTGAGCAGAGTTCCAAACCATTATCAGAACGAAGGAGATCTTGCTTCGACAGATGTCGCATCCCACGTTCACCCATATGTCCAAGCCTCATATGCCATAGCTTAGTCATATCTTCCTCTGGGATCTCTGGCGATGCAACATTTGCTGAACCGGTAACCGTTGTACCCTTCAACAAATACAGAGTACCGTTCATGAAACCCTCCAAAATCACATCAGAACCCCTGTAGACATTCAGAACTCCATCGCCACCCGAATATTTGAATCCTCTACTGTCCAGAAGACTCACAGATATCAAATTCTTCGTCATTGATGGAACATGCCTAACCTTATTCAATGTGCAGAATCTACCATCATGTGTCCTGAGCTTGATTGAGCCGATCCCAACAATCTTGCAGGCAACATCGTTTGCCATCTTAATCTTGCTGTCAAGTACCTCTGTGTACTCTGAAAACCACTCTCTCCTCGGTGTCATATGGTAGGATGCTCCTGTGTCAAGAACTCACACATCAGAAGAGTGTGTGTGTCCATGCACAACAAGAGCAATGTCGTCATCAGACTTGGTTTCATCCTCGGCTACTGCAGCAGACCAAAACTGCTGCTGCTTCATCTTGGGACAGTCGACTTCCAATGTCCCTTCTCTTTGCAATAGTTGCAAATATCAGATGGTTTAGGACCTCTTGAAAACGACTTCCTATCTTTTGAAGTCCTTCTGTTCCCATGTCCCTTCTCACCACTGACAAACAATCCCGAAGCTTGATTGTCTATCCCTCAGCTGGATGCCTTATGGCGCAATTCCCGACTATGAAGCGCCGACCTAACTTCTTCCAGTTTCACTGTATCTTTGCCAACAATGAACGATTGCACGAAGTTCTCGAAAGAGTTCGGTAGAGATACCAACAGGATTAGTGCCGCGTCTTCATCCTCCACCTTAACATCGATGTTACGCAGCTCCAGTAATATCGAATTTAACTTGTCAAGATGGTCACGAAGCTCAATACCTTCTTGCATACGCAAGGCGAAGAGGCGTTGCTTCAGAAGTAGCTTGTTCGTTAGAGATTTCGTCATATACAAAGTCTCCAACTTCTGCCACAAACTAGCAACGGTTTTCTCATCCGACACTTCGATGATGACCTCGTCTGCTAGACACAACAAAATTGTTGAGAACGCCTTCTCTTCCAGAGCCTCCAAAATAGTAGCATCAGATTTCTTCCCTGACAACGGTCCCCATATGCCTTGTTGCTTCAGCAACGCCTGCATCTTGATCTGCCAAAGACTGAAGCTACTTCACCCGTCAAATTTGTCGATCTTCGAGTTTATTCTAGACATCTACTCACCAGATCACCAACCCCGAGCTCTGATACCAATTTGTTGTAACAGACGTGAGAAGGAACAGATGCGGAAACAGATGAATAAAGCGATGTAACTACGACACAGATATTTAACGTGGTTCACCCCTAACAGCTACATCCACGGCCAAAAGAGAGATCTTATTATTGGAGGCGATATTGAGCTTACAGAGTGCAAGTTTAGGGTTACATCGAATACAAGATATATATAGTAGCATCTTGCATCTAAAACCCTAGACTAAACGGATTCATGGGCCTAAGCCCACAATCAGATGTAACATTCATAATAACTTGATGCAACGCTCCAGATTCAATGCCTAGATGCAACGCTCCAGATTCAATGCCTAGATGCAACATCCAGATTCAAGGCATATCAACAAAATATACTTTTTGTAGCCAAACTTATTTTGACGGATTCATGGTAAATATTCAGTGAATTGTAATACTTGTCGACAACAAATGTATATATACTTGAGATCTATCAGAACAATGATAAAAACAAATATTGGACGGACTAAGTGACTATAATTTTTTTCTCAAAACGGTTTTTTTAAAAGAATATTTTTATTGCAAGGTATGTGTGACTTTTGGTATTGTTCTCTACTTCTCTTACTACAGTTAGAGAATTAATGCCCACGAACATTTGATCAAATATACAGAAACTAACTCATGGAACGTAAACCATTAGTAAATGTCGAATTATATTTACACACTCGTGAGTCATGACCAATGTGCTTGCTTAAATCAAACTACAGTCAATATGTAATTTTTTTAATTAAAAAGAAAAGAAAAACTTGATTTCCACATATTTACTTGTTTTATGAATACAAAATNTGATCAAATATACAGAAACTAACTCATGGAACGTAAACCATTAGTAAATGTCGAATTATATTTACACACTCGTGAGTCATGACCAATGTGCTTGCTTAAATCAAACTACAGTCAATATGTAATTTTTTTAATTAAAAAGAAAAGAAAAACTTGATTTCCACATATTTACTTGTTTTATGAATACAAAATATACTGGAAACTTGATCTCTTGTGCCAAAAGATCATAATAGTATGGAAAACGTATTTGAGTTCATCTCAAAAATTTTCTTCTGGTTTGGGCTGTAAAAATTTCGTAACTTTACAGTACTTAATGTAAATTACCAATTATGAATTTTGTTTTGTTGAGATATTATATTTCTTGTAATAAAAAAGGAACCCAATTTTAGTTGCTCCTTATACATTATTTTAAGAGAATTCGGCCAAAAAAAGTACTAATTTTGCATGAATTGCCAAAAGAAACCTGTACTTGAACCTTGCCAAAAGAAACATGAATTTTTGTTGACTTTATTAGTTTATTAAGAAACTTAAGATTGACTCGCCATTTTAACACACCGTTAACGAGGCGTTAAAACGGTGTTAACTCGGCGTTAATTGTTAATGAAATGACGTCGGTTTTAATTGAGATGAAACGACATCGTTTTAAGCGATTTGAAAATAAAAAGAGACCCCTGGATTCAATCCCAAGTTGATTGGATCATATGGCAAGTTAGTTTACCACTGGGCTAGTGGCACATTCAATGTATCCACTAACACGTTTACTTATATTTTGTACTGATTGAATATAAAAAAATTCTATAAAAACTTTTAAAAATCTTTAAAATTTCAAAAAAATGAAAAATAAAGATTTTTTATAAAATTAATTTTAAAATTAAAATTAAAATTAATTTTAAAATTAATTTTAAAATTAAAATTACAATTAAAATTAAAATTAAATTAAAATAAAATTTTATTTTTCTTTAAAAAAATCAGACGGGAACTTATAAAATTTTATTTTTCTTTCAATGTATCTATTAACACATTTACTTATATTTGGTACTGATTGAATATAAAAAAATTCTATAAAAACTTTAAAAAATCTTTAAATGTTCAAAAAATGAAAAAATAAAGAACTTTTTTTATAAAATGAATTTTAAAAATAAAATAAAATTTGATTTTTCTTTAAAAAAAAATTTGGAAGATTTTTGATTTTTTTAAGAAAAATAAAATTTTATTTTAATTTTAATTTTAATTTCAAAATTAATTTTATAAAAAATTCTTTATTTTTCATTTTTTTGAAATTTTAAAGATTTTTTAAAGTTTTGATAGAATTTTTTTTTATATTCAATGAGTACCAAATATAAGTAAATGTGTTACCTAGTCTTCCTATGTTTTCCTAGTTTTACATAATAATCTCATAGTCTTACCATGTTTACTTAGTATTACATACACTATTACTCAATATTCTATAGTTCTACTATAAAATTTTACACATCAAATTCTATTGATAATTTGTTACCTCTCCATGCTCTGATGCTGCTGAAATCTGGGCCTCCGCGGTCACTTCTGTTGGTTCCTGAACATTGTTTGCTACATCCTTTTCCCTTGTTTCCTCCTCTGATTCACCTTCTTCTTCTTGTTCTTCTTCTTTTTCTTCTTCTACTTCTTGTTCTTCTACTTCTTATTCTTCTTCTTCTTCTTGTCCTTCTTCACCATCTACATTATCTTTAGAACAACCCATATCATTGTTTTCATCACACATTGTCTCCTTCCTTTGGTTATCTTCATTTGAGACAATTGCCTCGGAGGACTCCTCATTATCATTCTGGGGAAGATCAGATTGAGCTCCACCTCCAATCGCATAATTGTGGGAACCGAAATTCACCTACTGTCAATGAATCGTAAATAAGGAAACTTTGAGTAAACCCTAAGTTTCCAGAGGACCCGGCTATCTGCAGAACCGCACAACGATAATTTAGAAAACGATGAACTTAAAATTAAAGTAAGAATGAACGAGACTGAGAGCAAGAAGATTTTTATTCTGAATCTGCGTAAGAACTGTTACAACGAGAGTGGCCTTAGTTGCGTGAGCCGTCGGCGAAATCCCTAACTCTAGAAGTCTAAGACCGAAAACCCTAGTTGAGACGCAGCTCGCTAACAGAAAACAGAAATATTCCTAAATGCTAAGTTTGGTGGTGAAAGCTCTGAAAATCGTCTCCCTTGCTTCTCCCCCATGCCTCTTGCTTATATACTCCCTTCCTAGGCGGTTTAGTCTTTCCATTTCGCCCGGATTCGAGTTTATCGGGAATCTTCCATTTATCTCGATCCTTCTTTTTTTCCCGCGGAAATCTTCCAATTATCTTCAAACTTGCCATTTATCTCCAAACTTGACATTTATCTTCATTCTGCGAGTAAATCGTCCAAACGTTATCGTATCTTCGGGTTCGATTTCGTTAAGATCACGAGATGGACTCTATCACGTTTTAGGACCTTCCGGGCCGTTTTGCGATAAATCCGTTTTGCGACTTTGTGCGAGATCGTTTCCTGATCCGATGCCGTTTTTAGTAAATTCCCCGAGTTAATCGTAAAGTTTAACTACGTTCGTTTCTCGGTTAATCGTTGCCAGTTTACGATTCACTCGACGTTTTTAATAAAACCCCTTTAGGCAATGTTCGGTGTTTTACGAAAAATCTCGAAGAAATTGTATAGTTTAGGCAATGTTCGGTGTTTTGTTTAACCATTGCCGTTTTATACGATTTCCTCGAGTTCTTTTCAAGAAAGCAAAGTTTTACGGTTTTTATTGTAAAACTCGAATGATAAGACGGATCGAGACAAAATGGGAGACATTTTGACCGTGGTTCGGAACACGATCGTGTCGAAGGACGTAAGCCCTGAACCGGGGATGCGGGAGATCAAGGCTCGGGATGGTCGGTTCGACGTTCGGCGGGCCGAACCGGATCGGTTCAGCTCGCCGTCGGCTGGCTTAGCTCGCCGTTGGGCGAGCTAGTCGGGACGAGACTAGCTCGCTGAACGGTGAGCTAGGCCGCCCAGGTCACCGTTCGGCGAGCTAGTCGTGTCGGGACTAGCTCGCGTTTTACGGCGATTTCGTTTTTTCGCAGTTTTTGTGCTTAACTCGGACGATCGTGTAATCGACGTTTGTTTCGTTTTTTCAAGATAACGATCTTTCGAGTTTTCCGAGGATTTCCTTTGTTCGGAAATCTCTTTTGGATTTATAAAACAATTTCTCGAGTTTTATAAAACGATTTCTCGAGTTTTATAAAACGACTTCTCGAGTTTTATTAAATGTTTTCTCGAGTTTTATTAAACGTTTTCTCGAGTTTTATAAAACGATTTCTCGAGTTTTATAAAACGATTCTTCGAGTTTTATAAAACGATTCCTCGAGTTTTATAAAACGATTTCTTTTATCTTTTTGCGGGGAGTTTTGGCTATTGATTCCGTCGTACCGATTTTGACCCCAACAGTTCCCCCCAGCTTGTAAGAATCGTGGAGTTCTTGCAAGCGGATCGAACTCGTTTGGCGAGTTTGGTAGAAGTAGGCGGAATTTTAATGGCCAAAAGTCTAAAGGTGAATAGTAAACTTTTTTCCTATAAGTACATGGAGTAAATTTTTGAATTCCTTACTTCATTCTCCATAACTTATCCAAGAAGCTTTCTCTCTACTTCTTTTGAGTTTGCTTCTCTCAAAGTTTTCAAGCATGTTTTCAAAAAGGAGAACTCGTTCCTCAACCAGTTCCGATTGTCGTAGCTCCGAGGGAACGAGTTTGCAACCTCGAGTTTCAGTTCCGAAAGAGGAGTACTCATTTCCATCGATCGATCCAAGAGATCGCATGGCTTATTGGGCGCTAGGAGACGAGTTGGGGTCCGCTAGGCCTGGGATTTGGGTTCCAGCTTTGTAGGATGCCAATCGAGTTTCCAGATGTCTGAGTTCAGCTCCTCCTAACAGTATCGAATCCATGCGGGAGTTTTGTCGAGTCCCAGAAGCGGTCGATTTTCGCCTCCCACTTGCCGGGGAGAGTGACAAGGCTGCACCTGATGGCTTTTACACGTGTTACAAAAGCAATGCCATTTATGGTTTCCGATCCCGGAGATCATTGTTCGATATCTTCATAGGCTGGGATTATCGATCAGTCAGTTGACTCCCCCAGGCTTAAAACAACTCGTTGGTCTCTTGACGCTAAGCTACGAGCAGGGAATCGCCCTTAGCGTTGACCATCTCGAGGGTTTACTGAAGCCCACAGAGAAGATGCAAATGATCAATTTATGTCCTCGTGCAGAAATCGTTACCGGTTGCTCGTCGAACTTTTCTTCTTAGAAGAAAAATTTCTTCTATGTTCGTATTCACAGCGCGTCAGTTGAGGAGGATTGCATCCCATTTTTCACGACTGTGTGGGGTCGGAAAGGTATGTGATTCAAGTTCATACGAATTTCCTCCTTCTTTTTTACTTATCCGCTTTCATTTTCCTTAGAGACCAACCCTTTACCTCTGCATCCGGTGGATCTCCCGGTTATTACTGCCTCACTTAAACGCGGGGAAGTTGGCTGGGGCAGTTTCTCTCCACAGCGTGTCCGCCATGCAGTTGCTCTCTTTCGATCTCGGCTTTTCGCGGATTCTCCGATTCATGAAGAGGATCCGTTCATTGGAGAATTTATCCCGTACGTTCCCTCCATGAGGAGGGGAAGTTGAGATCTCGAAAGGATAAACATTCGGTTGTTGAAGATGACGAATCCGAACATACGGCCTCTCCCGACAATATTCTCACGGACTTCCTTGACAGCCAAGCGGAACAAGGTGTTTGGGCGAATGCGGGCAGATCGTCGACCTCCAATTTTTCGGGCGTTGATCCTGATCAAGTTCCGGAGTTTACTAGAGGGTCTGAGCAAGCTAAAGAGGTTCGTGTTTATATGTTTTGAGCGATTTTATTATCTGACGATCTCGCTTATTCCTTTTCTTTGGCAGGGTTTGCTTGTCATGAGCCGGGTCCTAGACAGTCGTAGTGCTGAAGCTCGTCTTGCCGAGTTTTGAGCAGATATGGCCGAAAAAGAAGTTGCCCGCCTTCGGGCGGAGGTTGAGGCTAACCAAGCCGAAGGAATGGTTGAGAGGGAGATAGCTCGCGTGAGGAACAAGTGTGCAGTTAGCTCTTGCCGTGCCAGGGAACTTTCTGAACAAAGAATTTGTCGCGCTCGTCGTGCAGGCAAAAGAGAGATTGCTGAGGAGATGAAGGCCCGTCGTGAGCGATTTGCAACTGGTTATTCGGATGCTGAAGTTGCTCAACAGGTGCATGGTGATTATCGCGAATGTCGCGGTATTGTTCATGGGTTGTCTCTTACTCAGAACGAAAGGTATTCATTTATTGAGGAATACTCCGCGCAGAGGAAGCATCTGAATCAGAGGAGAGACATGCAACCCAAACTTTTTGATCTTAGGGTGCGTATGTGGGATCAGTGGAATCCCATCGTGGTGTCGCCGGATTCGCTCGAGGTCGGGCCCGAGATTCCGGACACGGACGACGAAGTTGATCAAACGTGGTTCGATGCTAACATTGGCCAGGGCTCGGCGTCTGTGTTTGATGACTTCAATGTGTGATGTTATTGCAGTATGATGTCGTTGTTGTTTTTCAGGACTGGCCGTTGGTGGCTTTGAATCCCTGCAGCTGGGCGGTGTGTATTTGAAGACTTTCTAATAAAAAGTATTTTCTAAAAATGAAATTTGCGTTTCGTTTTAGATGTAGAGGGAAGAATACGAGTTGTCGTCTCGCATCTAACTCTTGGTGTAAATCGTCGGGTTCGTTAACTCGGAAGGTTTCGATTTTCACGAGTGTTTAGATGTGGGCGAAGATACATGCCTTTAGGACAAGACCTAGGTTTACTTTCGGATTGAGGCTATGCGATGACTAGTCGGCTTCCGTTTGCCTGTTGCGATTTTACTTAATAATATCTATATTTTGCATTTAAGATAGATGTTTAATGCTTAATGTACCTTTTCCATTTTTTTAAATTGCGTATTTTCTTATTATTATATATATAATTCTTATATTATATATTAAAATGTAAAACTATACATTATATCAATATTTCAAAAATGTAAAATTAAACATAATAAGGTAATAATATTATCAATATTTTCGGATTATTTTTTTAAAAAATGTAAAATGGTGATCTTACTATGTTTAATGTAGTATTTTCATTTCTAATATTTTATATTTCAAATTTTTTTATTTTCGAAATTATATATATCATGGTAATCTTACATATGTTTAATATAGTATTTTCATATATAAAGTTGTATATTTACATATTAGTTATTATTTTCAAAATTATATTTATCAGTAATATTAAAATGTAAAACTATACATTATATTAGTATTTCAAAAATATAAAACTTAACATAATAAGATAATATAATGATAGCATTTCAAAAATATAAAACTTAACATAATAAGATAATATAATGATAGCATGTAGCATCTTTCGGAAGTGGATTTTTATGATGATGTGGATGTTCTTTAGAGTTTCAAAAAATTATTTTTATTAGATTGTAGGAATGTTTGGTTGGGGAATTATAAATGAAACTACTGTTCTATCCCGTCTTTATTTCGTACGGGAAAAGAAAATGATGAATTTATTATGTTAAAACAGTATGTTTTGTAGCCAAACTTATTTTGACGGATTCATGGTAAATATTCAGTGCATTGTAATACTTGAAGACAACAAATGTATATATACTTGAGATCTATCAGAACAATGATAAAAACAAATATTGGACGGACTAAGTGACTATAATTTTTTTCTCAAAACGGTTTTTTTAAAAGAATATTTTATTGCAAGGTTTGTGTGACTTTTGGTATTGTTCTCTACTTCTCTTACTACAGTTAGAGAATTAATGCTCACGAACATTTGATCAAATATACAGAAACTAACTCATGGAACGTAAACCATTAGTAAATGTCGAATTATATTTACACACTCGTGAGTCATGACCAATGTGCTTGCTTAAATCAAACTACAGTCAATATGTAATTTTTTTAATTAAAAAGAAAAGAAAAACTTGATTTCCACATATTTACTTGTTTTATGAATACAAAATNTGATCAAATATACAGAAACTAACTCATGGAACGTAAACCATTAGTAAATGTCGAATTATATTTACACACTCGTGAGTCATGACCAATGTGCTTGCTTAAATCAAACTACAGTCAATATGTAATTTTTTTAATTAAAAAGAAAAGAAAAACTTGATTTCCACATATTTACTTGTTTTATGAATACAAAATATACTGGAAATTAAACTTGATCTCTTGTGCCAAAAGATCATAATAGTATGGAAAACGTATTTGAGTTCATCTCAAAAACTTTCTTCTGGTTTGGGCTGTAAAAATTTCGTAACTTTACAGTACTTAATGTAAATTACCAATTATGAATTTTGTTTTGTTGAGATATTATATTTCTTGTAATAAAAAAGGAACCCAATTTTAGTTGCTCCTTATACATTATTTTAAGAGAATTCGGCCAAAAAAAATACCAACTTTGCACGAATTGCCAAAAGAAACCTGTATTCGAACCTTTCCAAAAGAAACATAAATTTTTGTTGACTTTATTAGTTTATTAAGAAACTTACGATTGACTCGCCATTTTAACACACCGTTAACGAGCAGTTAAAACGGTGTTAACTCGGTGTTAATTGTTAACGTTAGGATGAAACAACGTCGTTCTTAATTCAGATGAAACGACATCGTTTTAAACGATTTGAAAATAAAAAGAGACCCCTGGATTCAATCCCGAGTTGATTGGATCATATGGCAAAGTAGTTTACCACTGGGCTAGTGGCATATTCAATATCTACTAACACGTTTACTTATATTTTGTAACGATTGAATATAAAAAAATTCTAGAAAAACTTTTAAAAATATTTAAGTTTCAAAAAAATGAAAAATAAAGAATTTTTTTATAAATTTAATTTTAAAATTAAAAATAAAATTAAAACTAAAAATAAAATTAAAACTAAAAGTAAAATTAAAATTAAAAATTAAAATTAAAATTAAACTTAAAATTAAAATTAAAATTAAAATTAAAATTAAAATTAAAATTAAAATTAAAATTAAAATTAAAATTAAAATTAAAATTAAAATTAAAATTAAATAATTTTAATTTTAATTTTAATTTTAATTTTAATTTTAATTTTAATTAATTAAAACTAAAATTAAAATTAAAACTAAAATTAAAATTAAAACTAAAATTAAAATTAAAATTAAAATTAAAACTAAAATTAAAAGTAAAATTAAAATTAAAAATAAATTAAAATTAAAATTAAAATTAAAATTAAAATTAAAATTAAAATTAAAATTAAAATTAAAATTAAAATTAAAATTAAAATTAAAATTAAAATTAAAATTAAAATTAAATTAAAATTAAAATTAAAATTAAAACTAAAATTAAAATTAAAATTAAAATTAAAATTAATATTAAAATTAAAATTAAAATTAAAATTAAAATTAATATTAAAATGAAAATTAAAATTAAAATTAAAATTAAAATTAAAATTAAAATTAAAATTAAAATTAAAATTAAAATTAAAATTAAAATTAAAATTAAAATTAAAATTAAAATTAAAATTAAAATTAAATTTTATTTTTCTTTAAAAAAATCAGATGGGAACTTATAAACTTTTATTTTTCTTTCAATGTATCTATTAACACATTTACTTATATTTGGTACTGATTGAATATAAAAAAATTCTATAAAAACTTTAAAAAATCTTTAAATTTTCAGAAAAATGAAAAAAATAAAGAATTTTTTTTATAAAATTAATTTTAAAAATAAAATAAAATTTTATTTTTCTTTAAAATAAAATTTTGTAAGATTTTTTATTTTTAAAAACAAAATAAAAATTGTATTTAATTTTAATTTCAAAATTAATTTTATAAAAAAATTCATGATTTTTCATTTTTTGAAATTTTAAAAAAAATTTTAAAGTTTTATAGGATTTTTTTTTTATATTCAATCAGTACCAAATATAAGTAAATGTGTTAATAGATACATTGAAAGAAAAATAAAATTTTAATAGTTCCCGGCTGATTTTTTTAAAGAAAATAAAATTTTATTTTAATTCTAATTTCAAAATTAATTTTATAAAAAAAATATCTATTTTTTCATTTTTTGAAATTTTAAAGATTTTTAAAGTTTTTATAGAATTTTTTTTATATTCAATTATTACCAAATATAAGTAAATGTGTTAGCAGATACATTGAAAGAAAAATAAAATTTTATTAGTCCCCGGCTGATTTTTTAAAGAAAATAAAATTTTATTTTAATTTTAATTTTAATTTTAATTTCCAAATTAATTTTATAAAAAAAAATCTTTATTTTTTCGTTTTTTTTTTGAAATTTTAAAGATTTTTAAAAAGTTTTTATAGAATTTTTTTATATTCAATCAGTACTAAATATAAGTAAACGTGTTAGTAGATAGATTGAATGTGCTACTACCCCAATGGTAAACTACCTTACCATTTTATCCAGTCAACCTTTGTTCGAATCCAGTGGTCTACGTCATTTTATTTTCAAATCGCTTAAAACGACGTCGTTTCATCCTAATGTCAACAATTAACGACGTTAGTTTTTTTTGCTAAATTTGCTGACGGCGTGCCAAATTGGCAAGTCAACGAAAAAATCTATTCTATTAAAATAGGGTCATTCTTTTTATCTACTTATACAAGTTGTCATTTAAATTTGGACTCTTTCTAGAGTGTTACAAATAATACAAGTTATATAATTGATTGAACCACATTACTTAACTTAAACATGCGGTTATTTATGGAATAGAGTTTTGGGCTTACTTATGTTTTTATGACATTTAACTTGTTTGGTTTTTGGGCTTAGTATTAAAGAAAAACTCCAAAAAACATTAAATAAACTTTCCACCTTAATGGATCAAAAATCAATTACTATTTTCAGGCCCAAAAATCTTTAATATTTTCCACAAAACAAAATTATATATTATTAATCACTTATTTAAATCATGTACTTTAAAACATGTTAATATTTTTAGCCCAAAAATATTTAATATTTTCAACAAAACAAAATTATCTATTATTAATCACTTATTTAAATCATGTACTTTAAAACATGTTAATATTTTTTATTTTAAATAACAATCACTCTATCTTGATAAATTTTAATGGTAACTTTTAAATAATTTATTGTTTTATTTTTTCTTAAATAATTTACAGATTTAAAAAAAAAAAATGTAAAGCAAAACCAAAAACCAAATCTAAAAACTAAAATCCAAAACCAAAAGCTGAAAACGCAGGTTCTATTTTTGCTTTTTTATTACAAAATAAACTATTTCAAATTTTTTAGAAAATTATTTTGTCATCTTTTCAGTTTTAAATTACATGTTCAATTAATTGAGATTTGTTTGTTGGTAATATCAGTTCAAACTAACTTAGTAGGTCCAAAAATTAAAAACCCAAACCAAAAGCTAAAAATCAAAAATAGAAATTTAAAAACTAAAAACCAAAAACCAAAATTTAAAACAAAATCTAAAAATAAAAACTGAAACTAAAAATCAATGAAAAACAACTATCACCACAAATTTTGGTGAACTGATTTTATCCCAAAACATTCTTTAAATTAAGATAAAACCCAATTACATAAATTTTTAATCATAAAAAATCTATGCGCTTGAATTATATTTTTTGCTTTTTTATTACAAAATAAACTATTTTAAAATTTTTAGAAAATTATTTTGTCATCTTTTCAGTTTTCAATTACATGTTCGATTTATTGTGATTTGTTTGTTGGTAATATCAGTTGAAACTAACTCAACGGATCTAAAAATTAAAAACTCAAACCAAAAGCTGAAATCAAAAATAGAAACTTAAAAATTAAAACCCAAAAAATCAAAATCTAAAGCAAAATCTAAAACTAAAAATTTAAACTTAAAACTAATGAAAAACAATCATCACCACAAATTTTGGTGAACTGATTTTATACCAAAAAATTCTTTAAATTAAGACAAAACCCCAATTATATAAATTTTTAATCATAAAAAATTTGAGTAATATCAGTTCAAACTAACTCAGCGGATCTAAAAATTAAAAACTTAAACCAAAAGCTGAAATCAAAATAGAAACTTAAAAATTAAAACCCAAAAAATCAAAATCTAAAACAAAATCTAAAAATAAAAATTGAAACTAAAAACTAATGAAAAACAATCATCACCACAAATTTTGGTGAACTGATTTTATACCAAAACATTCTTTAAATTAAGACAAAACCCCAATTATCTAAATTTTTAATCATAAAACATTTCCGCGCTTTTAAGCGCGGGTCAAAATCTAGTTGTTAATTAATTCTAAAGTCAATGAAAAGTTTATGTTTAAAACGTCATTTTATTTTCAATCGCTTAAAACGACGTTGTTTCATCCTAATGTCAACAATTAATGACATTAATTTTTTTTGCTAAATTTGCTGACAGCGTGCCAAATTGGCAAGTCAACGAAAACATTGTTAATTAATTCTAAAGTCAATGAAAAGTTTATGTTTTTTTTTGTCAGCCCAAAATTTCAGGTTTTTTTGGCAATTCGTGCAAAGTTTGTGTTTTTTTGGCCGAATTCTCATTATTTTAAACATATTGATTTGCTAAATAAACAAAGAGTTACACACTTGTTACTCAAGTAACCTTTCAACATAAATAACAAAATATGATACTATAAACCTTTCAACATATATAAACAAATATGATATTATAGACGATATCATGACTTTTATTTTATTTGTGGTGCCAAATCAAATAAAACAAATATCAATCCGAAAGAAACAATACAAAATATGATATTCTTATGATAAACAGTTAGTAAAATACAATATTATGCCTGTAATTCATTTTTGTTGGTAGTTTTTATGGTAGATTGATAATTTGATCTGCTCTTTACACATCTTTTGAATTATAGCAATAACGGCTTTTTTCAGAGATATCAAGATGCACAAGATACATGGAATAAAAAAAGTGTGTGAATTTTTAGAGGTAAAAGGTGTTTTATTAGTAATACAGTTATATTGTATCTTCCACAGATATATAAATGCTAAAATTGTGGTATTTTTTTTTTTTTGAAAATTGGTTGTTAGTGGTAAGCGGCAAGATGGACTAAAAAATATTTTAGATTTTATTGATTAAATATTTAAACTGGCAAGTAATATGTTAAGATTTTGCTTTTTGTTGAGAAATGATGGTTGGGACATATCCGGAAATGGACCAGACCACATCAGTCTCACTTCAGTCCAAGACCAGGCGACAAGCACCTTATCCTTATCCATACCAGGCGGCCAAGACTTGTCATTATCCTCCCTTGTATTTATCCATATGTTGTAGTTATCCTAATCATTATAGGATTAGGATAATCATCCCCTTT
>CAKOAT010199600.1:0-49135 GCA_932364175.1 Eruca vesicaria subsp. sativa
ACCAAGCTCCAGAGATCGGCGTCGGAGGTTTCCGGGTTAATGAACATCGAGTACTGTTTCAGGAACTCCGAAGCCAGTCGACGGAAACTTCCGATCGAGTTTCGCCTAAGTTTGGCGAACCATTCGAGCGCAGCTCCTTCTAGGTTTTCGACGAAGAGGCGGCAGTAGCCTGCGTCTTTTTCGTGGTCCTTGAGCTTGGATCGTCCCATGGTGATCTGGAACGCTTGCAGGTGCGCTTTGGGATCGGACGTCCCGTCGTAAGTTGGCACCTTAAGCTTTCCGGGATCGGGCAGTTTGATCTCGGTGATACGGGCCGTGAAAGGCGTTTTTCGAGACTCGTACAGTAGCCGATCGATCTCGGTTGCGGCGCTGGTAGCGTGGTGAATCTTAGATTTCACCACTTTTACCGCTGCGGCCGTTTTGGTGATGTATTCACGGAGATCGCGAATCTCGGTCTGATCGCCAGCAGTTTTCCGACCTTGTCGGCGTTTGCTGCGAGTGACCGGAGATCGCTCCTCGGCGGTTGTTGCGTATCGCGCGAAGTCGAGTTCGCCTTCGTCTCCAGTAAAGGAACGTTCGGGAGAAGACTCCGGTCGAGGACTGCGAGTTTTTCTTCTCCTAGGATGGACGTCGGCGTCTTCGTCTGTCGAGTCGGCCTGGTCGCTCGTTTCCAAGTTGACCCTCTCGATGCCGTCGCCTTCGGTCTCCTGTTCGCGAATAGGAGATTTTCTGATTCGTTCAGTGTCGTGTCAGGGTTTTCTTTCCCGGAATCCTTTTTCGGTACGTTTCCCTGGTCGATTCTGGGACGATCCGTAGGAGCGCCGAAATCGAGTCTCCTTCCGCGGATTTTGGTAGTTCCGCGGGGGCGAATCGCTTTGGTTCTCTCAGTTAGGGTTTCAAGCCGTTTTGCGAGCGAACCAATGAGCTTTTCCTGCTCTTCCGATTTTTTGTTAAACTCGGATAGCATCTTTTCGACGGTCTCAGCGTTAGCGTTCGTAGCGTTGGCTGCAGACGCGTCTTTTGGTAGTGGTGTTTCAACGTTGTCGCGTTCGTTGCGAGTTTGGTTGTCACCAGTCATCGTTTCTTCGTTGTACATGTTGCGGCTACGGTGTAAGATAGATCCGACCCCCCCTCCTTCTAGCGCCAAACTGTGGGTGTCAAAATCCACTCACTGTCAAATAAATCGTAAAAAAGGAAACTTCGGGAAAACCCTAAGTTTCCAGAGGAACCGGCTATCTGCAGAGCCGCACAACGAAAAATAAGAAAACGATAACTTAGAATTTGAATGAAAATAAATGCAATAGAGAGCAAAGAGGTTCTTATTCCGAATCTGCGTAGAACTGGTACAAAAGAGTAGCCGAAAAGCTTAAGAACGAAAACCCTAATTGAGACGCAGCTCGCTAACAGAAAAACGGAAATATTCCTAAATGCTAGTTTTGGTGGTGAGAGCTCTGAATTTTGTGTGTCGTTTCTGCCCTAGACCTCCTATTTATATACTCCTCGCCTTGGCAATCCGATCTTTCCATTTCGCCCAGATTTGACTAAATCGAGAATTTTCCATTCTTCTCGATCCTTCCTTTTCTTCCGCGGAAATCTTCTATTTCTCTTCAAACCTTCCTTTTATCTTTAAACTTGACTTTTATTTTTCTTCTGCGAGTAAACCGTCAAAACGTTATCAAATTTCCGGATTAGAATCCGTTGAAATCGCGAGATGGGTTTTTATCGCGTTTTAGGTCCTTCCGGGCTGTTTTGCGATAAAAACCGTTTTCCGACTTTTTACGGGATCGTTTCCTGATCTGACGTCATTTTTTAACAAATTTCTCGAGTTAATCGCAAGGTCTTACGATTTACTCGACTTTTTATTAAAAACACGTTTTTTACGACTTACTTGGCATTTTTTTTTATTAAAAACGCGTTTTTATGATTTCAACGAGAAATCTCGAATAAACCGTATAGTTAGGCAATGTTCGGTGTTTCGTTTAACCGTTGCCGTTTTATATGATTTCCTCGAGTTCATTCCGAGCAAACGAAGTTTTACGGTTTTTATCGTAAAACTCGAACGGTAAGTCGGATCGAGATGGAACGGGAGATATTTCGGCCGTGGTTTAGAACGCGACCTTGTCGAAAGATGTAAGTTTCGAATCGAGAATGCGGGAAATCGAGACGCTGAGTGTCCGGGAAGTCTTTAGTTCGCCGATGGGCGAACTAGTCGAGCATGTCCTAGTTCGCCCATCGGCGAACTAAGCCGGGCCGGCTTAGTTTGCCGATGGGCGAACTAAGCCGGGCCGGCTTAGTTTGCCGATGGGCGAACTAGTTGATTACTTCCTTGTTCGCCCATCGGCGAACTAAGCCGGGCCGGCTTAGTTCGCCAATGGGCGAACTAGTTGCGACTAGTTCGCATTTTACGGCTTTTTCGGGTTTTTGCGGTTTTTTGCGGTTTCGTAAAACGATTCTCGAGTTTTATAAAACGATCTTCGGATTTCATAAAACGACCTTCGAGTTTTATAAAACGATCTTCGAGTTTTATAAAACGATTTCTTGAGTTTTATAGAACGATTTCTCGAGTTTTATAAAACGATTTGTGGAGTTTTATAAAACGATCTTCGAGTTTTATAAAACGATTCTCGAGTTTTATAAAACGATTTCTCGAGTTTTATAAAACGATTTCTCGAGTTTTATAAAACGATTTCTCGAGTTTAATTAATAAAATGATCTTCGAGTTTTATAAAACGATTCTCGAGTTTTATAAAACGATTTCTCGAGTTTTATAAAACGATCTTCGAGTTTGATAAAACAGTCTGCGAGTTTTATAAATGACTTTGAGTTTTATAAAACTATTCCTCAGGTTTCACAAAACTGTTCTTTTTGTATTTTCGTGGGGAGTTTTGGCTAATAATTCCGTCGTACCGATTTTGACCCCAAGAGTCAGGTGCTTGTACGATAGGGGCAGTTATCAGTGCTTTCTTGATATTTTCAAATGCTTGTTGGCAGTCCGGTGTGAAATCGAATTAGCGTTCTTACAAAGGAGGGTAGTCAGCGGTCTGGCTATCTTGCTGAAATCCTCTATAAATCTCCTATAAAATCCTGTATGTCCTAGAAAGCTTCTGATGTCCCTTATGTTAGTTGGGGGTGGTAGACTCATCATCACTTCTATTTTTGCTCTGTCTACCTCAATTCCTGCTGCGTAAACTTTGTGTCCGAGCACGATTCCGTCATTGACCATGAAATGACACTTTTCCCAATTTAGGACCAGATTCTTTTCCTCACATCTCTCCAAAACCTTGCATAGGTTGTCGAGACAATCTTTAAAACTCGATCCATAAACTTAGAAGTCATCCATGAATACTTCCATGAAGGTTTCTATCATATCAGTGGAGATTGACATCATGCAGCGTTGGAAAGTACCTGGGGCGTTACACAGCTAATAGAGCAGGGAAGTAACGTCTTGGTTTTGTATCAGTCTTCTCTGGTAGACGTCCTGCTTCCCTCTTGATAGCGGTAGCACAACTGGCGACATCGCTTTCTAGACTTTTAAATTTCTCATTCAAAACGTCAAATTTTTTCGACATTTCGCAGTAAACAACATTCAGCTTGATGTCTAGGTCTTGGCTTAGCCTCCGATTTCCCATGAAGACATGGTTTAAAATGGTTTGGGCTCTCCCTCGGTGTGATATGGTGAGGGTGTCATAGTTTTGGGTAAAACTATCTATGTTAAAAAGGTCTTCCTGAGGGCTTTCATGTCTAAGGAGTGTTTGCTCAATGGAATGGACATCCTTATTGCTTTGGGTAATACCAGGTTTCTTTTCCTTTATGAAAGAATGAAGGATATCTAGAGATTTCCTAATTTCATCTATTTGAAGGTCGTTCCTGGATCTAGCTTCTCTTTCTTTATCTTTATTTTCATTAGATTTACCCATTGCTATGTTTTCAATCAAACGATTTGCTTCATCAGGGTTCCTATAGCTAAAAATTCCGTTACTCGTATTATCTAGCGTTATCTGGTAATCTAGCTCGAGGCCTCCGTAAAAGAATTTAAGGCTTTGGTTTTGAATAACCATGGTGGTTACAATCTTGCTGATGATTCTTAAATCTAATCCAAGCGTTTCTGAATGATTCTCGTGGGCCTTGAAGGAATGTGGAGAGTTTATGTCTCGCTTCCCAATATCGAGTCTCATTGAAGAATTGGTTAATGAAGGTAGTGCGAACATCCTTCCAGCAGGTTAAAGATTCCGCTGGTATTTGATTTAACCAATTTCTGGCTTCCCTTCCTAAGGAGAAGGGGAACAGTCTACAACGATTATTATCGTCAAGTGCCAGTTCTTCTAGATAATCGATGTGCTCGTGGGGGTGCTCTGAGGCAGAACCACATACAGGATTCTTTTGTACCAGATGGATGTAGTCAAAATGAAGCGTAGAATTATTTGCTTCATCCTCTGGTAACTTAATAGCTGACCTATTGGAATAGGTCTTAATGAGGTCTAAGTAGTCTTGCAGTTTTTCTGCATCTTCAGTTGAAGATGGATAAGATTTGACAGTGACTGCAGTTCTCTGTATAACTGTAAAGTTTTTTGTTTCATTGCATAATTGACCTAATGGTTCATTTTGGACTACTTCCTCATTAACTAGATTGGTAAGTAAAGACTTACCTGCTTCCGGCTGGGTTTCATCGATCGATGTTGGTTGGATTATGTCGATCGATTCCTCGGTCAAAATATATCGCTCGATGTGTGCGTTACGTCATCGGTTGATGCTTGGCCGAAATCTGTCTTTTCCATCTTGAGTTCCCTGTGATAGCAGAGAAAGAGGAAAAATAATTAAATAAAAGAAAATAAAATCTAGACTATATTCTAAACTAAATCTGATGGTAATAAGAAAGAGTCCCCGACAACGACGCCAAATTTGATATCACTCAAATTACCCTAAGGAGTGAATTACTCTCATCAAAAGAGGTTCAATTGTAGTACTTAGGGATCGAATCCACAGAAACTCTAGGATTACACAACAGATTATTTAGTTTTCGAAATAAAGCTAGATAGCAAGTATTAAACAGTAACTTAAAAGGTGACCAAGCGATTGCTTGATTGATTGATTTGTTTGATAAGAGGAAAGAAGGTAGTTAAACTTAGGTATTTTCTCAGGTATGACAAACATGCAAGTTATAAATGGTTTTTATTATTCATAGTTCTGAATTCAAACTCTTAAGGATTTGAAGAATTGACTCTTACTGGATCTCGGGTCAAGAACTATCGTTCCATGACCTTGAGTAAATATCGATCGATAGTTCGATAGAAATAACGATCAATGACGTTTTGCTATATCAGTCGACAAGACGGTTACCTCGTCGATCGATATTGCATCCATCGAGTTCCAACAGTTGGTTTGAAAGGTTCTCTAGTCTTCACTAAATAACTTAGGCTCTAGGTAATTGCCAAGTTCTTACTTATCCAGATTGATCCTAAAATCAGAGGTAAGGGTGATCAATCCTTAACACTAGTATTTATGATTACTAGATTGAGAACTATATTTTAAACACCCTAATAATTGTTACTTTAATGCATGAGTCAACCCTAATGAGAAACCTAAATCTAACAAAAGAGACTACTCAAACATATTTATGAGAGACAAAATCATAATGGTTTGAATAATGTCTTAAGATAATAGCAAGAAAAATAGTAAATAAGTAAAGCAAGGGAGTTCAAGATCTTCTCTGGATTTGTAGTTCAGATCTGTCGCTCAATTACTAAGATCTTCTCAAAGTATAGCTAGATGTTTCTCCCAAAATTAGGTCTAAATGGTCTCTAGAGAAGTCTACTTAAACTAGTACAAAACCCTCTTAATATAGCCTAACAGGCGGCTAGAGACTTAAAGTATAATTTATTAAAACTCTTGTGAAGCAATTAGGGTTTCTAATCTTCATTAAATCACTCTAATGGCTTTTGTATCAATCGATATAAAATTTCTTCTATCGATCGATCTTGATGATCTTTCATCGGTCAATTGTTCTTAATGCACATCGGTCGATACCTTTTAACACGTTTTGCTCATATCTTCATAAAGTCTCCATTTTAGCTCCATAATAGTCATTTTACATCAGTGAGTACTTGAACCTATAAAAGCTCTAAAAAGACACTAAAAGTATCATTTTGTTTCCAAAAACATATATAAATCATGGTTGAAAGTGGGTAAAATCCATGATTTATCAACCTCATAGATAGAACAGATTTGATGATGTGCTGAAAAAGAAGTGTATTGCCACAGTTTTCTCATCGCAACCCACACTGCGTTGTAACATTTCACATTGGATAACCTTACTTCCCAACCAGTCTTTATTTTTGTCCTAAGAAGTGTATTGCCACAGTTTTCTAGTCTCTGTTTTGTCTCAAACACATTGTCCCCACTGTTCCCTATCCCAAGAAATATATCCAACGTCATGAAGGACTGAACCCCTGCCTCCTGAAATGTATCTTCCACTTCTATCTCTCCGGGGTCATGTGGGAAGTTGTTCCCCTCAAGGTTAAAGAAGCAATGCCATCCCTTAACATGCACTAGCACCTGTCGGCAACCATCACCATAAATGTCTTCTTGATAAAGCTCAGGTGTCCTTGGAGATTGGAACATCCCAAGTGTATAGATTGACGGTAGTAGTGATGTATTCTTGTAAAAGTCTTGCTGCATCGGATTCTCCTCATAAAAACTCAGTGATGAGTCTCCGAAACCCATCTCATCGAGTGGTCGCTCTGGTGGTATTGGAAACCCAAACATCCAGAAGATGATTAATAAAGCAAAATGGTTTTCATTTGCTTTTGATTTCCCAGATTTAACACAATAGCCTTTCCTCAGCCTTTCTGCACCAAGAGACAATCCTTCATCTTGCAGCTCCCAAGTGTTTACATCAAGCTCGCCGATTGCACCCACTGACAACTTAAGTAAGATGCAACTCCTGTCCGCTCTATTACAAGTCCCCCTCTCAAGAACCTCCACGTGGTCAGTTTCTGGGTTCCTTTCCTGCCCGGTTACCAGCAGCTTTAGAAAAATCTTTTGTTCCATCACAAGCAAGCAACCTGCCATAATTAGTATTGCTTCTTGAATTTTCCCAAAGCTAGACCCGCCCAGGGCCGGCTTAGACTTTTGAAAGACCCTGGGGCAAAATTTTAAAATAGACCCTCCCTATATAAAACATGCTATTTATAAAATTTCTATTACAACTAAAATACTAAACAACAATATTTAGAAAAAGCATCACACAAATAATTTTTTTTTTTTTGCGGTCTGTCTTATAAATGTAATCAGCAATAGAACTTAAATTCTTTTTTATCCTTCTCCTATTCTTCTTTTCTTTTCTCACAATACCTGATGATTTCATACTTGGACATGTTTCTTGAATCTGAAAAACAAATAAAAACAGTAGTCATCTAAAACAAAACAAAAGACTCATAAGAAACGGTTTTTTCGAGCATTACTCGACGCAAAATCATGAATAATAGTTTCAGAGTCAATGTCTTCTAACATTTCCTTTTCAATACATAAAATAGCTAAACCGTTCAATCTTTCTTGAGACATCGAAGATCGTAAATAATTTTTTAATAATTTTAATTTTGAAAAACTTCTTTCAGCTGAAGCTACAGTCACAGGTATAGTCAAAAGAATACGATAAGCAATTGAAACATTTTGATAACAACCCACACTTTCAACAAACTCAAGAATTTCACTAGGTTCCATAGGCACATCAGGTAAAGTAGTTTGCAAGATTCTCAATTAAGAATAAAAATCAATATCTGAAGAATTACCATGAGGGAAAGCTTTGTGAAAGTTAGTACAATGTTCTCGTAGTTCACTTTCACCTAATGCCTTTAATTTTCGCAAATCAAATAAAAACCCAAAAACACTTTTAAAATTCACCATTTGATCAAATCTGTTCTTGACTGAATTTATTGCCACGTCCACCACAACAAGAAAGTAATTACTTCTTCACCTAATTGAGTTTCATCAAATTGTTTTTTTCTAAAAATACGACGCTTATTTGGAAAGACAGGTTCAACATCCATATCATGAGCAATATTTTGAGCTATACTCAAACTAGAAGCAAACCCTTCATGTCTATACTTCTCCAAAAACAGAACTATACCTTCTAATTGCTTCAAAGCATTATCAATGCACACAGATTTAGCTTGTAAGTTTTTACTCACCGAATTAATAGCAAACAAAATTTCATACCAAATGACCATGCCAAATAAAAATTCAAAATTATCAAATGACATAACTAAGCTTTCAGCATCACTTTTTGTCATAGCATCATCACATGATTCATATAATTCTAATAAAGCTGCCTTACTTGTGGAGCTTGAAATCTGATTGCTTTGACACTTTTGATTCGACTTTCCCAACGAGTATTGCATAGAGATTTCACTGTAAATAAAGGAACATGGTCAAGTAAAATCTTCCATCTCTTTGTAGAACCAGGAAACAAGGTATATATGCGCTGCAAAATTCCAAAAAATGAAATAGCTTTTAGACATGAATGAGCCATATCACTAACCACAAGATTAAGACTATGACAAGCACATGGCATATACAATGCTTTTGGATTTATATCAAGAAATCGTTTCTGAACACCTTGATGTTTTCCTTTCATATTGGAACCATTATCATAACTTTGACCTCTCACATCACCAACATCAAGAGTAATAGACTTAAGAGCATCTAACGATTTTTCAAAGAGTCCTAATCCGGATGTGTCAGCTACCTTAAGAAACTCTAAGAAGTACTCTTCTACTCTTACCTTTTTGTTTGACAGATTTACACATCGAACTATTAGAGTCATTTGCTCTTGATGGCTCACATCCGGTGTACAATCAAGAATGACAGAAAAATATTTTGACTCTTTAATGACTTTTACAATGGAAACTTGAACATTATAAGCTAAAAGAGAGATAAACTCATTCTGAATATTATGACCAAGATAATGATGATGGATTTCTTGACTTTGAATGCGCCTAATATGATCTTGAATTACCAAGTCAAATGATGCAATCATCTCAATAGAGCCTAGGAAATTACCATTGTTATCTTGATAAAGTTTCTCATTTTTTCCTTCTAAAAGCTAGGTTTCGTTTAGCAAGAAATTTCACAACAGCAATTATTCTAATTAAAACAAGTCTCCAACGCTCTTTTTCTTTTGCTATTTGCTTTTGTAATTCTTTATCAATCGTCCAATTTTTCTCTAATATAACTTTCAATTCATTCCAAGTTTTCATGTTAGTCATATGATCTACACTTCTTTCATGATGTTTAAGCCTCTCACTAAGATGCTTCCAATCTCTAAATCCATCATTAGCTAATGAACTTGCGCAAACACCAGATTTAAACAACTTGGAACAAAAACAGTAACATTTATCCTCATGTTTTGAACAAAAACAGTAACATTTATCCTAGAATAATAAGCATTTGAAAAACGTCTAGAGCTCTTATCTAAAGGAAACACAAGATTTAATTATCTTTTAAAACCTTTTTCAACCAACAAATCTTTTGTTTTATTATCAAGGNATCCAATACCTAGGATCATATATATCGATGAATGAGCTTTTTTGTTCATGAACATTCCTACCCTCAGCATTAGATTCATCTAACACATTATCATGCTCATTCAAATTACTAATACCATCATCACTATCATCAAAATGAACATTTGATTCAGCACTATTATCTTTACTAGCAGGTTCATGATTTTCATTAGCATTTTTTTTTATCACAAATTTATTCATAGAACCTCTCTGAGATTTTATAAATAATTCTGCTACCTTTCTTTTTTTTCTTTTTGACATCCTGAATCACCAGCCATGATTAAGAAAATTATCAAATAAACAGAAAAATATCACCTTATGATTTCCAAAGAAATGAGTGAACCTGGAATTAAAAAAAAAACTTGAAAATTTAGTTAGACCATTCACATGCTAATGACTAAATTATATATAGAAACGTTAAATGTAGAAAGAAACATATAGAGACAAAGTATTATTTGTATCATAAAAAAGTGAATTTTCTGATATATTTTTCAAGTGAAAACTGTGACACAAAATATATAACAGATCATGAATCACCAATCTAAAAATAAAATCTTACCAGAGAAACTATAGTGATCAACTTCAGCTATTTTATGTAAAAAGAATTCTGAGATTTAGGAGAGGGAGTAGGGAGATGAAAGGTTTGTGAGAACAAGTTAAACAAAAAAAGAAACACAATAAATCCTAAATAATCTAATCTACCGACAGAAGAACATTTTTTTCATGGGCAGATGGGCTTCTATGCCTTAGTCCTTATGGGCCCCGTGACCATGTTATTTTTTCCTAAAGCCATGTTACACTATAAGAAAGTCCTACAAAAATCTGTCTAACACTTAAATAAATATATATGGTTAACTAAAATTTTTTTTTTGGGCCCCTTTCGCCGTGAGCCCCTGGGCACTGCACCTTTTGTCCCTCCCTTTAAGCCGGCGCTGTCACCCGCCTGGATCCCAATCGCAAACAATCGCAGCAGCCTGAGTCTCCTTTGTACTCATTACCATATGAACTTGACCCATCTCATCACTCCTTGAGTCCCACAAAATTATACTATCCGTTACCTGAGCTGTGTGGTCTTGGATAAGTTGCTCAGACAGTTCTTTGTAGGTAGAGAACTCTGGGGAACGAATACAGTGGAACATCTCACTTGAAAAAACCAAAACCAATGGATCTCGTAATGATCTTTTTATGAAGCTTCTACTCCTTAATCCATTCAGTAGAGACACTTCCCAAATGCTCAAACTCAAGTCTTTCAAGCTGGAGAGACACCAACTGGTTCCTAGATAAGACACCCTGCTCCTGGTCGTGTGTCTCTTCTTGCTTGTATCTCTAGCTGCTTGTTTCTCCAACTCCATCCAGAACCACTTTCTTACTTCTGTAACTAGCAAAACAGACTTTAATAGATTCCAACGGTTGCACTTCCACTTGGGTGTCCTTCTCATGATAGCAGCTAGCAACAACTCACAATTTGTCTTCGTAAGCTTCTTGAACATTATAGGCTGAGTCACCTTGCACTACAAGAAAACTCGTCCTTTACTAGGACCACTTTGCCTCGTATTTTCCTAGTAAATGACCATTTATTAGGAACTTTTCTCGTAAACGCGTGGATACGTATTTCCTCATAAAGTCCTCATATACGTTTCCGTGTAAAGTCATAGTAACACATTTCCTCGTAAACTCGTAGTAATTCTTTACGAGGAACTTACTAGTAAAGTTTACGAGGACTTTACTTCGAAAATATTACGAGGAATTTACTTCGAAATGTTTTTCCCTACTAACAAATATTAATTATAAATATAAATAATATATATCAAAAACATTAAAAAAAACAAATTATAAATAAAAAAAGAAATAACAAAATATTTTATAAATAACTAAATAATATACAATAAGTTTTAAAATTCATAATATACAATTAAAAATAAAAAAAACTACGGATGGTGGTCGTTAAATTGTGTGGGAACCGAAATTCACCTACGGTCAATAAATCGTAAATAAGGAAACTTCGAGTAAACCCTATGTTTCCAAAGGACCCGGCTATCTGAAGAACCGCACAACGAGAATTAAAAAAACTGATGAACTTAAAATTAAAGTATGAATGAACGAAATCAAGAGTAAGAAGGTTTTTATTCTGAATCGGTGTAAGAACTGCAACAACGAGAGTAGCCCTAGCTGCGTGAGCCGTCGGCAAAATCCCTAACTTTAGAAGTCTAAGACCGAAAACCCTAGTTGAGACGCAGCTCGCAAACAGAAAATCAGAAATATTCCTAATTGCTAAATTTGGTGGTGAAAGCTCTGAAAATCGTGTCCCTGCTTCTGCCCTATGACTCTTGCTTATATACTCCCCTCCTAGGCGGTTTTAGCCTTTCCATTTCGCCCAAACTCAAGTTTATCGGGAATCTTCCATTTATCTTGATCTTTCCTTTTTTCCCGCATAAATCTTCTATTTATCTTCAAACTTGCCATTTATCTTCAAACATGACATTTATCTTCCTTCTCCGTGTAAACCATCAAAAGATTATCGTATCTTCGGGTTAGATTTCATTAAGATCGCGAGATGGGCTTTTATCGCGTTCTAGGACCTTTCGGGCCATTTTACAATAAATCCGTTTTACGACTTTATACGAGATCGTTTCCTGATCCGATGCTGTTTTTAGTAAATTCCCCGAGTTAATCGTAAAGTTTAGCTACGTTCGTTTCTTGGTTGATCGTTGCCGTTTCTTACGATTTTCTCGACGTTTTTATTAAAAACGTGTTTTTTATGATTTTAACAAAAAATCTCGAATAAATCGTATAGTTTAGGCAATTTTTGGTGTCTCGTTTAACCGTTGCCGTTTTATACGATTTCCTCGAGTTCTTTCCGAGAAAATAAAGTTTTACGGTTTTTATCGTAAAACTCGAATGATAGGTCGGATCGAGACGAAACGGGAGACATTTTGACCGTGGTTTGGAATACGACCGTGTAGAAAGACGTAAGCACTGAATCGGGGATATGGGAGATCGAGGCTTGGGATGGTCGGTTCGACGTACGGTGAACCTAGCCGGACCGGTCCAGCTCGCCGGTCGGCGAATTGTCCAGGAAGCTTCTAAATCGCCCATCGGCGAACTAAGCCAAGCCGGCTTAGTTCGTCGTTGGGCGAACTAGCCTGGACGAGACCAGTTCGCGTTTTACGGCGGTTTCGGTTTTTCGTGGTCTTGTAAAACGATTCTTCGAGTTTTATAAAACGATTCTTCGAGTTTTATAATATGATTTTTGAGTTTTATAAAACGATTCTCGAGTTTTATAAAATGATTCTTCGAGTTTTATAAAACGATTCTTCGAGTTTTATAAAACGATTCTCGAGTTTTATAAAATGATTCTTCGAGTTTTATAAAATGATTCTCGAGTTTTAGAAAATGATTCTCGAGTTTTAGAAAACGATTCTCGAGTTTAATAAAACGATTCTTCTAGTTTTATAAAATGATTCTTTGAGTTTTGTAAAACGATTCCCGAGTTTTATAAAACGATTCTTCGAGTTTTATAAAATGATTCTTCGAGTTTTATAAAACGATTCTTCGAATTTTATAAAACGATTCTTTGAATTTTATAAAATGATTCCCGAGTTTTATAAAATGATTCTTTTAGTTTTATAAAACGATTATTCGAGTTTTATAAAACGATTTCTTTTATATTTTTGCGAAGAGTTTTGGCTATTGATTCCATCGTACCGATTTTGACCCCAACAGTTATCCCCCCAGCTCGTACGAATCGTTGAGTTCTTGCGAGTGGATCGAGCTTGTTTGGCGAGTTTGGTAGAATTAGGCGGAACTTTAATGGCCAAAAGTCCAAAGGGGAATAGTAAATTTTTTCTTATAAGTATATGGAGTAAATTTTTTGAATTCTTTACTTCATTCTTCATTACTTGTCCAAGAAACTTTCTCTCTACTTCCTTTGAATTTATTTCTCCCAAAGTTTTCAAGTATGTTTTCAAAAAGAAGAACTCGTTCCTCAACCAGTTCCGATTCTCGTAACTCCGAGGGAACGAGCTCGCAACCTCGAGTTTCGGTTCCTAAAGAGGAGTGCTCGTTTCCATCAATTGATCCAGTAGACCGTGCGGCTTTTTGGGCGTTGGGAGACGAGTCGGGATCTGCTAGGCCTGGGATTTGGGTCCCAGCTCTGTCGGACACTGATCAAGCTTCCAGATGTCTGAACTCAGCTCCTCCTAACAGTGTTGAATCCATGCGAGAATTTTGTTGAGTTCCAGAAGCAGTCGAGTTTCGCCTCCCACTTGCCGGGGAGAGTGATAAGGCTGTGCCTGATGGTTTTTTTTACGCGTTACAACGCATTTTTGCAGCAATGCCACTTATGGTTTCCGATCCCAGAGATCATTGTTCGATATCTTCATAGGCTAGGATTATAGATCAGTCAGTTGACCCCCCCTGGTTTAAAACAACTCGTTGGTCTTTTGACGCTGAGCTATGAGCAGGGAATCACCCTCAGCGTTGATCATCCGGAGGGTCTACTGAAGCCCACGGAGAAGACGCAGAGGATCACTTTGTGCCCTCGTGAAGGAATCGTCACTGGTTGCTCATTGAACTCTTCTTTTTGGAAGAAAATTTTCTTCTATGTTCGTATTGATAGTGCGTCAGTCGAGGATGGGTTGCATCCCGTTTTTCACGACCGTGTGGGGTCGGAAAAGTACGTGATTCGAGTTCATACAAATTTTCTCCTTCTACTGCTTTATTTTTTATTCGTTTTCGTTTTCCGCAGAGACCAACCCTTTACCCCCGCATCCGGTGGATCTCCCAAATATCACTGCTGAACTTAAGCGCGGGGAAGTTGGCTGGGGCAGATTTTCTCCGCAGCGTGTCCGCCGGGCGGTTGCTCTCTTACGATCTCGGCTTTTTGCGGATTCTCCGATTTATGAAGAGGATCCGTCTATAGGAGAATTTATCCCGTACGTTCCCTCAATGAGAAGGGGTAAGTCGAGATTCCGAAGGGATAAACATCCGGTTGTTGAAGATGACGAATCTGAGTACGGCCTCTCCTGACAATATTCTCAAGGACTTCCTTGATAGTCAAGCGGAAGAAGGTGTCTGGACGAATGTGGGCGGATCGTCGACCTCCCATTTTCCGGGCGTTGATCATGATCAAGTTCCGGAGTTTACTAAGGGTCTGAGAAAGCTAAAGAGGTTCATGTGTTTATTATTATTTTGAACGATTTTATCGTCGGATGATTTCGCTTTCTTCTTTTCTTTGGCAGGGTTTCCTTGTCATGAGTCGGGCCTTAGACAGCCGTAGTGCTGAAGCTCGTCTTGCCGAGTTTCGAGCAGATATGGCCGAAAAAGAAGTCGCTCGTCTTCGGGCGGAGGTTGAGGCTAACCAAGCCGAAGAAACGGTTGAGAGGGAAATAGCTCGCATGAGGGATGAGTGTGCAGCTAGATCTTGCCGCGCCAAGGAGCTTTTCGACCAAAGAATTTGTCGTGCTCGTCTTGCAGGCACGTTTGCAACTGGCTGTTCGGATGCTGAAGTTTCTCTACGGATGCAAGGTGATTATCGCGAATGTCTCGGTGTCGTTCATGGGTTGTCCCTTACTCTGAACGAAGGGTATTCGTTTACTGAGGAATACTCCGCGCGGTTGGGGCATCTGGGTCATTAAAAAGACATGCAGCCCGAACTTTTTGATCTTAGGGCGCGTATGTGGGATCAGTGGAACCCCATTGTGGTTTCGCCGGATTTGGTCGAGGTCGGGCCTGGGATATCAGATGTAGAGGGCGAAGTTGACCAGTATGTGTTTGATGACTTCAGTGTGTGATGTTATTGCTTTTATGATTTCGTTGTTGTTTTTCCGGGACTGGCCGTTGGTGGCTTTGAATCCCTGCCGCTGGGCGGTGTGTATTTGAAGACATTCTAATAAGAAATATTTTCTAAGTATGAAATTTGTGTTTTGTTTTTAGATATAGAGGGAAGAATACGAGTTCTCATCTTGCATCTAACTCTTGGTGTAAATCGTCCGATTCGTTAACTCGGAAGGTTTCAATTTTCGCGAGTGTTTAGATGTGGGCGAAGAGACATGCCTTTAGGATCTCGATTCATGCCTTGAGATGTTAGAGACCAGTGTGCTGGGTTTAGGGCAAGACGTAGGTTTACTTTCGGATTGAGGCTATGCGATGACTAGTCGGCTTTCGTTTTGATTTTTGCGATTTTAACCTGACTCCATACCGATTTAAAATCCGCGATAGGTTCTCGGCTTATACGATTCGTATGGTTGGAATCGAGCATCTCACCGGGAACAATTTCTAAGTTGCCCGGAAGTGCTGACCAAAAATTTTGATTTCTTTTATAGCGCGCTATTTTATCCTAGTCGGATGTATGCGGACCAATAGGTCGATGCGTTTGTTTAGGACGGCTAGCGTGCTCGACGGGGCCAATCTCCGAGTGTTCGTGTTTTTATAGTCGCAGACGGACTTGAAGGAATATTTTTCTTGAGAATCTAAGCGACGTCTCGCCGGTTCTTTCCGAAAATATTTTGATGTACAAGTTTCATAGAAACGATTAAGTAGTTGTTGCTGCATAAGTAATTTCCGGATGCTTGGAATCTGTTTTTTGCGTTTTTGATAGTAGCGGAGATTTTATAATATTCTAACTTTGTCTTTATTAAAAAAGTTTCAAAAATTTGTTCGATTACAAAGCGAAAGTTCTAAAAATTTGGGAGCTATACTCGTATAGTCACCCACTCCCCCCCCCCCGTTTTGGAAGGGGGGGATAGCTGAACTCGTCTTTAGGCGAGCTGCCTACGTATTCCTTTCGGAAATCAAGCCATCTCGTAGTTCTGATTGTTTGTGCGAGTATGCTTACTCGGTTGTCGCAGACTTTTCGATCACTTTAGTTGTTGGATCGATGTCTTTGTCCGGGCTTTTCTCCTCCGGCTGGGTAGAAGCGATGGGAACCTTTGCCCGTTTTCCACGACTGCGACCGCCAATTGCCTCAGCTTGTGTTCGGCCAGGAAGCAGGATCGTGATTGTCTTTGGCATCCCCAAATTGCTGCGATTCCCGTAGGAATCGGGAATTTGATGCCTAAGTGATAAGTCGATAGAACCGCTTTCATGGAATTTATCCAAGGCGTGCCCATGATCACATTGTAGATGGCCGGGAAATCGACTACCGTGAAGTTGACGATGTTCGTCACTTCTTTAGCCGCCACCGGTAGCTGGTTATCCCAAGGTCATTGATGTCTCGCCGGAGAAACTGGTGAGCGGTTTTGGAATAGGTTTGATTTCCGAGAGTTCTATTCCCATACGTGCTAACGTGTTGCGGAAGATCACGTTGACGGTACTTCCGGTATCGACCAGGATTTGAGCGACTTCTAAATCGCTTATCACTAAGTCGATGACATGGGGATAGGCATGAGGTTGGTCGATTTCGCCGGTTTCAGCGTCGTCGAATGAGATTACCCCTTTTGGAGTATCATCCGACGGCACCTTCCAACTCGAGCCTGTTTTGGCTTTACGTTGGTAGGATTTGATTGACGAGACGGTGTCGTTATAATATTGCGATTCACCGATAATCATGTTGATTTTTTGGCGGTTAGCGTCGTTACCCTTCTCGTCTTGCCTTCGTCCACGTTTTTTGCCCGACTGGTTCCCCTGAGGCGGAGTTTCCGCTCGCGAGTTCCTGTCGTTTTTCGGGAGGAGGTTTGACTCGCGGATGAGATCCTTGACGCTGGATATCTCAGAGAGTTCTCCCGCAATCAATTTTGCGGCAAGCCTGGCGCCGAGAACTTTGCAGTTCACGGTAGAGTGTCCACGGGTTTGGTGGAGGTCGCTGAAAGTATTCTCATCGTAATTCGAATTTCTCGTCCACGTGTTCCCCGTAGTTCGTCCTTGTCCTGATACGGAATTAGTGTCGTAGTTATGCGCCCCTTGGAGATCTTGTCCTTCGTGATGGACGAACTTATCGTTACAAGAATTCTTCTTTTTACTGCTTCTGCTCGGACGCGTTATCCTTTGCGGACGTTTTCGTCGACTTATGATTTTTGGACAGGATTTTAGTCTCCTCCTCCATTGTTATGTAATCAGTAGCCTTATGGAGCGCGTCCTGAATCGTCCGCGGTTTCTCGAGAGTTATCCATTTGCGGAATTTCGATTTGAACCAGAGCGATTTCCTTAACGCGTCGATGGCGGCTTTGTCGCTCATTCCACTAACCCTAGCCATGACGATTTTGAATCTACTCATGAAATCGCGGAGAGATTCGTCCTCCGGAGGTCGGCGTCGGAGGTTTCCGGGTTGATGAATATCGAGAATTGTTTCAGGAATTCAGAAGCGAGTTGGCGAAAACTTCCGATCGAATTCCGCCTAAGTTTGGAGAACCACTCGAGCGCTGCTCCTTCTAGGTTTTCTACGAAAACACGGCAGTAGCCTGCGTCCTTTTCGTGATCCTTGAGTTTTGCTTGTCCCATAGTGATCTGGAAGGCCTGCAGGTGCTCTTTGGGAATCGGACGTCCCATCGTAAGTTGGCACTCTAAGTTTTCTGGGATTGGGCGGCTTGACCTCGGTGATGCGAGCCGTGAGGGCGTTTTCCGAGATTCGTATAGTAGCCGATCGATTTCGGGTGCGGCGCTGGTAGCGTGATGAATCTAATATTTCACCGCTTTTACCGCTGCGGCCGTTTTAGTGTTGTACTCGCGGAGATCGCGAATCTCGGTCAGATCGCCAGCAGTTTTCTGACCTCGTCGGCGTTTGCTGCGAGTAACCGGAGATAGCTCCTCGGCAGTTTTTGCGTATCGCGCAGAGTCGAGTTCCTCCTCGTCTCTCCAGTAAGAAAATGCTCGGGAGAAGACTCCTGTGGAGGGCAGCGAGTTTTTCGTCTCCTAGGATGGACGTCAGCGTCTTCGTCTGATGAGTCGGCTTGGTTGCTTGTTTCCAGGTTGACCCTTTCGATGCCGTCGCCCTCGGTCTCCTGTTCGTGAGTATGAGGTTTTTCCGATTCGTTTAGCGTCGCGTCAGGGTTATCTTTTCCGGAATCCTTCTCTGGTAATTTACCCTACTCGGTTCTGGGGCGATCCATAGGAGCACCAAAATCGAGCCTCCTTCCGCGGATCTTAGTAGTTCTGCAGGGGCGAATTGCTATGGTTTTCGCAGTTAGGGTTTCAACCCGTTTCGGGAGCGAACCAATGAGCTTTTCCTGCTCTTCCGATTTTTTGTTAAAATCAGAAAGCATCTTTTCGATGGTCTCGGCGTTAGCGTTTGTAGCGTTGGCCGCGGACGCATCTTGTGGTGGTGGTGTTTTGTCAACGTTGTGGCGTTCGTTGCGAGTTAGTTGGTCACCAGTCATCGTTTCTTCGTTGGACATGTTGCGGCTTCAGTGTAAGATAAATCTGACCCCCGTCCTTTTAGCGCCAAACTGTGGGAACCGAAATTCACCAATGGTCAATAAATCGTAAATAAGGAAACTTCGAGTAAACCCTAAGTTTCCAAAGGACCCGGCTATCTGCAGAACCGCACAACGAGAATTAAGAAAAACGATGAACTTAAAATAAAAATATGAATGAACGAAATCAAGAGCAAGAAGGTTTTTATTCCGAATCGGTGTAAGAACTGCTACTATGAGAGTGGCCCTAGATGCGTGAGCCGTCGGCGAAATCCCTAACTCTAGAAGTCTAAGACCGAAAATCCTAGTTGAGACGCAGCTCGCTAACTGGAAAACGGAAATATTCCTAAATGCTAAATTTGGTGGTGAAAGCTCTGAAAAACGTATCCCTACTTCTGCCCTATGCCTCTTGCTTTTATACTCCCCTCCTAGGCGGTTTTACATTTCCATTTCGCCCAAACTCGAGTTTATCGGGAATCTTCCATTTATCTTGATCTTTTCTTTTTTCCCGCGGAAATCTTCTATTTATCTTCAAACTTGCCATTTATCTTCAAACTTGACATTTATTTTCTTTCTGCGAGTAAACCATCAAAACGTTATCGTATCTGCGGGTTAGATTTCATTAAGATCGCCAGATGGGCTTTTATCGCGTTCTAGGACCTTTCGGGCCGTTTTACGATAAATCCGTTTTACGACTTTTTACGAGATCAATTCCTGATCCGATGCCGTTTTTAGTAAATTCTCCGAGTTAATTGTAAAGTTTAGCTACGTTCGTTTCTTGGTTGATCTTTGCCGTTTTTTACGATTTTCTTGACGTATTTAGTTTAGGCAATGTTCGGTGTCTCGTTTAACCGTTGCCGTTTTATACGATTTCCTCGAGTTTTTTCCGAAAAAACAAAGTTTTACGGTTTTTATAGTAAAACTCGAATGATAGGTCGGATCGAGACAAAACGGGAGACATTTTGACCGTGGTTTGGAATACGACCGTGTCGAAGGATGTAAGCACTGAATCAGGGATACGGGAGATCAAGGCTCGGGATGGTCGGTTTGACGTACGGCGAACCGAGCCGGACCGGTCCAGCTCGCCGGTCGGCGAACAGTCCGGGAAGCTTCTAATTCGCCCAATGGCGAACTAAGCCTAGCTGGCTTAGTTCGCCGTTGGGCAAACTAGCCGGGACGAGACTAGTTCGCCCAATGGCGAACTAGTCTGGACGAGACTAGTTTGCGTTTTACGGCGGTTTCGGTTTTTTGCTGTTTTGTAAAACGATTCTTCGAGTTTTATAAAATGATTCTCGAGTTCTATAAAACGATTCTCGAGTTTTATAATGATTTTTCGAGTTTTTTAAAACGATTCTTTGAGTTTTATAAAACGATTCTCGAGTTTTATAAAACGATTCTCGAGTTTTATAAAACGATTCTTCGAGTTTTATAAAACGATTCTTTGAGTTTTATAAAACCATTCACGAGTTTTATAAAATGATTCTTCAAGTTTTATAAAATGATTCTTCGAGTTTTATAAAATGATTCTTCGAGTTTTATAAAAAGATTCATTGAGTTTTATAAAATGATTCCCGAGTTTTATAAAACGATTCTTCGAGTTTTATAAAACGATTCTTCGAGTTTTATAAAACGATTTCTTTTATATTTTTGCGGGGAGTTTTGTCGATTGATTCTGTCGTACCAATTTTGACCCCAACAAATTGCCAAACGAAGTCGTCCCGGCTTACCAACTCCTCCTCGTCAAGGTTGGTTGTCTGCTGTGACTGTGATGGTGGATGCTGTTGGGCTGGAAGCCCTCCATTTTCCCGTTTCACACGCAACATCTCCGCCAATTGCGGATTTCCAACCGCCAAAACGTCCAGGACATCGGTGAGAGAACTCACATGAGACTGCGTCGCCTGCAACTCCGAGCGCAGCTGAGCAGTGACATCGTGCTGTTCATGAGCATAAGACGATGTCGCTGTGGGGACATCGTCAATCCCGACGATACGTCTCTTTTTCCTAGGGCGACCTGTAGATAAAAAGATTAATAACATTAAAAAAAATTAAAAAAATAATAAAAATTAATAGAAAAACAAATTATTTACCTCCTCGTAAATCTTATCCACTTCAAGAGTGGATAATATGACTGGTGTCCCAGACTGCTGAGCCAGCTGGGTCTGGCGTTCGTCAACCCGACCAACAACCTCGTTGTAGATCCGCTCGGATCTAGGATCTATAAAATGCCCAGCCTTGTTCCGGTGGGTCCTCTCGTAAAGCTCTTTCAGAGATGGAAGAACTCCTGTCTCTTTAGCCTAAAAATAATTTTTAAAATTAAATATTAATTAGGAATATACAAATAGAGTAAAAATTAAATAGTTTTTAAAAATTAATTTACCATGTCTAGACGAATTTCTCCGTGAGGTTTTCGACCCTCGGTGTGAAGCATCTTCATGTTGCCATGCTCGTCTCTTGTCATGTGGTTCTCGAAGTTTGTGTGGGAGGTTCTGGCCGAGTCCGGCAACCCCCAATATCTGATGAGGCTATCCCACACGTCGAATGTGAGGCAATCGGGTTTCCCCTCCTCGTAACCATCCACCTGAACAAAAAATAATTTTAAAATGATTTGAATTAAAGTCAATGATATAAAACTATATATATATATATAATTTATAAATCGACACCTGAAAGTCGCCATACCAGTTGTAGACCATGTCGACCAATCGTGCTTTTGCCTTCGCCTCAAACTCCGTTTTCACCCGCTGGTGAATCCCTATAGAACAACGATATTTTTGCTGTAACCAGAATCAGTTCAATAATATTAATAATTTAAAATAATTAAAAATAAATTAAATTGATTAATTAATGACTTACAGCGAAAGATTTGAACCACGTCTTTTTGTGTGGCTGGGTGTCTTTTTCCAGTTTGGAGCTGGATCGGGAAAGTATCCCTTGATACAATCCGTGACGGTCTAAGCGACACATCCGTCAAGACAAACCTGGAAAGAAAAAAAATAAAAAAATTAATTAGATTAATTTGTTAATTTTTGGTTATTTAAGAAATAAATTAAAAACGCTTTTTAAAAATTAGAACTTACCATAATATGTTGTGGCTGTCCCGTCGGATAGGATCTAACTCAGGCAGCCGTTCTCTGCCTGGAAGGGCCATAATATCCTCCACCGTGTACACCACAAATGGTGCGTTTGGCAGCACCTGCAAATCGGGATGAACCCCGGTGACCGGTGGAGGAGGAGGAGGAGCAGGAGGTGGTGGACCAGACCGGGGCGCCGTAGAAACTCCTTGAGTCTTGGGAATAACGTCATGATCCGGAATCGAAGAACCGGGAGCTGATGAAGATGATGCGCCTATGTGAGGACCAGGCTGACGACCAAAAATATCTCCGTAGTGACTCCCCTGAAGAGGCCTTTTAGCCGCCACCCTCTCAAACTTGCTCTTTCTAGTCATCTAAATTTTTTTTAAAAAATTAAAACATTAATATACTAGTATATTTTAAAAAAAAATGGTTAAAAAACTAAATAAACCTAATTTAAATTCCCTAAACTAATCACCTAATCTAAATTCCCTAAACTAACCACCTAATCTAAATTCCCCAAACTAAATAGCCATGCCCACATTTTTCTTTCCTCGTAAAGTCCTAGTAACATTGTTACTAGGACTTTACGAGGAAACAACCTTTACGAGGAAACAACTATGCCCGCGTTTTCTGTTACTAGGGTTTTACGAGGAAAGAGTTTGTAAATCCCTTAACTCAAAACCCCAAACCCCAAACCACAACTTCCTTAACTTATAACCTCTTCTACAACCAAAATCCTAACCTCTTCTACACATAAACCCAAAATGCAAATTAATTTTGTGATTAAACAAACTTAAAACATACGTAATTCAAATTCATTTTTTGTGATTAAACAAACTTATTAACATACATAATTCATTCGGATACATTCTCGTAATCTGTTGAAACATCATCATTTTCGTAAAACTTGTCCTCTACACCTTCGTCCATTGAGTGATCAGGAACATCTTCGTATTCACGATTATGCGGATCAATGAGTAGGATGTCATCAATTTCTGCTTCAGGTTCCTCGATCTCATTGGTGTTTTCTTCTTGTAGTGGTGGTTCTTCTCCAGCGATTATTCGTCCTCGAGGTGTAACTTTGATACAGCTAACCAGTTTATTCCTGAGGTAGTAATCCGAGGGTATGGAATGAAGCAAACTTGATCTGCTTGGGAAGCTAATATAAAAGGCTCGAACTTGTTGTGCCTGCAAAAATAAAGACAACGTAGAAATTAATTAATACTCGAAACTTGGATGTAAAAAAAAAAGAACTTGTTGTACCTTCGTCCACCATTGACATCAACTACACCGTTCTTGTTAACCCGAACACCTCTGTTGACGACGGGGCCGTACCACTCACACTTGAAGATAACTCATATCTGAGAATTGAACTTCATAAATCTCCTGCAAGATCCCATAGAAATCTGTTTTGCCTTTCACACATATTCCATAATTACTTATCGCCCGGTGTCTACCATAGTCATAGGTATGCAAAGTATAGCCTCGGGTGAAATACATCGATGATGCAGTGACCTTTGCAACTGGACCTTGAAGTAATTCGCAAAACCATGCAGGATACTCAGGACCGTCATAATCAACCTGCAAAAAAGTAATAGAACTAAACATTAGACTTACTTTGTGGTAATGTATGCATAAAATTTAAGCTATAATAAATACATGTTTCCTTAACCACTTGATAAAGTGTTGATATTTTCTTTTGTGTAACTCAGTTGTCGATATACCAGGTATTGCTTCTTCGACTTGAGTCACAAATTGGCTTTAAAATCATATATGTTATGTTATTTAATATGGAAAAATATATATATATATATATATATATATATATATATATAAGTGTGTATGTTTATATATTTACATTTCAAAATAACCAATCAATGGATGCTCGCAATTAAGAAAAATATAAAGGTGTGCACTATGGACGTCTTCATTACTCGACCACTAAACCTCTTTCAATTTCCCACCCAATCGCCCAATTTGACAAACGATGTCTGGAACATCGTCTTCCATATATGTCGGCACGACACCATCATCATATCTTCTTGGAGCTTGTTACCTTGTACGTACTTTCAGTGCAAAGTAGTACGATGTCCGTTAAACTTCCCGCAACAATAGAACCTTCAAGTTTTGCTAGGTTTTTGGCTTTTCCTTTCAAAGTTTTCATGGCCCTTTCATATTGATACATCCATCGATAATGCACAGGTCCACGAAGTAATGCCTCATACGGGAGGTGGACAACTAGGTTTTCCATGACGTCAAAAAAGTAGGCGAAAATATTTTCTCCAAGTTGCAGATTAAGATGGGGATGTTTTCATGAAGTTGTTGGACAACTTCCTCTTTAAGAGTGCGGGTGCTCAGATCCCTAAAAAATGCTCCAATTCCTTATATATTACAAAAACAAAAATTATACATATTAGTATATATATATAAAGAAATAAATTAATCTTAGCGTCGTATTATATTAATTACCTGAAAGTGCTTCATGTACTTTTGCCGGTAGTAGCTCCAAAAATGCAAAGGGAAGTAGTCGCTGCATAAAGACATGACAATCATGACTCTTCATCCCAGAGAATTTTTTTCTCAACAAATCTTGAGAGACTTGAAACATACCCATCAGAGAACTTCACTTCTAAAGCCACCCAGTTGAACAACGCAGACTTTTTTCTGATGATAGTCTGAATATCGGAACTGGAACTTGCCCATTGCTTTTTATATGTAGCTCACTCCTTGAGCAGATATCGGGTAAGTCCAACCTCGATTCTACGTTGTCTTTCGTCTTCCCTGGGACATTCAATATAATGTTCACAATGTTCTCAAAAAAGTTGTTCTCTATATGTATCACATCGAGGTTGTGGCGCAAAAAAAGATCTTTCCAATATGGCAATTCCCAAAATATACTCTTTTTGTGCCAATTGTGTTGAACACCATAAGAATCAGGCATATTATTGGGAACATGCCAATTCCCACCACGAGGAGCTGTTTCTAGAGAACCGTAGTAATCGATTTGCGCTTCGATTTGTTCTCCAGTTAAATATGGAGGAGGAGTGTCTCTAACAACCCTTTTGTGCCTGAAAAATGTCTTGTTTCTTTGGTATGGGTGGTGAACGGGAAGAAATCGACGGTGACAATCGAACCAACTAGTCTTCCTACCATGCTTCAACTGAAACACATCTGTCATTCCATTACAATATGAACAAGCTAATCTCCCATGTGTAGTCCACCCAGACAACATCCCATATGCAGGAAAGTCACTTATGGTCCACAAAAGCATCGCTCGCATCGTAAAATTTGTTTTCGTTGAACAATCATATGTCCTCACCCCTGTTGACCATAAATCTTTTAACTCTTTTATCAGTGGTTGTAGAAAAACGCCGAGAGATCTTTTTGGATGATTTGGATCAGGTATTAATATGGTCAAGAATAGAAACTCTCGTCGCTTGTACATCCCGGTGGCAGGTTGTACGGTGTAAGAAAGACCGGCCATAATGAATATTGTCTCCCTGACATTCCAGTGGACTAAATCCATCAGTGTATAATCCAAGATACACATTCCGGCTATTTCTAATGAAATGTGAATGTACATTGTTAAAATGTTTCCACGCTCTTGCATCTGATGGATGAGTCATCTCTCCATCCGTCTGAGTATGCTCAGCGTGCCATCTCACCCCTCCAGCAGTCTCCTCAGATTGGTAAAATCTTTTCAATTTGTATGTGATTGGTAGGTACCACATCCTTTGGTACGGTACCCTATTACGCCCTTGAACTTGAGGTTTGAATCGTGGCTTCTTACAAAATCGACATTCTTCTAGCTTCTCATGAATCTCCAATGATTCCTCTTCATCCATAGATCCCAGCTTCTTCTCAGTACTATCTCAAGCCTTTAATTCCTGATACGGGATTAAAGAAGAAGTCGCCAAAGCCACGTGTCAAATGGTTAGTGGGAAATGGAGGTTGTTGGAGTTTGTTAGAGTCAACGAGTCAGCGGAAGTAACGAGTACACGTGGTGTTATCTGATTGAGGGATGGAGTTATAAAAACAGAGTCATCGTTTCATTTTGAGATTCATTCAGAAAATTGTTGTTGTTGATTTCTTTGAGTCTAAACATTCTGTAATTCTCAAGTTCATTATTGGAGAAATTCTTCTTATTCACGGATTTCTACAAGTGGAACTACCAAATCTGTGTTTCTATTGAAGCATTGTTTTGGATCGTAGAGGAGTCATCTTAAATCCTTTAACAATTGTATCAGGGCAGTCGTCTTCCTCGGAATCAAATGACGGAGACTAGAGCTCAGGCATTATCGAAGAATACGGCGGCGCGTGATATGGATGTGACGGTGGCGAGTAGATTCAAAGCGATTGAGAAAGCGATTTAATCACATAACGATCGATCGGCGAAGACGGAAGAGACGATGCGGGAGATGATCGAAGCATTCAAGTTACTGACGACGCATAATCCGATGAATGCTTCGGCGAGTGGAGAGGCATTACGCGGTGGTGCGGAAACGGTGGGAGAGGTACAACACATTCCAAATCGATTTAACTCAAACGTTCATTATCAGAATAACAATGGTAGAACGCGTTTGGGAAAAATTGATTTTCCTCGGTTCAATGGCAACAAACTTAAAGAATGGATTAGCAAGGCTGAACAATTCTTTGCCATTGACATGACTCCTGAGGAATCGAAAGTAGGAATTGCTTCAATCCATTTTGATGAAGAAGCAGCGACATGGCATCAAGCTGTGATGCATAGAGGAAGATAATATGTTGCTTTTGAGGAATTGGAGAGTTTATAAAGCTCGCATCATGGAAAGATTCGAAGAAGTGTTAGATGATCCTATTGCTGAGCTACAGGAGCTGAGAGAAACAGAGGGTATTACTGAGTATCATGCTAAATTTGAGCTAATAAGAACAAGGTTGAATATGTCTGAAGAGTATCTGATGAGAGCTTCTTTAGCTGGTTTACGTTTAGATACTCAGATGCATATTAGGATGTTTAATCCTCAAACAACACGTCAGTGTTTGGTGTTGGGGAAGTTGTATGAGAAGGCACATGCAAAGAGAAGTTCTAGTAGTTGGAATGGACAGAAAACACAGCCAAATTCCAGTTCTCAGAAGGGAATTTTACCTGTCAGGAAGGAAGGAGTAAAACAACGAGAGACGAATGGCAAAATGAAACCATTCTTATCTCAGGCTGAGATGAGTGAGAGAAGGGGAAAAGGATTATGCTATTATAGTGATGAGAAGTTTACTCCTGAACACTACTTGAAAAACAAAAAAAATCAATTGTTTTCAATGGAGTGTGAAGAAGATATAGCTTATCACAGTGCAACATGATAATTTGGAGGATGATGAGGAGGTGAATGATAAGGCTCAAATCTCTTTGAATGCAGTGACGGCTGTTTCGGATTACACTACTATGAGGGTTAGAGGTGTGCAAGGGAAGAAAACGTTGTATGTTCTCATTGATTCAGGATCAACACACAACTTCATTGATAGGAAGTTAGCAGAAGTGTTGGGCTGTAAGTTGGAGTTAACTAACAGAACACAAGTTTCTGTTGCGGATGGAACTCAGATTGCAGTTTGTGGAAGGATTGATAATTTCAAGTGGCAGTTTCAGGGAGTATCGTTCAAGGATTTCATGGTTATTCCTTTAGCATGTCATGATGTGGTTCTTGGTGTTCAATGGTTGAGGACTTTTGGACCTATTACGTGGGATTTCTTGAAGTTGGAGATGCAGTTTAAGTGGAAGAAAACAAAAGTGTTACTTCATGGAATCAAACCGGGGTCTATTCAGGAAGTAAAAGCTAAAAGGATTGATTGTTTACGTGATGAAGGGATGCAACTACATATGCTCTATGTTCATGACAGAGGGGTACAAGACGAATTGCAGATAAATGCTATAGGTTGAAGTGAGCAGAAAACTCATGTGATTGAGGAGATAGAGGCGTTGACTGAAGAGTTTGCAGAGATCTTTGCAGAACCAAACTCTCTTCCTCCTTTCAGAGAGAACCACAACCACAAGATACCGCTATTGGAAGGATCTAACCCTGTCAATCAAAAGCCTTACAGATATGCAGTTTTTCAAAAAAATGAGATTGATAGGATGGTGAAGGAACTGTTGGAGGCTGGTACGGTTCAAGCAAGCTCAAGTCCTTATGCTTCTCCAGTGGTTCTCGTTAAAAAAAAAGGATAATACTTGGCGGTTGTGTGTGGATTATAGGAAACTCAATACAATGACAGTAAAGGACAGATTTCCTACTCCACTCATTGAAGATTTGATGGATGAGTTGGGTGGTTCCAGCATTTACTCTAAGATTGATTTGAGGGCTGGTTATCACCAAGTTAGAATGCATCCTGAGGACATTCATAAGACTGCGTTCAGAACACATAGTGGTCATTTCGAGTATGTGGTAATGCCGTTTGGTCTAACAAACGCACCGGCCACATTTCAGGGGCTCATGAACGCGATATTTCAGGAGCATTTGAGGAAATTTGTCTTGATCTTTTTCGATGATATACTGATATATAGCAAATCATTGGAAGAGCATCTTGTACACTTGCGTATGGTCTTTGAGCTAATGAGGCAAAACAGGCTGTTTGCTAAGAGAAGCAAATGTGAGTTTGCAACTCGGAGAGTTGAATATTTGGGTCATTTTATTGAAGCAGAAGGTGTGTCGACAGACCCTGGTAAGATTAAAGCCATTAAAGAATGGCCACAACCGAAGAATCTAAAAGCTTTGAGAGGATTTTTAGGTCTGGCAGGTTACTACAGACGGTTTGTGCGGAACTTTGGAACCATTGCTCGACCTTTAACTGCCTTGACGAAGAAGGATTCTTTCTTATGGAATGAGGAGGCTCAGTCTGCTTTCGAAATGCTGAAGGAGTCTCTGATTTCTACTCCAACACTCGCTCTTCCACGTTTTGATAAAGCTTTTGTGGTCGAAACTGATGCGTGTGGACATGGCATAGGTGCCGTGTTGATGCATGAAGGCCATCCTTTAGCCTATATAAGTCGACACTTGAAGGGGAAGCAACTTCATTTGTCTATCTACGAGAAGGAGCTCTTAGCAGTGGTCTTTGCTGTTCAAAAATGGCGTCACTACCTTTTGACTAACCATTTTATAATCAAGACAAATCAGAGAAGTTTGAAGTATTTGCTTGAGCAAAGGCTTAATACTCCTATACAGCAGCAGTGGCTCCCCAAACTCTTAGAATTTGATTATGAAATTCAATACAGAAAGGGCAAGGACAACGTTGTGGCTGATGCTCTTTCGAGAGTGGAGGGGTCAGAAGTTTTATATATGGCAATGTCAGTGTTGGATTGTGATCTATTACAGAGGATTAAAAATGCTTATCAAAACGACCCTGATATTAAGACGTTGATTAAGGACTTAAAGAAAAATCCGAAGGCAAGGAAGCATTATGTTTGGAGTTTGGATGTTTTGAGAAGGAAGCAGAAGATAGTGGTGCCAAATGATGTTGTTATTAAGAAGTTGATCCTCGAGTGGTTACATGGATCAAGTGCAGGGGGACATTCAGGAAGAGAAGTGACAATACAAAGAATTAAAGGGGTGTTTTACTGGAAAGGATTAGCTAAGGATGTACAGGCTTTCTTACGCGCTTGCACAGTGTGTCAACAATGCAAGTATGACACCTCTGCTTCTCCTGGTCTGTTACAGCCTTTAGCAATCCCTAATGCGGTTTGGACTGATATATCGATGGATTTTATCGATGGTCTTCCATCATCTATGGGAAAACAGTTATCTTCGTGATAGTCGATCGATTCAGCAAAGCTGCGCATTTCATTGCTCTCAGTCATCCGTATACAACATCCTTAGTGGCTCAGGCTTTCCTTGATACATTCCATAGACTTCATGGGTTTCCGAGGTCTATAGTCAGTGATAGAGATGCGGTTTTTCTCAGTGATTTTTGGCAAGAACTTTTCAACCTTCAAGGGTGTTCTCTGAATTCGTCTACGGCATATCACCCTCAGAGTGATGGACAGACAGAGGTTGTTAACAGATGCTTAGAGACTTACTTACGTTGCATGACTTGTGAGCGACCACACCTTTGGAGTCATTGGTTACCCCTTGCTGAGTACTGGTACAACACAAGTTATCATTCTTCTGCTCTTATGACACCTTTTGAGATCGTCTATGGACAGGCACCACCAGTGCACCTTCTGTATGTTCCAGGCGAATCAAGAGTACAAGTAGTAGCTAAATGTTTGGAGGACAGAGAGAAGATGTTACTTTTGTTAAAGTTTCATCTGTTGCGTGCTCAGCACAGGATGAAACAACAGGCAGATAAGCACAGAAGTGAACGTTGTTTCGAGATTGGTGATAAGGTCTTTCTGAAACTTCAACCCTATCGCCAACAGTCAGTAGTTACGAGATCATGTTCGAAGTTGGCCCCAAAGTTCTATGGACCGTATGAGGTTTTTGACAAAGCTGGTGCAGTGGCTTATAAATTGAAGCTTTCGTCTTCTTCCCGCGTACACCCTGTGTTTCATGTTTCTCAGCTTAAGATTTCTGTGGGAAATGTTCAGGTTACTCACCATTTACCTGATATTGTACATGATGTCGTGCTCAAGGAACCAGAGTACTATTTGGCGAGGAAGATGGTCAAACGTCAAGGTCATGCTGTCACTATGGTATTGGTTAAATGGAGGAATAAGGCTGAAGAAGAGGCAACTTGGGAATTCTTATTTGACATTCAGAAGAAGTTTCCGTCATTTGAGCCTTGTGGTCAAGTTGCTTCGAATGGGGGAGATTTGATACTAGATTAAAGAAGAAGTCGCCAAAGCCACGTGTCAAATGGTTAGTGGGAAATGGAGGTTGTTGGAGTTTGGTAGAGTCAACGAGTCGGCGGAAGTAACGAGTACACGTGGTGTTATCTAATTGAGGGATGGAGTTATAAAAACAGAGTCATCGTTTCATTTTGAGGTTCATTCAGAAAATTGTTGTTGTTGATTTCTTTGAGTCTAAACATTCTGTAATTCTCAAGTTCATTACTGGAGAAATTCTTCTTATTCACGGATTTCTACAAGTGGAACTACCAAATCTGTGTTTCTATCGAAGCATTGTTTTGGATCATAGAGGAGTCATCTGAAATCCTCTTACAATTCCTTCCATCGCTTCTTATTCTTTCTTTTATTTCCTCTTAGCACATCCGAATGGTGTCTGGAACACAGACTCCATTGTTTCAGTCTGGTCTCCTTCTTCTCTTGCTTTCACAAAGATCACAACATCATCAGTGGATTCCACTACCACCGGAGAAGACTCGACCCAAGATGACAGAACATTCACCGCTTCCGGTACAGTCACAAATGGACTCGACTCAAAACTTTTCACAAATCCTTTGATAGAGCTAAGGATCTGATTCGAATCTCCAGCAGCCAACATCTCTTCTTCACGTTGTTTCTTCGCTTTGTCTTCTTCATCCCAGCGGTCCAACATAAGACTGATCTGCCTTAGTTGTTCCTGGCGGTTAGTCACCTATTGTTGACTCAGGCGTTTAGTGAATCACATCATAAGTCTGTACTTAAGGTTAACCCAGCTTTTAAACAACGACGTGATACCAATCCAAAGCTTCCCCTTCTATGAAACTATAAGCGAACTGTAGTGTTTCACAATCGGAGAAACCTTAGCAAAACAGAAGTCGTTGATCCAACACACCCACTCTATCAAATCATCACCTTCCCCTTAGAAAATCGGTATTTCAATAGTCCCCATGGCTCGTCACTGCTCTGATACCAATTTGATACGATTTACGTATCCAAACTTGTAAACAGAGATTACAAAAGGAAGTACTGATTATATTGATAAAAAAGATTGTTTACAAGGTTTGAGAGAAATTATAGTCTCTCCTCTCTCCATGAACATGACTTGATCAAACTCTTGATACCTCTCCTTTACAAGTCTCGTTCTTATTTATACTACTAAGCTAACCCTTATCATCTAACACGTATTGATGAGCCTCAAGCATGTGTAGCCTTCCACGTCACTCCCACACATTCTTCATGACCCACATCCCATGTGCCTTTTCTCCCTCCTAAGCCACGTCCTTTAATCCTTATCCTTCTAGAATACTTACTCTCTAAACCTTTTCTTAAATGGGCCAACGTATCAATAGTACAGTGTATACTCACGGTGGTGTAACAGGTCAACCTGAGTCACTCAGTCATCCTGGGAATGTGATATGAGCCGACTGCAATCTCATAACTGGTGCCATCTTTACACGTTAAAAAGAGAAAGAGAACCATTATATAGGTCTCTTGGAGATTAAGGTTATTGTTGGAAGTTAAAAGGGCTGTTTTTGTGCGCATGTATGAGTAGGCCCGTCGACTATGCATGATGGTGGTTCCGTTTTCATCGCGAATAATCCATGATGCACCGCTCGGCTGATTTGGATTTACCCATGAGGATCCTACATTACATTTTAGGATTCCAGCGGGGGGTTTCACCCAATGATACTTTTCAATGACCATAGCATCCACTTGATCCTTCGATTCAGTAAATGTATCGTGCCATGTGAGTTCATCTTCATAAGCCCTTTTAGCAATAAAAGAAGACTCTAATGCCTGTCTCTTAATCTTTTAAATTTCACCCAACTCAGTATATGCGTAACCAGAAGACGAAGATTATTGTTCCAGTGATAAGCTTGTCCAGTCAACAAAAATGTGGCCTGCCGGGCTCTGGCATCATCCTTGAATATCCGTTGATCAGTGAAATAGTCATCACACTTTTGCAACAATTTCACTGCATTCGTGGTACCATCATATGCAGGAAACTCCATCTTTGCCGGTGAAGCCACAACTCTATCTCGACCATCAACATTTTCCTCATACATGTCATGGTTTTTGTTCCTAATGCGCTAATTGTAATCTCTGACCCCGTCATGAGAATAATTGACGCCGATACCTCTCACATGCCAGTCTCCTCCTCCAACGGTACGACGATGTCCTTGTTCTATGCCTACTTCCCTAGATGTCCAAGGACCACCAAAGAACCCATATGGATGCTCGTCTCTAACTGTATTTTCACCAATGGTCTGCAGATTGTTTTCCGGAGCTGGTTTCAACCCCTGTGTTCTTGGCACTGACCCCTTTCCTTTAAACCCACTCATCACCTTGTCGTCCGTTAACTCCTCAGATGAGAACCTGACGGCTGATCTCTTCTCCTGGTCAGCATTTGCAGTGTTAACTTTGGTGGCAGGTGTACCTTTTGGTTCTACCGAAAGTTTGTCAAACAACTTATCATGTTCGTCCACCTTCGACGAAACCCTACATAGCTCCCCTTTCGTTAAGCGAACTTCTTCTGCTACTGCAGCAAGTTGTGCTAGTATATTGTCAACCTTGTCCTCCATAGAATCGCCTAGCTCTGATACCAAATTGATATGAGGCGACTGCAATCTCGTAAATCTTTATTAATCATAGAAAATCATTATATAGGTTTCGACACAAGATATCATAACCTAAATAAAAATAAAATACCTATAAGCTTAACTAAAAGGAAAACATCTAAATCTTAATCTAACGTAAAATAGAAAATCATCAAAACCATAACTCCTATTCCAAAGCCTTATGCCGTATCAGAAATTAAAGCTAATTTTCCGGCACTGCCGTAGGTCTTTCCACCAAGGACAAAAATTTTCTGTTGGTGTCTTCAGATTATACCAAACGTCTTCATCCTGATCCATTATGAGATACCTTTTATGACAGGAGACGACATATCTTTGGAAATGGGAATGAGAAGAGAGGCACCGTCTCATCCTCTTAAACTGCACGATGAACTCGTACTGATTTAACGTACTAAACCCAATTTTTTCCTCTGCCTCTTCGAAGATTAACCTTAAACCTGAGATTGTTCGTGTGCATATTTACCATTTAGTTGTTGCAATTGTTGGGAATGTTATAAAATCATTTGTACTTACTTTAGTAAAAATCGTAATGTTAAGTTTCGAGAATTCATTACTAATATTATATAATCCTACAAGATCACACATCTAAGCAAACTGGTTATGATTTTATATTTTTTACTGCATAATATAAATAATAAAAATATATGATATTAATATTATATATGTTTGCATGTCAAACACGTTAATGAACTTGTGTTAAGCTCACTCCTCCCTTTAGTAAGACTTTGGGTTAAGCCCATTATTAACCTACTTTTGTTTATAATGTGAGACATATAAAAGGACGTGAGGTTAATGTTTTTGGATAGAATAAAACGTAGCCAACTAAGATAAAACCCCAAGTGAGACAAAAGATTCTGTTAAATTTTTGATATTTGATTTCAATGGCAAGAGCATCCCGATTTGATTCAGTTTATGTGTATCTAGTGCTAAGAAACCTCGATTCGTATTATTCATCTTTCCACTGCAAAACATACATGTATATGCAAAACTCTAAGATCTAAATTTGTTTTAGTATTTACTTGAGTTTCTAGGCAATAAAATTCATAGTTTTTTTTTATAAATCGTTATAAATGGGTATGAATTCTTTCAGTGGTATTAGAGCTTACTTGTTTAATACTGATATTGGATCTTGTTTGAATTTGATATGTTAGCATGTTCATAGATACCCTAATTTGATTATGGCTTATTACGATATAAATCTATACTATTAAAAGTGAAGGCAACCTTGAAAAATCGACTGATGGAAGTTGTCTGCAACCTCATTAATGGTATTTTGGTAATTTATTTTTGGTCTTAAATCTATATATATATCGATTGTTACAAATCATATCACATATTACATATATCCGATTTATTCTCTCTCTTCCCATTAATTACTTTAACCATATTTCATAATATATTTCATACATTTATATTGTGTTATAGACCTTATATTACACGATTTCAATCTATAGAATTCCAACATTATAATTTTTTGGTTGATATTTTTTGGTATATGCATCATATATCGATGATATGATGCAATATTTTATATATTAATATTTTCATATAGTTGTACTACACCTTATATTTCAAATACTATACTTTATAAACTCATATTACTCTAACCATGATATGATGCTATATTTCAGATATTATTATTTTCATATAGTTGTACTACACCTTATATTTCAAAGATTATATGATATAAACTCATACTACACTTTATAATACATATATAAAGATTTTGTTATAGTTGTAGACATTTGTTAATGTATTATATAATATATTTTCTATATCGACATTTTCATGAGTTCTCTTCCTATATCAAACATTTTTTAATGACTCACTACTTCTATCATTTATTTCATACCTCAAAACCATTTCAAGACATTTGAGAATGGAGAATCGATTAAAATGTCCTTCATTTTATGTTTTTTTCAAGACATTTGAGAATGGAGAATCCATCCAAATATCCTTCATTTCAATTTTTTCCTTCATATGTCGATATATCATCATTCTCATGGTGACATTTAATGGACGAGATACGTTTTGTTAAGAAAATATTGCAAAACTATTTTCTATAATTATCTTCCTACTAAAATAAATAAATTGCTTTATCTACAAGTTTATAGATCAACCACAATCAATATCGTGGTTAGTTATTCTTTGGTTTGATTCCATAAATCTCAGTAACTTACCGTAGTTGGATTACCATTAACTATTAAACTTTAAACTTCCTATCTAATTCAAAATATCTTCAAGAAATATTCCTTATTTCTCGAAAGAGATATTTTTAAAAATCGTCTAAATATTCTGTCCTGCATTTGCGTAACCTAAATGTATATCGTCCCTACCTATTATAAATATAGCCTCTCTTAAACACTATATTCGTAATTCCAAAACCTAAAACAAAAATGGCGAATAATTTGGAGTTGTCTTTCTTGAGCGATATAAAATCGAGGAAGACTGCATGTCGCATCTAAGTCAAAATCCTTCATACATGGAGACATTTCATGAAAGACATAGGGGAGACCATGGAACTAATCCTTTGTGATGAAAATGTAGGTTTATCGTTTTATATAGATTTATGATTTGGATATCTTCATTTGGTAAAAGTTTAACCTAAATGATAATGTTTTTTTTGTTTATATAGGGAACTAAGATCCATGCCTCGTGTAACAAGACATACATTCCCGAATTGGCAAAAATATTCGTGTTGGAGTATGGAGGAACATTGATCGTTTCAGTGTGTATGCCGCTGGTGGAGCATACATATCAACTCAGCATAAGTATCACATAGCTTTTAATGGCACCACCAAAATCACCGATTCTACAGACCGTGATGACAACATGTTTCTTGATCTAGTTGATTTCAAAACCATAGAAAGTATTACATACAAACTTCCTTATTGGTCAGTTTTCTCCCATTTTTATAAATATCCATTGTTGATTATCTATCTAAGACGAGTATATTTTTATCTAGATGTTATTGGACAAGTTCAAGACTTGGGTGATCTGGAAACCATAGGGTGTAATGGTGGGAAACAAAGGAATGAGTTTGAGTTTTGTCTCGTGGACATTTCGTAAGTTTTATATATTTTATATAAAAGATATAGGCCTATAAACATATTGATTTATAACTTGATATGCAATTCTTTTAGTGGTCAGAGATTATCTTGCTGCCTTTGGGGTAAATTTGCTGAAATCTTCATACAGCTAGCCAAGAAACAGAAGGCATGAAGATATAGAGGTATTCTTTGAAAATGAAAACTTCTTTTTCGATTTTGTACTAAATGGCCATTGTTTATATAGTTGGAAATATGTTTCTTAGCTCTCAATGTTTTTAGCATTCCTTCATTTTCCTGTTTTATGTCAGAAGAAATTACTCAAATGCTTATGATTTATTTTTGGTTATAGGTGATGTCCAAATCTGAAATGCTTATGATGTAAGTCAGATGTTTGTTAATCCTGAAATACCAGAGGCAGATGAATTTAAACAACGGCATTTAAACCGACGCTTGAGTAAAATGGAAATTCTCCATCTAAGGAAACTCTCCCATATTCGCCAATATGGACGAGTTTAACCTAATACAAGCCGACATCTACATCTGTATAAGGGGAACACAAACCCTAGAATAAGGGATCGACACTTAGAGATAGAGAGACTATACCTAGGCGGCTAGAATTAAGGTTCATACGCCAAGATATTGTAGCCCCTATTCAAATACTCAATAATACGTCTCCTTCTCTATTGTTTCTCTTGCTGTTTCTCTAGATTTCTCCTTACTTCATACAAATCTCCTTATTCCCTATTGCTTCTCTCAGTTCATACACGAACCTTCTTGTGTTCCGTAGTACTAAAATGACCCTGCACAAAAATACCATAACAGTTTGGTGCTAGAAGGAGGGGAGTTACCCAACTACGTGACGATGACACCGGAAGATTCGACCGAACCCACCGGAGCTACTCCAAGAGAAGCCGAGCTCCTCAATCAGCTCAACACCCTCCGAGGAGTAATCACCAAGCTCTGCGAGGCTCGAGGGACAGCCGGCAACTGCTTAGAACTTCTCCAAGAAGTTCAAACCCTAAATCCAAACTCGACGAGCACACCCAACAGCTACATTGAAGTGCAGAGAAGGTAGGAGCACTCGAAGCCGAAAATCATCTTCTCTAAGAGGAGAACCAAGATCTCGGGAAGAACAGCAACAAGCGCCGAAGGTTTCGAACCCGATTCGAACCATGCCCTCCCTCGATACTCCTACCAACAAAGAAGGAGCAACTCAGCGTACAGCTCCCGGTAATAAGGAACCCGAGGGCAAGGAAATTGCTGCAAGGAGGACGCAAGTAACCCTCAGCAGTGACTCCGATATGGAGGACGAGGAATACTCACCCGACGACCCTCTGATCTCAGATCCAGACGCCATAGCATGCCTCGAGAAGATGTTCTCCGAAAGATTCAATAACATCCAATCGATGGTGGAAAGGCTTCCAGGCGTAGCTCCCCCAATCAGGAGGAACAAGCCTAACTCCTACTCTGACACGCCCTTCGTGGAAGAGATTGCTTCAGTCGAGATGCCAAGGAAGTTCTCCTTCCCTACCATGAAGACCTATGATGGGACCAGCGATCCAGACAACCACATGGCCCTCCACAAGCAACGGATGGTAACTTGTCCTTCCCTCCAGTTGTACATAAATCTCCCCACGAAATCTATAAGATCCTTCACAGAACTTAGCGACAAGTTCGTGGAGCAATTTGCCAGCAGCAGAAACCTGGAAAAGAGTTCCGACGATCTCTACGAAATACTCCAGCATAGAGCCCAACCTCTCAAGGCCTATATCGCGCGCTTCAACCGAGAAAGAGTAGTATTCCTGAATGCAAAGAAGGGACGGCTATCTCCGCCTTCAAAAGGGGCCTGCTCCCAGAAAGGGACCGGTACAAGGAATTAACCCAGTACCAGTGTAATACAATGGAGGACGTCCTCTCCAGGGCCTCGGCCCAAGTGAGATGGGAAGAAGATGACACAAGCCGAGCCAAGGCCCAACAGAAGCAAGAGTCTAGGCCAAGCAAGCCGCTCAGAAACGATCGCAATGAAGGATCCCAATCCAGGCCCCCAAGGGAAGCCAGCAGACATAGTAGGGGCCGACATCCGAATCGCCCCCTACCTCGACTCGAGGGAATGAGCGTATCTACATGGCCTGGCATCTCCCACCTGTCTATCTCAAAACCCGAGCTGGTAAACATCCTAAGGCAGATGAGCCAGCAGGTCAAATGGCCTCCTAAGATGAAGGCCACAGACGCTAACCGAAACCCCAACCGATGGTGCGACTCCACCATGAACAGGGTCACAAGATGGAAGATTGCATCACCCTGAGGTTGGAAGTCAACGAGCTCATCAAAAAGGGGCATATAAAGGAATTTCTCTCCGACAAGACCAAGAGCCTCAGACCAAGGAAGGCGCGAACCGGCCCTTAGAACAAGGCCCGTATCTCCCCCGCACCAAGACCTAGTCAACCATGTGATCTCCGGAGACTCAGAGATAAGCGGTATAAGCCATGCGGCTACTAAGTGCAGCACCAGAAATGCTAGACATGGTAAAGAGACGAGGGATCCAAAGCGCCTGCTCCACGGGACAGATGAGATCAGTTTCACTGCCAAATAGGAGAGGGTCCTGGCTCTTCATCAAGACGCCCTGGTCATCTCCCTCACCATAGCAAATTGCTTAGTTAGACGGACCCTGATAGACAACGGTAGCTCCGGCAACATCATCTTCCTCCCAGCCTACACCGATCTAGGACTAGAGGAAAATGCACTAACAAGGAAGGTTACTCCGCTTATAGGCTTCAGCGGAGAGGTAAAGAACACCTTGGGGGAGGTAATCCTTCCAGTATACGCCAAAGGAGTAAACAAACCAACGAAGTTCCTCATTGTCGACTGCGCATCCTCCTACAACATGATACTGGGCCGGCCCCTGGATCCACGACATGGGGACCGTACCCTCGACTCTCCACCAATCCATCAAATTCCTGACCCCCTGGGGCATCAGGGTAATCAAAGGAGATCAGGAGAACGCCAGGGCCTGCTATCAAACCACACTGAAGGGGAAAAGCCCGGTCTTATAGAAATTACCGAAAGGCCCTCCGGCCTTGCATACGGAGGAGCCCGGAGTAGAAGAGATGAATGAGATGCCCCTGGAGGAAGGAGACCCGGACCAGAAACTGTTGATAGGATCCAAGCTTCCCACAGGGATAAGGAAGAGATTGATCAACTTCCTCCGCTCCAACTCCGATTGTTTCGCCTGGTCACACGAGGACATGCCCAGGATCGACCCTGAGATTATCATGCACAGCTGCAGGTAGACACTCAATTCACCCCTGTACAACAGAAGAGAAGGAAATTCGCCCCTGAGAGGGACAAAATAATCAATAAAGAGATCAAGAACCTTGTTGGTGTCAAAATCGGTAACGACGGAATCAATGGCTAAAAGTTTCCGTAAAAATAAAAATACGTTTTATAAGACTTAAGAAGTCGTTTTATAAAACTCGATAAGTCGTTTTGTAAAACTCAATAAGTCGTTTTATAAAACTTGCAAACTCGAGAAATCGTTTTATAAAACTCGAGAAATCGTTTTATAAAACTCGAAAAATCGTTTTATAAATCCAAAAGAGATTTCCGAACCAAGGGAATCCGCGGAAAACTCGAAAGATCGTTATCTCGTAAGATTAAAACAAACGTCGATTATACGATCGCCCGAGTTAAGCAGAAAACCGTGAAAAACCGAAACCGCCATAAAACGCGAGCTAATCCCGATACGACTAGCTCGCCGTTTGGCGAGCTAGTCTCGTCCCAACTAGCTCGCCCAACGGCGAGCTAGAAGCTTCCCGGGCAGCTCGCCCAACGGAGATCTGAACCGGTCCGGTCCGGTTTGCCGTACTGACCATCCCGAGCCTCGATCTCCCACATCCCCGACAAGGCTTACGTCCTTCGACACGATCATGTCCGAACCACGGTCGAAATGTCTCCCATTTCGTCTCGATCCGTCCTATCGTTCGAGTTTTACGGTAAAAACCATGAAACTTTGTTTTCTTGAAAAGAACTCGAGGAAATCGTATAAAATGGCAACGGTTAAACGAAACACCGAACGTTGTCTAAACTATACGATTTATTCGAGAATTTTCGTAAAAATTGTAAAAAACGCGTTTTTAATAGAAACGTAGAGTGAATCATAAAAACAACAACGATTAACCGAAAAACAAACATAGCTAAACTTTACGATTAACTCGGGGATTTTACTAAAAAACGGCATCGGATCAGGAAAGAACCTCGTCTAATAGTCGTAAAACGGTTTTGTCGCAAAACGGTTCAAAAATTCCTAAAACGCGATCAGGAAAGAACCTCATTTTTTTTCTTTTCGTCAAATATTTTCCCTCGCATTGAGAAAACGCTTTCTATAAAGCAAACCCTCGCCAAAACAAGCAGAAAAATATTCGGACAATGCGACTCCTCGTCAAAATCATCCCAAAAGGAAACAACCATCTAAGAACCGTCTAAACGCTAAAGACTGATCCAAACCATCTGAGAAATAATCTCGATGACTATACAGCATCTCTCGTCGCAATCATGCGGTTAGAAAATCTCTGCGAAACTTCAGAGTGAAACTCGATGATTTGCCGAAGTCATAAAGATCTTCTCGAACTTGATAAAACAAGTTTCGTTTAAGAATCAAAAAATTATATGAGAAATCTTTAGGCATGAAAGCATTGATCTCATTTTCCGTCAAAACAAGTGAGTCGCGGAATAATATCAAGAACTTTTGCGGGAAAAAAAAAATCGAGAGCACAAAGCAGCAAAAGGGAACACATCCTCCCTTCTCGCCGACTGATCCTATATCTTGTCATGTGATTCATTCCGCCCGAGAAACCTGCTAAAAAATTTTGCGACTAGATCTCGGTGAAATAACTTTTGGTAAAACTCCACCAGTGACTCCGAAAAACTATCACCGAAGAATCAAAAACTAAGCGGAAAGGTTTCTCGAAAAATCTGCGGAAACATTGTTAACCAAATGCGTCGTGCCGATTTACTAAATTCATCTCCCATTACTTACGCGAGAAATCCTTCGTATAGTCAGGATCATGTCATAACGAAGTAACTTTCCTTATAACGAAAACCAAGCTATACGATCCGGCACTGAGCGACCAATCTAAACTTTGCTCCCCCTCGTGCCACGATCTGAAAGATCTCGCTCTTTACCCCTTCGGTTCACGAGCAACCGCCTTCATTCCTCCCAGTTACGTCCGAGAATGAAACTACCCCGTGAACAACTCCGCACGGACTCTGCATCGACCTGCTTAGGCTCTGACCCACTCGGGTAAAAAAAAGAAACAACTTCCATACAAACAAAGGAAAAGTTTATACGAAACTTTTATCGTATAAATCAAACCTACAACGGAAAAACGTTTTCTGTAACCGCGGGCATACTTGGCATATCAAGCTCGACAAACACTATGTGACTATTGTCCGATTACGCTTTACTTCAGTGCCAAGTTTAAAAACCAACTCGACCTTATCAATAGCACGAAAGTGTCGTGGTCTAATCCTCTACCGAATACGACCTTGGCTGTGCGGCTGAATACAACCTTCACGCCAAGCCAATACATTCAACGGATAATGCAAACTTTTCGAAAAATCAGCTAAGTTCTTTATCCTCACGATTCACTCTATTTCCAAAGCAAGTTGCCTACAAAACCCGACAAGTCTCGGAAGGGCAACACTTCACAAAGCACCGTAACGAAAAACGCTTCGTTTCAGGGAAACAACTTACGCGACCTCTCGGTCATAATTGCTCTAGCACAAATCATAAAACTACTTAACATCTAAACATGAATGTAAGTTTTAATTGCGAATATCCGCAAACGAACCAAAGTGTTTCTGCAAAGCAGGGTTAAGAAAAAACCCCCGCAACACCGCGAAACATCTTCGAACCCGCAAACGTTTCGAACAAGAAACGCGGCACACGAAATAAAGCCAAATTCCGGCACTGCGAGACGTCGCAGACGCCCGAAGAATAGTTTTTCGATACAAATACCTTCCTCGATGAAGTCATTTTCTTGGAAGACCTAACAGTCCATCCGCGACTATAAAAATACGCAAAACTTCTTAACGTACATATCCTTCGCGCAGGCAAAAACAACGTAAACATCTATCACCTAAAAAGTTTGTTGCTGATCACAACAAACTCGCAACAGTCTTAAACAAACTTAAGTTATCTCGCAGAGATAGCTCTCGAACACCCGACACAAGAGTAATAGCGCTATAAAAGAAATCCAAACTTTTGGTCAGCACTTCCGGGCAAGTTAGAAATTGTTCCCGGTGAGATGCTCGGTTCCAACAGACGACTCGTATAAGCCGAGAACCTGTCGCGGATTCTAAATCGGTATGGAATCAGGTTAGAATCGCAACAGGAAAAACGAAAGCAGACTATTCATCGCACAGCCTCAATCCGAAAGTAAACCTAGGTCTTGCCTTAAACCCAGCAGACTGGTCTCTAACGTCTCAAGGCATGAATCGAGATCCTAAAGGCATGTCTCTTCGTCTATATCTAAACGCTCACTTAAACTTTCTAAACATCCTAAAACGAGCAAACGAATAAGGCGATCCACAAAGGGAAAGGAATGCGAGACGACAACTCGCGGACCTCCCTCAATATCAACTCATATTCTTCGCTCTACATTCATAAGAATTAAAACACGCTCTTAAAAACGCAAATTGATTTTTAATAAAGCCGCAAAAGCGGCAGGGACTCAGAAGCGCACACGGCCAGTCCGAAAACTGTAACGGCCACGCTCGGCCAGACCAAACGGCCTACAAGGTTAGTCTCAAGGCCGGCAAAGGTCCAATACAAGATGCCATCGACATCAATATGCTACACGACATATAACTAGACTGTCCAGGTCTTGCTAAGAAAAACAGGTCATACGAACCTTAACTCCAAAACGAACTAGGAAAGGCTTGATCCCTTAAATAGGCTACGTAGGCAGCCTTTACAAGGCGCAGCCCTAATCTAAAACGCTTTCCGCTTCCTGGAGAATGGAAAGATCACTCTCAACGGACCTTTCCAACCATTAATTCCGCCTAACTTAACTAAAACTGGCTAAACCACTCGCAATAACCTTACGCTAGAAGATCAAGATTCTAGCGAGCTGGGGGGCTAACTGTTGGTGTCAAAATCGGTCACGACGAATCAATGGCTAAAAGTTTCCGTAAAAATAAAAATATGTTTTATAAGACTCAAGAAGTCGTTTTATAAAACTCGATAAGTCGTTTTGTAAAACTCGATAAGTCGTTTTGTAAAACTCGAGAAGTCGTTTTATAAAACTCGCAAACTCGAGAAATCATTTTATAAAACTCAATAAATCGTTTTATAAAACTCAATAAATCGTTTTATAAAACTCGAGAAATCGTTTTATAAATCCAAAAGAGATTTCCGAACCTAGGGAATCCGTGGAAAACTTGGAAGATCGTTATCTCGTACGAACGAAACAAACATCAATTACACGATCGCCCGAGTTAAGAACAAAACCGTGAAAAACCAAAACCGCCGTAAAAAGCGAGCTAGTCACGACACGACTAGCTCGCCGAACGGCGAGCAAGAAGCTTCCCGGGCAGCTCACCCAACGGCGAGCTAAACCAGTACGGTCAGGTTTGCCGAACCAACCATCCCGAGCCTCGATCTCCCACATCCCCGATTCAAGGCTTACGTCCTTCGACATGATCATGTTCCGAACCACGGTCGAAATGTCTCCCGTTTCGTCTCGATCCGTCCTATCGTTCGAGTTTTACGATAAAAACCGTGAAACTTTGTTTTCTCGAAAATAACTCGAGAAAATCGTATAAAACGGCAACGGTTAAACGAAACACAGAACATTGTCTAAACTTTACTATTTATTCGAAAATTTTTAATTGTAGAAAACGTGTTTTTAATAAAAAACGTAGAGTGAATCATAAAAACGGCAACGATTAACCGAAAAACCAACATAGCTAAACATTACGATTAACTCGGGGAATTTACTAAAAAACGACATCGGATCAGGAAAGAACCTCGTCTAAAAGTCGTAAAACGGTTTTGTCGCAAAACGGTTCGAAAGTTCCTAAAACGCGATAAAAGCCTCTCTCACGACTTTAACGAAGTCTAACCCGAAGATGCGACGACGTTTTGACGGTTTACTCGCAGAAAGTAGATAAATGTCAAACTTGAAGATAAATGTAAATTTTGAGGATAAATAGAATATTTCCGCGGGAAAAAAGGAAAGATCGAGATAAATGGAAGATTCCCGATAAACTCGAATCTGGGCGAAATGGAAAGACTAAACCGCCTTAGAAGGGAGTATATAAGCAAGAGGCATAGGGCAGAAGCAAGGGACAAATTTCAGAGCTCTCATCTGAGACCTTTTACAACTTTTCTAGACTTAGAATTTTCCGCACTTAGAAACTAAGGCTTTTTTCTCGACAAGTTCGGTTTCTATGACTGGCGCTCAATTACTAGACGAACTCGCCCAGGCGGTTTGACCTCTGGTCCAGCTCTATCAACTGAACTACGTTCGACTTGATCCTCGAAAGGGGTACGTAGGCAGCCTTTCATAAGGTTCAGTCCGAAATCAATCAAATCCTTTTTCTTATCTTTTTCCGTCTTTTGTTATCGAGCTGCGAATCGATTAGGTTAAGGTTTTTATGTTGATAACTCGCTGACGGCCCTGCGGCCAAAGCCTTTGTAAACCCTTTATTGATCGCAACGCTCTTACGCAAATTCGAAATAAGATCTACTTTTTCTATAAATTCGTTTTATTACGTTTTTCATATTTTTCCGCATTTATTTGGTTACTTGTCGTTGGCTTTCGTAGAGATCCGGTTCCTCTGGAAAATTAGGGTTTTCCTAAATTTCCTTATTTAACGAAAATCGACAGTAGGTGAATTTCGGTTCCCACAGTTTGGCGCTAGAAGGAGGGGGAGTCGGATTACTCTTACTCATATCCGCAAAACGCTTGATCAAAACGATGTCTGGATATATGAAAGAAAAAGTCGCAACTCGCAAAAACGCTGGTAAGACAACTCTAGCAGTGACGGCTCCTATAGCCAACTCACGCAAACACTGTAGTAATTAATAAAATCGAAAACTTAATCGCGACTCTTCACCACGGAAAGAGCATGAAACGAGCTCGTGATTTCTCCATCTAAACAAAAGGGCAATGATAAAACCAATCAAACCCCGTAACCAAATCGGAGAAATCTCAACGTGTGAAGGTTTGACCAGCTCGCCCAATGGCGAGTTAAACACGTTTCTCGGGATCCTAAGCCTGATCCTATTCCGATCTAAATCGTACAGCTTTTCGTTTTGTCTCAACTCGACGAAAAGAGTTCACCCGCGCCAAGCGTCTTAGCTCGCCAAACGTAAATCTAAACCAAGCGTCTTAGCTTGCCGAACGTAGAGCTAAACCCAGCTGGCTCAGCTCGCCGAACGTAGAGCTAAACCAAGCGTCTTAGCTCGCCGAACGTAGAGCTAAACCCAGCTGGCCCAGCTCGCCAAACGTAGAGCTAAACCAAGCGTCTTAGCTCGCCAAACGTAGAGCTAAACCAAGCGCTGACTTTGCCCAAAAGGTTCTTATCGCCTAGCTCGCAATACGGCAACCTGGCCAAGCTGAACTAGCTCGCCATACGGCGAGCTAAACCGTTCAGGACTAGCTCGCCATACGGCGAGCTGAACCAAGCGCCTAGCTCGCCCAAGAGGCGCTGACTTTGCCCCAAGGGTTCTTACCATCCAGATCGCCACACGGCGAGCTGAAAGGGTTCACCCAACTCGCCCTACGTCGAGCTAAACCAATCCTTGAGTTTCTCTCTCAAGTCTTGATCGCGCTGATTCTCGTTTCGTCTCAATCGGAATTTCCATCGGGATCTTACGATAAAACCGCAAAGACTTGTTTCTTCGTATAAGTTCGAATCAATCGTCTAAAACGGAAACGGTTGACTTAACACCAAAGTTGCCTAAACTATACGAGAGATCTGAACTCACTAAACCCAATCCGGTTGTACGAAACTCTGCCACGCTAAGTCGAAAATGTCCAATCATAAACATATGATTGATTTTTCGATATACAAAGTGAACCTAGTCGGTTAAATAAAACCAGCAGTACGAAGAAACAAGAACATAAGCTCCGAGAAATTTTTGTAAACCAGACATACTCCGTCGTCTTCTTAAAACCGACTCACTCCTAGAAATTATTGTAAACCACACATACTCCAAGTCATCGTCAATCTACCACGGTGTTTAACTGTGGGAGTCGATTTCACCCTACTGTCAAATAAATCGTAAATAAGGAAACTTCGGGAAAACCCTAAGTTTCCAGAGGAACCGGCTATCTGCGAGAACCGCACAACAAAGATTAAGATGACGAAAACACTTAGAATTATAACGAAAATAAGAGAGATTGAAAGCAAGAAGGTTCTTATTCCGAATCTGCGTTAAACTGGTACAAAGAGAGTAGCCAAAACCGTAAGAACTAGAAAACCCTAATTGAGACGCATCTCTGTAACAGAAAAACGGAAAGATTCCTAAATGCTAGTTTTGGTGGTGAGAGCTCTGAATTTCATGTGTGTGCTTCTGCCCTAGACCTCCTCTTTATATACTCCTCGTCTTGGCTATCCGATCTTTCCATTTCGCCCAGATTTGACTAAATCGGGAATTTTCAATTCTTCTCGATCCTTCCTTTTCTTCTGCGGAAATCTTCTATTTCTCTTCAAACTTCCTTTTATCTTTAAACTTGACTTTTATTTTCCTTCTGCGAGTAAACCGTCAAAATGTCGTCAAATCTGCGGGTTAGATTCCGTCAAGATCGCGAGATGGATTTTTATCGCGTTTTAGGTCCTTTCGGGCCGTTTTGCGATAAATCCATTTTCCGACTTTTACGGGATCGTTTTCTGATCTGACGTCGTTTTTAATAATTTACTCGAGTTAATCGCAAGGTTTTACGATTTACTCGACTTTTTATTAAAAACACGTTTTTACGACTTACTCGACGTTTTATTAAAAAGCGCATTTTTATGATTTTAACGAGAAATCTCGAATAAATCGTATAGTTTAGGCAATGTTCGGTGTTTCGTTTAACCGTTGCCGTTTTATACGATTTCCTCGAGTTCTTTCCGAGAAAACGAAGTTTTACGGTTTTTATCCTAAAACTCGAACGGTAAGTCGGATCGAGATGGAACGGGAGATATTTCGGCCGTGGTTTAGAATGCGACTTTGTCGTAAGTTTCAAATCGGGAATGTGGGAAATCGAGACGCGGAGTGTCCGGGAAGTCTCTAGTTCGCCCATCGGCGAACTAAGACGGGCCCGGCTTAGTTCGCCGATGGGCGAACTAGTCGAGCATGTCCTAGTTAGCCCATCGGCGAACTAAGCCGGGCTGGCTTAGTTCGCCGATGGGCGAACTAGAGAGTGACTCTTAGTTCGCCGATGGGCGNTTATAAAACGATTTCTCGAGTTTTATAAAACGATTTCTCGAGTTTTATAAAACGATTCTCGAGTTTTATAAAACGATTCTCGAGTTTTATAAAACGATTCTCGAGTTTTATAAGACGATTCTCGAGTTTTATAAGACGATTCTCGAGTTTTATAAAACGATTCTCGAGTTTTATAAAACGATTCTCGAGTTTTATAAAACGATTCTCGAGTTTTATAAAACGATTCTCGAGTTTTATAAAACGATTTCTCGAGTTTTATAAAACGATTTCTCGAGTTTTATAGAACGATTTCTCGAGTTTTATAAAACGATTCTCGAGTTTTATAGAACGATTTCTCCAGTTTTATAAAACGATTCTCGAGTTTTATAAAACGATTTCTCCAGTTTTATAAAACGATTCTCGAGTTTTATAAAACGATTCTCGAGTTTTATAAAACGATTCTCGAGTTTGATAAAACGATTTCTCGAGTTTTATAAAACGATTTCTCGAGTTTTATAAAACGATTTCTCGAGTTTTATAAAACGATTTCTCAAGTTTTATAAAACGATTCTCGGGCTTTATAAAACTGTTCTTTTTGTATTCTTACGGGGAGTTTTGGCTATTAATTCTGTCGTACCGATTTTGACCCCAACAGTTAGCACCCAGCTCGTAAGAATCGTGAGCCTTTAGCGTAAGGTTCTTGCGAGTGGTTAACCAGTTTTAGTTAAGTTAGGCGGAATTAATAGTCGGAAACGTCCGTTGATAGTGATCTTTCCACTCTCTAGGGAGCGGAAAGCGTTTAAGATTAGGGCTGCGCCTTGTGAAGGCTTCCTACGTACCCTTTTGAGGGGATCAAGCCTTTCGTAGTTCGTTTCGGAGTAAAGGTTCGTATGACCTTTTTCCCGGAAAGACCTTTACGGTCTAGTTATATGTTTATCGAGCATAATGATGTCGATGGCATCTTGACCTTTGCCGGCCTTGAGACTAGTCTTGTAGACCGTTTGGTCTGGCTGAGCGTGGCCGTTATAGTTTTCGGACTGGCCGTGTGCGGCTCTGAGTCCCTGCCGCTTTTGCGGCTTTATTAAAAATCAGTTTGCGTTTTTAAGAGCGTGCTTTTATTCGTATGAATGTAGAGGGAAGAATATGCTCCCGAGTTTTATAAAACGCGATAAAACGATTCTTCGAGTTTTATAAAACGATTCGTTTTATAAAACGATTCTTCGAGTTTTATAAAACGATTCTCGAGTTTTATAAAACGATTCTC
>CAKOAT010199600.1:52304-65477 GCA_932364175.1 Eruca vesicaria subsp. sativa
GGGTTTGGTGGAGGTCGCAGAAGGAATTCTCGTCGTAATTCGAATTTCTCGTCCACGTGTTACCTGTAGTCCGCCCTTGCTCCGAACCAGAGTTAATGGCGTAGTTATGCGCCCCTCGGAGATCCTGTCCCTCGTGATGGACGAATTTGTCGTTACGAGAGCTTTTCTTTTTCTGCTTCTGCTCGGACGCGTTATCCTTTGCGGATGTTTTCGTCGGCTTATGCTTCTCGGACAGGATTTTAGTTTCCTCCTCGATGGTTATGAAGTCGGTGGCCTTTTGGAGCGCGTCTTGGATCATCCGCGGTTTCTCGAGAGTTATCCATTTGCGGAAGTTCGATTTATACCTGAGCAATTTCCTCAACGCGTCGATGGCGGCGGCTTTGTCGCTTATCCCGCTAACCCTAGCCATGACGAGTTTGAATCTACTCATGAAATCGCGGAGAGATTCGTCTTCCTCATGCACCAAACTCCAGAGATCGGCGTCGGAGGTTTCCGGGTTAATGAACATCGAATACTGCTTTAGGAACTCCGAAGCCAGTTGACAGAAACTTCCGATCGAATTTCGCCTAAGTTTGGCGAACCATTCGAGCGCGGCTCCTTCTAGGTTTTCGACGAAGAGGCGGCAGTAACCTGCGTCTTTTTCGTGGTCCTTGAGCTTGGCTCGGCCCATGGTGATCTGGAACGCTTGCAGGTGCGCTTTGGGATCGGTCGTCCCGTCGTAAGTTGGCACCTTAAGCTTTCCGGGATCGGGCAGTTTGATCTCAGTGATGCGAGCCGTGAAGGGCGTTTTCCGAGAGTCGTACAGCAGCCGATCGATCTCGGGTGCGGCGCTGGTCGCGTGGTGAATCTGAGATTTCACCGCTTTTACCGCTGCGGCCGTTTTGGTAATGTATTCGCGGAGATCGCGAATCTCGGTCTGATCGCCAGCAGTTTTCCGACCTTGTCGCCGTTTGCCGCGAGTGACCGGAGATCGCTCCTCGGCGGTTTTTGCGTATCGCGCGAAGTCGAGTTCTCCTTCGTCTCCAGTAAAGGAACGTTCGGGAGATGACTCCGGTTGAGGACTGCGAGTATTCTTTCTCCTAGGATGGACGTCGGCGTCTTCGTCTGTCGAGTCGGCCTGGTCGCTCGTTTCCAGGTTGACCCTTTCGATGTCGTCGCCTTCGGTCTCGTATTCGCAAAAAGGAGTTTTTTCCGATTCCTTCAGCGTCGTGTCAGGGTTTTCTTTTCCGGAATCCTTTTCCGGTACGTTTCCCTGATCGATTCTGGGTTGATCCGTAGGAGCGCCGAAATCGAGTCTCCTTCCGCGGATTTTGGTAGTTCCGCGGGGGCGAATTGCTTTGGTTCTCGTAGTTAGGGTTTTGAGCCGTTTTGCGAGTGAACCAATGAGCTTTTCCTGCTCTTCCGATTTTTTGTTAAACTCGGAAAGCATCTTTTCGACGGTCTCGGCGTTAGCGTTCGCAGCGCTGGCCGCAGGCGCGTCTTTTGGTAGCGGTGTTTCAACGTTGTCGCGTTCGTCGCGAGTTTGGTTGTCACCAGTCATCGTTTCTTCGTTGGACATGTTGCGGCTACGGTGTAAGATAGATCCGACCCCCCCCTCCTTTTAGCGCCAAACTGTGGGAGTCGATTTCACCCTACTGTCAAACAAATCTTTTATAAGAAAACTTCGGGAAAACCCTAAGTTTCCAGAGGAACCGACTATCTGCGAGAACCGCACAACAAAGATTAAGATGACGAAAACACTTAGAATTCAAACGAAAATAAGCGAGATTGAAAGCAAGAAGGTTCTTATTCCGAATCTGCGTTGAACTGGTACAAAGAGAGTAGCCGAAAACATAAGAACTAGAAAACCCTAATTGAGACGCAGCTCGCTAACAGAAAAACGGAAAGATTCCTAAATGCTAGTTTTGGTGGTGAGAGCTCTGAATTTCGTGTGTGTGCTTCTGCCCTAGACCTCCTCTTTATATACTCCTCGTCTTGGCTATCCGATCTTTCCATTTCGCCCAGATTTGACTAAATCTGGAATTTTTCATTCTTCTCGATCCTTCCTTTTCTTCTGCGGAAATCTTCTATTTCTCTTCAAACCTTCCTTTTATCTTTAAACTTGACTTTTATTTTCCTTCTGCGAGTAAACCGTCAAAACGTCGTCAAATCTGCGGGTTAGATTCCGTCAAGATCGCGAGATGGATTTTTATCGCGTTTTAGGTCCTTTCAGGCCGTTTTGCGATAAATCCGTTTTCCAACTTTTACGGGATCGTTTTCTGATCTGACGTCGTTTTTAATAATTTACTCGAGTTAATCGCAAGGTTTTACGATTTACTCGACTTTTTATTAAAAACACGTTTTTTACGACTTACTCGACGTTTTATTAAAAAGCGCGTTTTAATGATTTTAACGAGAAATCTCGAATAAATCGTATAGTTTAGGCAATGTTCGGTGTTTCGTTTAACCGTTGCCGTTTTATACGATTTCCTCGAGTTCTTTCCGAGAAAACGAAGTTTTACGGTTTTTATCCTAAAACTCGAAGTCGGATCGAGATGGAACGGGAGATATTTCGGCCGTGGTTTAGAATGCGACTTTGTCGTAAGTTTCAAATTGGGAATGTGGGAAATCGAGACGCGGAGTGTCCGGGAAGTCTCTAGTTCGCCCATCGGCGAACTAAGACGGGCCCGGCTTAGTTCGCCGATGGGCGAACTAGTCGAGCATGTCCTAGTTAGCCCATCGGCGAACTAAGCCGGGCTGGCTTAGTTCGCCGATGGGCGAACTAGAGAGTGACTCTTAGTTCGCCGATGGGCGNTTATAAAACGATTTCTCGAGTTTTATAAAACGATTTCTCGAGTTTTATAAAACGATTCTCGAGTTTTATAAAACGATTCTCGAGTTTTATAAAACGATTCTCGAGTTTTATAAGACGATTCTCGAGTTTTATAAGACGATTCTCGAGTTTTATAAAACGATTCTCGAGTTTTATAAAACGATTCTCGAGTTTTATAAAAAGATTCTCGAGTTTTATAAAACGATTCTCGAGTTTTATAAAACGATTCTCGAGTTTTATAAAAAGATTTCTCGAGTTTTATAAAACGATTTCTCGAGTTTTATAAAACGATTCTCGAGTTTTATAAAACGATTCTCGAGTTTTATAAAACGATTCTCGAGTTTTATAAAACGATTCTCGAGTTTTATAAAACGATTCTCGAGTTTTATAAAACAATTTCTCGAGTTTTATAAAACGATTTCTCGAGTTTTATAAAACGATTTCTCGAGTTTTATAAAACGATTTCTCAAGTTTTATAAAACGATTCTCGAGCTTTATAAAACTGTGCTTTTTGTATTCTTACGGGGAGTTTTGGCTATTAATTCCGTCGTACCGATTTTGACCCCAACATTAACCAACTCGGATTATCGATCATCCGAATCCTTCAAAGGAAACTCATTTTTTTCTTTTCGTTAAATATTTTCCCTCCCATCGAGAAAACGCTTTCTATAAAGCAAACCCTCGCCAAAACAAGCAGAAAAATATTCGGACAATGCGACGCCTCGTCAAAATCATCCCAAAAGCAAACAACCATCTAAGAACCGTCTAAACGCTAAAGACTGATCCAAACCGTCTGAGAAATAATCTCGATGACTATACAGCATCTCTCGTCGCAATCATGCGGTTAGAAAATCTCTGCAAAACTTCAGAGTGAAACTCGATGATTTGCCGAAGTCATAAAGATCTTCTCGAACTTGATAAAACAAGTTTCGTTTAAGAATCCAAAAATTATATGAGAAATCTTTAGGCATGAAAGCATTGATCTCATTTTCCGTCAAACCAAGTGAGTCGCGGAATAATATCAAGAACATTTGCGGGAAAAAAAAAATCGAGAGCACAAAGCAGCAAAAGGGAACACGTCCTCCCTTCTCGCCGACTGATCCTATTTCTGGTCATGTGATTCATTCCCCCCGAGAAACCCGCTAAAACATTTTGCGACTAGATCTCGGTGAAATAACTTTTGGTAAAACTCCACGAGTGACTCCGAAAAACTATCATCGAAGAATCAAAAACTAAGCGGAAAGGTTTCTCGAAAAATCTGCGGAAACATTGTTAACCCAATGCGTCGTGCCGATGTACTAAATTCATCGCCCATTACTTACGCGAGAAATCCTTCGTATAGTCAGGATCATGTCATAACGAAGTAACTTTCCTTATATCGAAAACCAAGCTATACGATCCGGCACTGAGCGACCAATCTAAACTTTGCTCCCTCGTGCCACAATCTGAAAGATCTCGCTCTTTACCCCTTTGGTTCACGAGCAACCGCCTTCATTCCTCCCGGTTACGTCCGAGAATGAAACTACCCCGTGAACCACTCCGCACGGACTCTGCATCGACCTGCTTAGGCTCTGACCCACTCGTGTAAAAAAAAGAAACAACTTCCATACAAACAAAGGAAAAGTTTATACGAAATTTTTATCGTATAAATCAAACCTACAACGGAAAAACGTTTTCTGTAACCGCGGGCATACTTGGCATATCAAGCTCGACAAACACTATGTGACTATTGTCCGATCACGCTTCACTTCAGTGCCAAGTTTAAAAACCGACTCGACCTTATCAATAGCACGAAAGTGTCGTGGTCTAATCCTCTACCGAATACGACCTTGGCTGTGCGGCTGAATACAACCTTCACACCAAGCCAATACATTCAACGGATAATGCAAAATTTTCGAAAAATCGGCTAAGTTCTTTATCCTCATGATTCACTCTATTTCCGAAGCAAGTTGCCTACAAAACCCGACAAGTCTCGGAAGGGCAACACTTCACAAAGCACCGTAACGAAAAACACTTCATTTCGGGGAAACAACTTACGCGACCTCTCGGTCATAATTGCTCTAGCACAAATCATAAAACTACTTAACATCCAAACATGAATGTAAGTTTTAATTGCGAATATCCGCAAATGAACCAAAGTGTTTCTGCAAAGCAGGGTTAAGAAAAAACCCCCGCAAAATCCGTGACTATAAAAATACGCAAAACTTCTTAACGTACATATCCTTCGTGAAGGCCAAAACAACGTAAACATCTATCACCTAAAAAGTTTGTTGCTGATCACAACAAACTCGCAACAGTCCTAAACAAACTTAAGTTATCTCGCAGAGATAGCTCTCGAACACCCGACACAAGAGTAATAGCAATATAAAATAAATCCAAACTTTTGGTCAGCACTTCCGGGCAACTTAAAAATTGTTCCCGGTGAGATGCTCGGTTCCAACAGACGACTCGTATAAGCCGAGAACCTATCGCGGATTCTAAATCGGTATGGAATCAGGTTAAAATCGCAACATGCAAAACGAAAGCCGACTATTCATCGCACAGCCTCAATCCGAAATTAAAGCTAGGTCTTGCCCTAAACCCAGCAGACTGGTCTCTAACGTCTCAAGGCATGAATCGAGATCCTAAAGGCATGTCTCTTCGTCTATATCTAAACGCTCACTTAAATTTTCTAAACATCCTAAAACGAGCAAACGAATAAGGCGATCCACAAAGGGAAAGGAATGCGAGACGACAACTCGCGGACCTCCCTCAATATCAACTCATATTCTTCCCTCTACATTCATAAGAATTAAAACACGCTCTTAAAAACGCAAACTGATTTTTAATAAAGCCGCAAAAGCGGCAAGGACTCAGAAGCGCACACGGCCAGTCCGAAAACTGTAACGGCCACGCTCGGCCAGACCAAACAGCCTACAAGGTTAGTCTCAAGGCCGGCAAAGGTCCAATACAAGATGCCATCGACATCAATATGCTACACGACATATAACTAGACTGTCAAGGTCTTGCTAAGAAAAACAGGTCATACGAACCTTAACTCCAAAACGAACTAGGAAAGGCTTGATCCCTTCAATAGGGTACGTAGGCAGCCTTCACAAGGCGCAGCCCTAATCTAAAACGCTTTCCGCTTCCTGGAGAATGGAAAGATCACTCTCAACAGACCTTTCCAACCATTAATTCCGCCTAACTTAACTAAAACTGGCTAAACCACTCGCAATAACCTTACGCTAGAAGCTCAAGATTTTAGCGAGCTGGGGGGCTAACTGTTGGTGTCAAAATCGGTCACGACGAATCAATGGCTAAAAGTTTCCGTAAAAATAAAAATACGTTTTATAAGACTCAAGCAGTCGTTTTATAAAACTCGATAAGTCGTTTTGTAAAACTCGATAAGTCGTTTTGTAAAACTCGAGAAGTCGTTTTATAAAACTCTCAAACTAGAGAAATCATTTTATAAAACTCAAGAAATTGTTTTATAAAACTCGAGAAATCGTTTTATAAATCCAAAAGATATTTCCGAACCTTGGGAATCCGCGGAAAACTCGGAAGATTGTTATCTCGTACGAACGAAACAAACGTCAATTACACGATCGCCCGAGTTAAGCACAAAACCGTGAAAAACCAAAACCGCCGTAAAAAGTGAGCTAGTCACGACACGACTAGCTCGCCGAACGGCGAGCTAGAAGCTTCCCGGGCAGCTCCCCCAACGGCGAGCTGAACCAGTACGGTCAGGTTTGCCGAACCAACCATCCCGAGCCTCGATCTCCCACATTCCCGATTCAAGGCTTACGTCCTTCGACACGATCATGTTCTGAACCACGGTCGAATGTCTCCCGTTTTGTCTCGATCCGTCCTATCGTTCGAGTTTTATGATAAAAACCGTGAAACTTTGTTTTCTCGAAAAGAACTCGAGAAAATCGTATAAAACGGCAACAGTGAAACGAAACACAGAACATTGTCTAAACTTTACGATTTATTCGAGAATTTTTAATTGTAGAAAACGTGTTTTTAATAAAAAACGTCGAGTGAATCGTAAAAATGGCAACGAATAACTGAAAAATGAACATAGCTAAACTTTACGATTAACTCGGGGAATTTACTAAAAACAACATTAGATCAGGAAACAACCTCGTCTAAAAGTCGTAAAACGGTTTTGTCGCAAAACGATTTGAAACTTCCAAAAACGCGATAAAAGCCTATCTCGCGACTTTAACGATGTCTAACCCGAAGATGCGACGACATTTCGATGATTTACTCGCAGAAAGTAGATAAATGTCAAGCTTGAAGATAAATGTCAAGTTTGAGGATATCCGGCAAATTTCACGCCTTCTTTGAGGTCTTGAAAGACCCCAAGGACTTCCAGTGGAGTGACAAGTGCAAACTCGCTCTCAACGATCTCAAAGCCTACCTCACCATGTCTCCTCTCCTCTCAAAACCCCTAGATGGAGAGACCCAGCTACTCTACATTGCCGTGTCCGAGCATGCAGTAAGCGGTGTCCTTGTGAGAGAAGAATGAAGGAAACAAAATCATGTCTACTACATGAGTAAGTCCCTATTAGATGCAGAAACTCGCTACAGCCACCTCGAGAAGCTAGCACTAGCGTTGGTTACAGCGGCTCGCAATCTGTGGCCCTATTTCAAGGCCCATCAAGTCATGGTAATCACCTCATTCCCCATAAAAGCTGTCCTCCATAAGCCCGAGGTGTCAAGACGCCTCGCAAAGTGGGCGATTGAGCTCGGGGAATACGACATAACCTTCAGACCTGCTACGGCCATTAAGTCACAGGTCGTCGCCGACTTCGTCGCTGAATTCTCACCTTCCATGCTTCCGGTCCCGGAGTCAGAAATTGATTTCCAGGGCTCAAAAGGAGGAACAGGACAATGGACCCTATACGTCGATGGGTCCAGCAACGTGAGAGGAGCATGAGTAGGCCTGGGCCTAACCTCCCCCACTGGCGAATCGGCATCAAGAGCGATAAGATGCAACTTCAAAGCTACAACTAATGAAGCCGACTATGAGGCCTGAATCGCAGGTCTCTCACTCGCTAAGCAAATGGGAGCAGAGGAGATCCATGTCTTCAGCGACTCCCAACTAATCATCAGCCAGGTCCAAAGTGATTAGCAGGCCAAGGACACCAGCATTATCAGATACCTCGCTGTAGCAAAACGACTGATCAAAAGATTCCAGAGCTGTAAGCTTACCCAAGTTCCCAGAGAACAAAACTCGCAGGTCGATGCTCTGGCTAATCTAGAAACCACTAGCCAGATGAATATTCCCCTGCTGGTACTCCAGTGGCCACAGACCGAGAAGGGGATCCCGAAGAAATCTCAGTCATCAACAATGGAGAAACCTGGATGACCCCTGTAATCGACTACCTCGTACGCGACCTCCTCCCCGAGAATCAAAGCGAAGACCGAAAGATAGAAATGCAAGCGGCAAGATACTGCATCACCGAAGGGAAGTTATACCGAAGGTCCTTTTCAGGACCATACCTGCAATGTCTCACCCCTAGGGAGGCGGCCTGGATCCTAGAAGAGCTCCATGAAGGAGAATGCGGCTCCCACTCCAGTGGCCGAAGCCTAGTGCTCAGAGCTAGAAGAGCAGGCTACTACTGTCCCACGATGGCCAGTGACACCCTCAGAAAAGCTAGGTCCTGTGATAAATGGCAGAGGAACGGACCGATTTCCAATCTTCCTCCGGAGAACCTGAAGTCTCTAAGCTCTCCCTGGCCTTTCCGAAAATGGGGCATGGACATCGTCGGGAAATTCCCAATGGCACCGGGGAAAAAGGTATTCCTCCTCGTAATAGCTAACTACTTTACAAAATGGGTAGAGGCGGAGGTCCTAGCCTCGATTACCACAGAAAAAATAAAGTTCATATGGAAAAACGTGATAACCCGCTTCGGCACGCCCCAAGAGATTGTCACAGACAACGGGCCCCAGTTCACGAGCCATGACTTAAGAGAATTCTGCCAAGAGTGGAACATCAAGCTCTCCTTTTCCGCACCGCGGCACCCACAGTCAAACGGCCAGGCTGAATCTACAAAAAAAACCGTGGTCAACATAATCAAAAAACGCCTAGAGAAAGCCCACAGACGCTGGGCAGAAGAGTTACATGGAGTCCTCTGGGATTATCGGACCATTCCGAAAACAGCCACACAAGAGACTCCATTCTCACTAGTCTACGGCATGGGAGCCGTGATACCCACCGAGGTACATGTAAGAACGACTATTTACGGACCCATCTCCAGGAGTAAAACAATGAACTGTTGACCCTAAGCCTGGATCTACTCGACGGAAAAAGAGAGGCTGTGCGCCTAAGGAACATTTCTATCAACAGAAGGTGGCCAGGAGCTAGAACAAGAAAGTCAGGACCAGAACCTCCCAGCAAGGAGACTGGGTCCTGCGACGAGTCTGTGACCACGCTAAAAATAAATCGGCAGGGAAGCTGGCCCCAGGTTGGGAAGTCCCCTACAAAATAATTGGAGTGCAGGGAGCAGGAGCCTAGAAGCTGCAAGGCAGCAAAGGAAAGGTCCAACCTAACTGCTGGAACGCCCTGCACCTCAAGCTCTACCATTTCGAATTAGATCTCCAGATCGGGTTTTCTTCAGATACCTAGCTATCTATATATTTTAAGTACACTGGTTTCCTGCTCCTATGTATGCTAAAAACATCTACGGACTTAGCCTATATAACATATTTTTGTTCCGACTAAAGGAGCCACATGATTTCCTTTGAACTTAAAAGGGGCATAATAGCTGGATCTGACCCCAAGGGGCACCTTGATCCTGGCGAACACTACATCTATGTGACATGAGTCACATATAAAACTACCAAGCGGAACCAGACCCCAAGGGGCATCTTAGTCTCAGCAAACTTGACATCTATGTGACATGTTTCACATATAAAATATTTGGGTATGCGAATTGGAATGGGCTTGATCAACCCTAATACAATGTCGACAATACCTCAGCCCCTGCGTTGAGGCCTTGAGCCGTAATCTACAAGGGGGCCACACATACTAGTGCATCAATCACTGCATCAAACAAGCCCCGAGCTAAACGAGATGCATGGAACATGACGTATAACTGAAAAGTACTGAGATCAGCCCCATGGTTTCAGGGAGCAGACGGTGCACAAAACCCCGGGAGCACTTCTATCCTGCTTATCCATACGTGGAAAGAAGAAAGTCTGGTACGTGTCTCACTACTTCCCAGTGTAGACCAACCCCAGCACAAACATATAAGACTGAGAGTTGCTTTCTGAAGAAAGCAAAGTGCAGCATTACATGATCTCGATAGTGGCCCAAGTGGCAGAATGCGAATCCTTACCCGAGATCGGTAGTGGCCCACCTAAAGGAGGCAGAATACGATTTCGATGACAATGGGCCTCCAGGCCCCAAATGTTCAAAATTCTGAATTTTACATTTTTACATAAAGATCAGTAGTAGCCTACCTAAGGGGGGGCAGAATACGATCCCCATAACAACAAGCCTCCGGGCCCCAAATATTCAAAATCCCGAATTTTACATTCTCAGTTGAGATCGGTAGCGGCCTACCTAAGGGAAGAAGAATACGATCTCAAAAATAACAACCCCAGGGTCCCTGATGTTCAAAATCCCAAATTTTACATCTCTTATCTACCCACCTCCGGGTCCAGGTCAAGCACCTTAGTATCTACTCAGCAAACCTCAGGGTTCTGAATGCTTATCCTTGAAATACAAGATAGACCCCAGGGTCCCAAGTAACTGACTTAAATTTTTGAGAGTCCAGTACCTAACCTCAGGGTTAAACAGTGAACTTCTGAGTTCCCAGTGTTCAAAATCCTGAATTTTACACTTCTGGCCCCCGGTCCCAGCCGTAGACCTTCGGGCTTAATAAAAATCTTCAGACCAGAGCACTGAGCCTCTATGCTCAATCAGAATCTCCAGGCCCAGGCGACGAGCGTACCAATTCAGAACTATGAGTTCCTGCCTCCACGAAGAAACCTCTTATCTTCATGTCTGAGTAAAAGAATGCAGGGACCAACTAAAGATCTCAAAATCCAAGCCGGGCCCTAGGAACCTTCTCCTCCAAAAGCCTAGAATATCTTGAGGTTAATATCTTACACCCAAGAAAGCGTGTGGCAGAACCTACAACATACTCGATGGAGTATACGAAGCATCTAAGCCAGACGTTCCAGTCGACAGAAAAAGTAATAATCCGATAAAAAGGGTTTCTAAGAAAACGGGCCTCAAGAGGCCTTAAGAGTTATACAAAAAAAACAAAAAAGGGCACGGAGGCCCAATACCAAGTCTTAAAACCCCGAAGGGCATAACATAAGAAAGGCCATACAAGGGACAAAAAGTTCATCTTCTGAAAGAGATTCAAGTAGAGGAGGAGGTCTTGGGATCATCAGCAGGGGCAGAGGAAGAGGCCTTCGGGTCATCGATAGGTACAGGCAGAGGAGTCTCACTTGGAGCCCTATCTCCTTAACGGTAGGCTCACCTTCAAAAGAAGGAGTTGGAAGACCCTGGTGTGCAGCCTCTGCAATCTTCTTCTTTTTATAACGTTCCAAATCCTCCTTTGGCCTCCACTTGTCAATCTGCCCGTTGAGCCACTCCTCTAACTCTCCCTTAAGAGCTACGTTCTCAGCTACAGTTAAGACTCCAGCATCTTCTTGCTTCTTCAGCTTAAGCTGCAAAGACTTGATCTCCTTCTCCCGAGCCAAGCCACGATTCTCCTCATCACAGAGTTTAGAAACCAAGGCTTCCACCTTTTCTTTGCTGGAGACCTTTTCATCTATCATGTCCTTGAGATGAAGTAGATGAGACGTTGCCTACAAAGAAAGTGTCGTAATAAAAAGCTAGCACACAAACATTATATACGTCAAAGGGAAGTTACACACCTCGAGGAGATCATGTTGAAGGAATATAATGGACTTTGAGAGGTCCCTTGCAGGAAGATAGCACAGAATCGTAGGGAACACCTTCTCATTGAGATCAGTTAGAGATACGGCCAGTCCGTTAGGAGAGGTATGAGAAGCTCCCGGTATGGTCCTGGCGGCTTTAGCTTTCTTCTTGGAGGTAGCAGGGGCCGGACCAGTCGGAGCCTTGCACTTGCTGGCTCGAAGGAACTGAACATCGTCATCCTCCTGAACCGCCAGCTTGGATGATGATTTCTTGGTAGAAAGTTTCTCTACCGCTTTGTTGAAAGCTTCCAACGCCTCTTCTCCAGTTGATCCCGACATGTTACCTGAAAGAATGAAACTTAGTCTAGTCACGACACGTTTCATCACCACGATAGATCAACAAGAACAAAAAAGGCTCGCAAGATCTACCCCAGACACTGCAACGTTCTAGAACCTCCCTGCTCACAAGAAAACAGACTTTACGATGCTCCTCAAGAAGCTTCAGAGCCTGATCAACCCCTACTTGACCTTCATTTATCAAAGGGTGAGACGTATCTGCAAAAGGAGCAAAGAAGTCAGCACAACATTATCAAGACAAAAGAGGACTATAGCTACCTACCAACTTTATGCCAAATGGAGGAAAAGCCAGCAATACGCATGAACGCAAACTTCTTGGCCCACGACCCGCTGAAGACAGGATGGTGTTTCTTCTCATTCTTCGAGATCTCTTGCACAAGAGGACTTTGAAGCCGAGGATGAAAGTAATACCTACCCCCACCACTATGTAGTAGCGTAACAAAATAAGAATACAAGACCTCTCTCACCCCGAAGACAATGCTCTCAAGCTCACATAGGTTTTGAATCTCTATTAGAATTATCCAGGCCGGAGGAGTAACTTGGCCGGGAGATATATCAAAATACTTCGACATTTTAGCCACCAGGGATGGAACTTGACCCCTAAATTCTGAATCAAAATAAGCCTCGTAGATTGGGACCTCGTCAACTCTGAAATCCGAGATCCTCTCCGAAGGAACCGGGGCACATGATCACTTGCCCAGGAGATCATACTTCCTCCTCCACTCATCGACCTACCTCTCCCTTATTTTCGAGAGGGGACCAATCGCTAAGGACTTCTCCACCTTAACACTGACTTCCCCCACTATGTCTGCGGAATCGGACCCATGGCTCTACGTGGACGAGTCAACCAAAGACAAGGGAGATCCTATCGGGTCTAGGTTTTCTATATCTCTCCTAGACCTAGCTCCACTCCCCATCTAAGACATAACTAAACAAAGAGAGAGAAGAGAGGAGACGGATTCCTGTTCCAAAGAGGAAGAAATCTTCAAAGGGAAAGAGTCGCCGCGGTGATCGCCAGAGAAGGAAAGGAAAAAGAAATGAGAAGACCAAAAGATGTGATAGAGTGTGAAGTAGGAAACCCTAAGGGGTGGCTCCTACGCGTCTCGAAGATGCCGCTA
>CAKOAT010199711.1:0-50606 GCA_932364175.1 Eruca vesicaria subsp. sativa
GATCAAAGCCCATACATTTTGGGCCTAAATAGATTCAGATTCGCCTCCATGAGATTAACATCATCTATCAGCTAACAAGTATAGCCTATAGGTCGATTATATCTTGAACCCTATTCTGTATTTTTATTTAGTCGCCGCTTGCTTCCAAATAGAGATACAATTTGACCTTTAACACATGGGCCGGTCCAAATAACATATTCATCAGTTTTCTTTTATAATGAAGTTAGTGCTTTTTTTTTTTTGAAACACAATGACGTTAGTGCTTAATTAATCCCTTTATTATTAAAAGGGAATCATATTTAAAAATTAACCTTTAAATGGTATCATATTTGCATAGCTGCCATTCGCTGCCGTGTCATTCATGCATAGCTTTTCAGACCAAATATAAAAACACCCACTCATTACTAGACTATTTACAAGAATTGCCATTGGACTGACTTTATTATTATTCTTTATCAATTAATTATATTTGCATTATCCTCTCTCCTCTCTTCAGACGAATGAAGAGATATTATCCACAGATCAAACGCCCAATCTTTTGAATTCGTTAGCAGTTTTTTTCTAAGCAACCCAACAAAACAGACAAATATTTGAAGACAAAAGATAATTTTGAAAACAGATTGATATATCAAAAGATTATTATTCTTTGATTCAAGTTGTATAACAAATTCTTTATATGGAATATTACAGTTTCTTCATCCTCATCGACAAAAAAAAGCACCGCCATGAATTTTTCATTCTTATTCATGTTTTATCTCTTTTCGAATTACTGGTGCTACAACGAGGCAAGTAGAAGCCTTGACGGAGTTGGATCGGCGTTTTTGGCTTTTGATTTCACTGTGTTTCATCAAGAATCAGAGCTCCTCTTCAAGTATATATTATTAATTTGATTTTGCGGGATCTGTTTTTATTTTCCGATCAACTTCAACTCAGTTATGGTGTTCGCGCGTGAGCATGAGGTCCTCTGTTCTTATCATCTCTCACCGAGTTTGCTGGTCAGATTGTATATTAACGATGGGTTACAGCGGTGTTAAAGTTCTACCGATTAGGAGAGTTCAACGGAGAAGCAAGTAAAAGTAAATCACGCACACTCGGCGGGGCAGGCTTCTCAGGGGCCGTGATTGCCATGGTCGGCCGTCATATAAATTTAATGGGCTTAGTGGCATCTAAGCTTAATGGGCTTTCCTTCTTACTGAGATCATATGTAATTGCCCATCGAGTTTTCTTTTACTGGAAAAAACAGTTGACATACCAACATTGATAATTTATTAGATGTTTTTATTGTTAATATACAAATGAAGTGATGATCTAATGTGCTCTGTTATTATTGTTGGTATTTCATAGTAAATACCCAACATTAAAATTGTTATCTAATTTATAAATCATTTGTTTTATATTTTGGAATCATACACAAATTTTAACATTTTGACTCCAATGCACAAAAATATACAGTGCTTTCACGCCCGATACGGACCCACGGTCCGACCACTAAACCCGGTCACCCGATAACTAATCCGGTTTGGGTTTTAAGAAATATCCACTAATTAAAACCCGATAAAACCCGCTAAAAACCCTTAAACCCGGTGACCCGGCTATCAGTTAAACCATCGGGTGAACCAATGAATTATTTTTATTTAGTTTCTGTTAGGTTTTTAACTATTTTATTAAATATTTTTTGTGTACCAAAAATATAAANATATCGTATATATTCTATATTTCCTTTAATTTTCTTCTAAAACTTTGGTTGATTTATTATGTGGTAAATAACATTTGATTTTAATTTTTGGTCCTAACTTTTATCATATAAACTTCATTTTTATTCTAATCACATGTTTTTATTTTATTTTCTTGATTTTACATGTTTATAAATAAATAATTTTTTGTTAATCAAATTTCTTGATCTTATTTAATATTTAAAAATCATATATAATATTGACTCATTTATTGATTTTGATTAACATTTCATTATGCCTCTTAAAGAAAATATATTGAATAATGATAAATATCTAAAACTTATGAGAATTAAGTATTGTTATATTTACTATATGTCTCAATTCATAATTTCTTATAAAAAAATGTTAAATAGTCTAATCTAATTGTTAAATAGTCTAATCTATATTTAAATATTTTTTATGTTTTTTAAGAAACGTGAATTTTTTTCTATATTTTTAATAGTTAATATATAATTATTTATTAAAATTAATTAATGTATTGACCAGTGGTTTATCTGTGGTTAACCCATTAATCCGGTGACCCGGCAAAGTGTCCGGTTCAGTGTCCGGTTTGTTCCTAATTCATATACAGATAATACAAAACCGTATTAATATAAAGTTATTACAATGTAAAAAAAATTATGTTTTTATTCGTTGACGTACGGTAGGAAAACTATTTTAAATATAAATTTAAATAAATTATATATATACCTAGGAAAATTATATTTATACAAATGTCCATATATAAATCATCATTTTTATGTTAGGTAAGGACCAATAATATGTTGTATATACAAAATTCACAATTGAAATAATACAAATTTACTATTAAAAACATAACCCACATGTAAAGTTGAAAATGTAAAATATAAATATATATTATTCATTTTTATATATTCTCACCCCGTGCAAGTCACGGGTCTTTACCTAGTTAGTATATTAGAGCCTTTACCGTTTCCATATTCAAAGTAAATCCATTGGCATGCTATGTCTCGTAGTATTTTTACTCTCAACAATTATCTAATCATTTCACACATGTTTCTCTTCTCACCTTCTACTACTAAATTTTCCAACACAGCCGCACCATCTTTTCTAAAGACTCCCATCAAGATGCTCCTCTAACACACTTTGATTCTCTAGGCTTCCACATAATATCTGTAAATATTGATGGGGTAAAAGTTCCAGACTTAAATTTCAGTAATAAAAAATAGTCCCATTCATGTTCTACGCTTGCTTGCGATGCAAGTAACTGGATTTTAGAACTAGATTCATAGCCCACATCTCTGATAGTGGGATATTTAGTTACTTGGACGTTTTTTTTATTGTTTGCTAACATTTGGTGCAAGTTACTTAGACGTTCGAACGGGCTTAATTCCTAATTTGTTTTGCCAAATGCAAGCCTTACGTTGCGCAACTGAGAGGGAAAACAAACAGACACTGATTATGCCAATTTATTAACAAGCATCACAAGGTTTGTGACAGTTCAAAAAAAAAAGGGGGGGGGGGGGTTGTTGTCTATATATACACCCGTCTTGCTAAGCAATTTTCTGCTTACATCTTCCACTCACACGAAACTACTGCATGCTATGGTCAAGCAAAAGTCTGCGTCCAGCGGCGAGATATCAAGCTCAAGCTCGCAGATAGTGATAACAACTATAACACCACACTTCCACACAACTATAACATCAGATAAAGGAACACTTTCAAAACTTTGTACCACCAATCTAAGCCATCATATCCGAGCAACTAAAAGCTACTTCATGCACTCCAACAAGGCGAGTGTGGATGCTTTCACTATCTCCATATGCCCCCTCAACTGAATCTAGCAGCCACTACATCCTGCTACCATTGAGAAATTTTTTTAAGAGAAGGCTCTCCCTAACACTTCGGTCTAAATGCATGTTCAGAAGAAGTAGCGGAACCACATCCTCCTACGCTTCCTATTAACCCCGATCATGGTACAGCTTAGCTAGTCTAAACATCAGCCATATATGCAAAGTCGTTCAGTAAATAATAGAAAAGCTTGAACACACCAAAATTGTGCTCCAGAGTCCAAAAAAAGGTTTTGAATGCTGCAGCCAGTGCCACAGCCGTTAGACGCTTTTGTAGTAAATCTTCCTATTGCACCACCACTTGGTCGTTTTAGAGAAACTTATTAACTTTGTCAATAGACGACACCGCATACANAACCACATTTCATATCTATATACACTTACACAAAGTAAACAACCCCTAGTCTCTTATATATTAAAAGAGAAGCTAACATTACAACATTTTAGCTATGACACATATCATTAATAAAATGTTTCTCAAAAACCTTAGAGAAATATATTGTTAGAGAAATATATATATATATATATATATATATATATATATATATATATATTGGTCCATTAATATATACTATATGTTTCACTAAATTAATTAATAATATTCAGTGAATATTTTTCATTAAATCAAAGTTATGGGATTACCTAATATAATAAAATATATATATATATATAAATTAATGATTTTAATAATAAAGATTTTATAACAGTTGGTATATCTTTCATCCTTTATGCTTAATTTTATTTTGTTAACATAAAATAAACAATCATATAACCAATATAATAAATTTTCATATATGTTATACTTTGATTTTTTTTTAAAATAACTATAAATTAAAAAAAAAACTGTTAAAATTCTCTCACGCTAATTTTTTCTTATTAATAGTTTAAACTTTTTATTGTAACAAGATATAAACGATCATAAAACCATATGAGTAAAAATTGTTATCTAATAGATATTTAAAATTGTTTAGTAACTTTTTGAATTTTATGAAAATATTGAATATTCATATACACTAATCTTTAAGCATTTAGTATTAGATATTTATAGAAACGATAAAATAACCTATTGAATATTAAATAATTTTTTAATATGTTAGATTTCAACGTATATTTTTAGAACATCAATTTTTATGTAATGTAATTCAAACATATATAAATTTAAATTGCGATTTACATAATATATACTGAGGGGCGCCTCTTGTCATCCTTCCATAATAGTCACATCTTTTCAATGTTATATATTGAAGAACTGTAAAGGTTGTTAGTTTTGGGTTTCTTCCACTATCTCCTTTGTTTCTGATCTCTTTTTTCCTGGATTTTTAACTTCTCTGTTGTTGCAAGCCCTTGCTGACGATCGCCTTTTCTCTGCTCTCTCCTTTTCAGATTATTTTCTCTTATATTATGGCTTTGTTGAGTTTCTGTATTTCCAATCTATTTCTCTACAAGTAGTACCGTCTATGGTGAGTTTTCTGTCTCTGTTGAATTCTCTTATCTATTTCTCTGCAAATTTCTCTGTTGCTTTTATAATTTACTATTCAGAATATATATAAAAAAAATGATTAAATATAAGTCATTCATTCTTGCTGATGGTTGTACTTCCTCTGTTTCTTTATGTTCTTTGTGAACGCTTTTTTTACATTTTTCATTTTTTATAGTGTCTGTATGATCCACGATAAGAACTCAATCATTCACTCTATACCGACAATTTTCGACTCGATTTTTTGCAATTTTGCAATGATGAGCCAGTGTCGAGCTGTGAAAAAATGAAGATCAACAGGTCACTGCAGTGTTGTCTTTAATAATCTCGTCTCATGCACACCATACGCCGTACTAATTTTCATTTTGGGTGAATAATGTGAATCACAAAGGTAGGTAATGAATGAGGGATGGTATGTTGGTAACATAGTCGGTGTAGATTGTAATAAGAAACTGACTTTGAATGTTGTAGCCAGTGCCACAGCCGTTAGACGCTTTTGTAATAAATCTTCCTATTGCACCACCACTTGGTCGTTTTAGTAAGATGCGATCCCCCCCCCCCAACACTAAATTCATGTCTGATATATAGAGAAACTCTTTAACTTTGTCAATAGACCACAACGCATACAAAACATCAGACCTCACTAATATTCAACACAAACATGTGACGCACATTTGTTCGGACAAAGAACATACGATAACCTCCGTCAAACATTTCAAATCTATATACACTTACACAAAGTAAACAACCCCTAGTCTCTTATATATCTAAAAAAGAAGCTAACATTACTACATTTTAGCAAATGACACATATCATTAATAAAATGTTTCTCAAAAACCTTAGAGAAATATATTGTTAGAGAAATATATATATTGGTCCATTAATATATACTATATGTTTCATTAAATTAATTAATAAATTCAATGAATATTTTTCATTATTTCATTAAATAGAAGTTACGGGATTACCTAATATAATAAAACTAGGATAAGACCTGCGCCTTGCGCAGGGTGAATATATGTAATTAAAATATAAAATTTTAGTATTGACAAATTTAAAATTTACATATGATTGTTTTTGTATGTATTTGAAATTTTAGAATTTTGGAATTTTTTATATAATTATCTATACGTATGATAATAAACAATTTTAATTAGAAATGTAGATCAAATCTTAGAATTTGATGGATCTGATTTCATATATCTTTTCACTTTTCAGTGTTCGAGTGATAGAAAATAAATGGAGTGTCATTGGGCTTGATTGGTAGAGTATTAGCAAGTTTCCTAATGTTTTTTAAGAAGCAATTGGTAAAATATTTGCATTTAAAATATATAAAGTTTCAAAACTAATTTAATATAATTTATTTATTTGTCTAATAATATTTGAAAATTATATTTTTAAAAAATTATTATTTTTAAAAATAATTTTATAAAAAATTATGTTAAATTTTAAATTATTTTTAAAAAACAATATTTTAAGTTTTTCAAATACAAATAAACAATTTAAAATTAATTTTGGTCATGATTTAACATAACCATAATGATTAAAAAAATTAAAAATAACAAATTAAAAATTAGCTCAGTTTTATATCATGATTTAACAATTTAAAAATTAATTATGGTTATGAGAAGTTTACGTTCACGTGTCAATCCTACTTATCTTCCATTTTTCTCTTGCTATGTTTTTTTTTTATATTTTGGTTATTACTCGATATAAATATTTATTTTGAATTTTATTCTCATTTCGTTTGTTTGTTTTGACATGAAATTTAGAAAATACTTAAGATTTATAATAATTAAAGAGATAAATTATATTTATTATTTATTTTATATTTTTCTGCATATTATAAATAATAAAATAATAAATATATATTAAATAACTAAGAAATCAGTATGTAAAAGTAAGTTTTATATGTGTTTGATATATAACCACACAAAATATGAAATACAATCTAATTAACTACTTCAAAACAAGATATTTACTATTTTGCAAGTACTATATATTATAGCCTTTAAAAATATATTTTCTATTTTAACAGTAAAAATATTCTTCATGTGGGTCTAATTTACTTTTGTTTCCATATATATTTCAAAATTAGAAATAAAACAAATATTTATGTAAAATAGTATTTTACATAATAAGGTTTTCAAAATATTTTTTGTTAAAAAATAAAAACCTTATAAGATATTATAAAATTAATATTATACATAAACATTATTATAGGGTTATATAATACATGACATCAAATTAAACTAATTTATTTATAATTTTTGTTATATAAATTAAAATATTTTAGTACAAAAAAACTCGCATGGATATGTGACTCAAGATCTAATTAAACCATAAGTATAACAAAAATATATGAAAATAACCTGAAAATCAAAAGTTTGCCTATTAAAATAATGTTAGCATTTTAATTAAACCAATGGTAAAGGACTGTTTTAAATCGATAAACCAAAATCTTGTAGCTTTAGATCAACAAACCTACATTTATGATGAACTAGGGAAGTCCGCGTTTAGTGTGGAATTTAGTGTTTTGTCAAAATAAAAATGAAATTTGTTTGTAAGTGTATTGGGAAACAATTACACTTAATCCTCACTGTAAAAGCTCAGTTCGTTAATTAGTAAAAAGAACTGATTTTTGGTTAACTAATTTAAACAATTATATATCTCTTAGTAGTTAAAAAACTGAAAGCAAGCAAACTAAAAGTTTGAAGACAATAAATTTTGGTAATACGCGACTATACTTACAAAACATCACATTGCAAAATATTTAGAGAATAATAATTTGGATAGTTTACATAATGAGACATGTAAACTTATATCTTACTGTATTGGTCTGTACTAAGCATGTACCTTCAGTTGGACTTGTATTAAATTATAATTGACCCTATTTTGAATAGTATTTCTACTTCCATGCTGACGGTTTATGTCCCTTTGGAGTTGAGCTTCCTCCTTTTTTTACCTGATAGATTTGAAAGTAAGGTCTACATTTTTAATAGTTTTATCATTATTTTCCGTTACATTTGTTTGTTGTGAGAAATGCGACTCAATTTTATTAATACAACATAAACTAACGTTTAATAATCTGGTAAACTAAAATCTAATCAGATTGTGTTTGGTTTTGTTATATAATTTGTTTGTGATAGCTAAAACACTTGAGCATTGAGTTTGAGAAGAGAGCTCAGTCACTCAAGCTCAGACACTCTAGCATAAAGAAGAAGACTCTTACTTGCACATGATTTTTTGTCTTGTGGTTTTTTTGACACAGTTTTGTTGTAATGATATTTTTTATATATGGGAAGTGTTTCTCTTTTGTTTACAAAGGAATGATGTCTAGAATGTATATGTTTTAGTTAGATTATATTGTAAATTTGAAAAGATGTTAATGAAAATAATTTAATAAATATGTTCCATATCTACAAAAGTATTTGATATATTACAAAGTTATTGATAGAACATATCAAGAATCATTTTAACCATGCTATCCCTTCATAGTAAAACACATTCCAAAAACTTAATCAAAATTATTAAAATTTTTAAAAGAAGACTCATCCAGAAAACAATAGTTTCACTAGAATGATTTAATAAGTTCATAAAGATAATTTATAACAAATCATTCAGATAGATAAGTTCATGAGAAAAAGAAAGATAGAAAAATGACAAAGCAGATAGATGCCTGAGAAGACTTACGGAAGAGTTTTGAAGACTAACAGAGACTTATTGAAGAGTTACAGAAGGCTTATGGAGACTTACCGAAGAGTTACAGAAGAATTATGGAGACGTTCCGAAGATGAATCTTTCACCAACCATTCTCCGTAGACTATATTTAACTTACACATTATCTGCAAAAATAAAATTAGAGAATATTAGCAAAGATAGAACATCAAAGTCAAAAAATTAAAATTTACGCGGTAGAAGACTTCCCTCGAAGTATGCTATCATTAGCTAGAAATAGTATATATATTAATGTTAATAACCTTATAATTATCACCAGTTAAGTTAGGAATTTCATTCAGGACCCCAAATATTGTCTAAAACACATGAATTAACAATAAAATCTTAAGAATTCATTTTAAATTTGAAAAAAATGAAAGTTTATTATACATTGTCGTAGAAGACTTCCAGGTAAGTCTTCCATTTAGGTCATTTTTTTCAATTAAGTCTCTTATGGAGGAGATTTCTCTGAAAGTCTTCCTTTGTAAATATTGACTTACTTTTGCAATACAAAAATTCTCGAAAATACATGAGAAGACTTACTTGGAAGTCTTCTCGGATAAACATATTAGTTTTGCAATTGACCAATCTGTGTCAGAAATTTGACTTTCTACGGAAGACTTTCAGGTAGGTCTTATGCCAAAAGATTTACCTGGAAGTCTTCTCAACCTTTACATTAAGTCTACTGAAATCTGCGTAGGTTACTTTTGCAATTGACTATATTTGACTTTTGTTGAGAAGACTTTCAGGTAAGTCTTCCGCTAGAAGACTTACCTGTAAGTCTTCTTTGATTACCTTACGTTTGACCAGAATCACGAAATAAAAATCTGGAAGACTTCTAGGTAAGTCTTCGTGCGGAAGACTTACCTGAAAGTCTCCCAATTTAAATTAAATGTTTTTAAGTTTAAATTTTCAATTGCAAAAGCAACCTACGTAGACTTTAGTAGACTTAATGTAAAGATTGAGAAGACTTCCAAGTAAGTCTTCCTTATAAAGTAAAATTTCTGACATAGGTTGGTCAATTGCAAAACTAACCTATTTATCTGAGAAGAATTCCAGGTAAGTCTAGTCGATTTTTTTTCCAACAAAGAAAACTTGGAAAACTTTAACAACAGTCTTCTCTAAAAACACATAAAAAGTCAATTACAAAACTAACATATTCTTTGACCAGAAGACTTCCGTGAAAGTCTTCTCGACTGAGACGACTTACAAAGACTTACACTTAAGTCTTCTAGTGAAAAAATCTTGGAAAAAAAATTCAATTCATACCTTCAACAACCACTGAGAGATCTTGCTTAGTTCTCCAAGCACACACAACTTCACCAGAACAACTACTCAATCGTTAATGACCAAAAATCGTGAGTTTGAATGGCTATATGACCCTTAAAAACTTTATAATCAAAAAGCTTGGATTTTATTTGCATGAATACAGATAGAAAGTGAGAGAGAAGTAGTTTCTTGGCATAATATATAAGAATGAATGAGTAAATTTCGTTTTAAGATGCATTAAAAGCTTCATTTTGGTTGTTCATGGTTGTTGGGTGAATTGATGTCACATTTTATAGATTTGTTTTGTAGATAAACGTACAAAGAGATCACTGAGTGGTTTTAAGTTCGATGTACAGTTTAGATGAAGTCTTCAAAAGACCTCGCTCATAAGGGTCATGAGTGGTGGGGTTTGATGCAAAAGTTTAATGACATTTTTGTGATTAATTGATGAAGATGAAGATGAGAGAGTAAAACACTCATTTGCGAAAAAAATAAAAATAAAAAATAAGGGCATTTTTGTGAATAATCAGAATTTCTGGGGCGGATTGGGCAAATGAAATGTCTAAAAACAAAATGTTAGTTTTGTGTTTGACTTTGATTTTTGAGTCATTTTTGCAACAAGCCCATTATGATATCACATCATTTAAAAATTTAGATCTTTTTATGATATATAATTAGTTAATCAGATATTTTTTTAAAAAACACAATTAATCAGATTTACTTAAAATTGGTATGTATTGAAGTAATTTAAAATAACGAAAAATAATATTTTTTAAAAAAAATTAAATCTTTTTATTGAATTTTTTTATTAAAAATATTGGTCAAATGCATCATTGTTTGATAAGAAAGTGTGATGATTGGAGAGAATTTAATAAATAATTGTTTGGTTAACCAAGTGTGAGTTTTATGTTAAACACTAAATAACAAATATGCAGGAGTGGGAGAGGGAGAGGGGTAGAGAGATGGTGATGATGAGGATGAGGATGAGAGTGAGAGTTATGATAAGGATGAAGATGAGAGTGAATATAAGTGAGAGACTGAATGTAAGTAAGATAGATTTTGAAATCGTTTATTAATACTATGTGAGAGAGTTTGAAGATTCAACAAAATCTGGTGAAAATTTTGCAAACGAAAGAGGGATAGAGAGTTTGAAAGTGAAGTATTGAGGGTTATAGTGAGGATGAGGGTAAGAGAGTGAATATAAGTGATTGTGAGAGAGTGAATGTAAGTTTGAGTGATTGTGAGATTATTTGATCAACTGAGAGAAAGAAAAGTAAAGAGAGCGAGAGATGTATAAAGAGAGACAAAATGAATGGGATAGAGAGATACATAAATTGACAGATTGAACATGTGTAAAAAAACAAAAGAGAAACGAAGTAAACAAGATAGAAAACCCCTATATATTATTTGAGAAGCATTACAACATGTTTTGGTAGTCAGGTGTCATCATGAGAATGCTTCTCAAATTTACTAGAGAAAAATATTGGTCCATATAAACATATAATATACTTTTTATTAAACTAAACATAAGACTATTATTAATGCTATTCATTATTTCCTTAAATAAAATTTACGGAATTACATAATATGGTTATAATATATATATGTAAATTAATGATTTGAATATGAAGATTTGTTAAACAAAATTATAGCCTCTACTATTTTTGTTAAATTTATATTATGAACATAAATTAAACAATGAAATTAAATATATAAAAAATGAGTTTTTTTTATAATTGTTATATTTTGAATTTTAAAAAATGAATATATATTAATAAAAAATTTAAAATTTCACATATAATATTTTTGATTAATAGTTTAAATCTCTTATATATTAATCAGGGAGCATTACAGCATTTTTTGTAGCCACGTGTCACAATGAGAATGATTTTAATAACTCTTAGATAAATATGTTGGTCTAACTAAATATATGTTATAATTTTTATTATACTAACTATCATATTTAATTAGTAATGTACAAAAGAATGTTTCTTATTCTTTCCTTAAATAAAAGATAAGGAATTACTTAATATGATTAACATATATATATCACAATTAATGTTTATGAATAATAAAGACTAGGTAAAGACCCGCGCCTTGCGCGGAATGCAATTATATAAAAATAAGAAAAATAATTTATTTTTTAATTCGTTGGTTTCAGCTGATATTATAAAAGATGTACAATATTGAATTAATTTTTTTTAATACAAACCATTGTTTTAGAAATCAGATCATGCATTGATTCCATAGGGTGATTGAGTCAATGACTGGACTGATTAAGCCAGTGTTTTTTATTTTATTTTTAATTAACTAAAATATAAAAATAAATTGATATTCTTTTTATCAGTATTATAATTATAAAATAAAATAAAAAATATTTGAAATAATATAATTATGTAATTATCTTAAACTAATGTGATTTTTGTATACCAGATTGTTGAAATTTTTATTCTTTTTTCCTTCAACTTTTTTTTTAAACCAGAGTTGATATTGAACCGATTTACCGGTTTTTGCAAGTTTTATCGGTTTAAACCGGTTTTGACAGATTAATTAAAATCCGGTTTATAGAGAAATCCAGATACGGTAAGATAGGCGAGTCACGACCGGTTGGTCTGGTTTTTTTAAAATTGGGCAAGAATCGTATTATGAAGAAGACATATACTTGTTCTTCAAGAAAGAGAGAGTTTTGGTAACCCAAAGAAAATGCCTTTACATTTCACCTGTAAACATTCCTCGTAAGTAACTACTCTTTTTGTTTGCGTGTGTTTACATATCCTTAATGTTTTTTTGGAAGAAAAAAAAAACATCACAAGACGTGGATTTTACTTGCACACTAAAAACACAAAGGAGTAATAATAACAAAGTAAAAGCTGTTTGTATTGCAGAGTAAGACCCAACGACTCACGACGTTTGCTTGAGCTTCTTTGATGACTACAATTACAACTCAAACTCAAGTCTCTTCAACTGCAGCAGATGCTTCTTCTAGTGTTCTCCTATTTTGAACCACATTAAAATGCTTCGATGGTGGCTCCTTCAATTTAATCGTCCATACCCCCATAACAAATTCTAATCCAGCACTCACCTACACAAATTCAAACAGATAGAAGTTTATATAGACAACTTAGGCAAGTCGTGGAACCTATCTTTTAGTCGTGGAAAATGTTTACCTTATTTCTTTTCTTTGACACGCTTAAGAGAATCAAGGACCCCAACATAGACAGTTTTACCCTTCTGGATCACCCCGATGCCATAGTCTTTGACAAACTTCCCTTTATTCACACGACCGCTTCCATTGCTGAAAGTCGCTCGAACTTCTCCTGCCCCAGTTGAGAGTTGTTCCTATCAATGGCCACACGAATCTTCAGTTTTCAAAACTCCAAAATGGCTCATGAAGTGACACTACAACCTACGTTTTATGATCTAATTAGAGATCTCATCATCATTGTTGCTCACATCTCCTATCACTTGTAGCAAAAATTTGCCAGGTCACATTCTCTTGAGGAAGGACTTGCGTCTGGCAGCTCCAATGGATCCCTAGTAGTCATATTGGTGTTTTGCATCAGCATAATTAAGAAAAGACATTGGAAAGCAAAATATTTTAAGAAAATGAGCTGAAGCATGCTGATCAAACTGACTTTTTACATGTACATCTACCTTCAAAAATGATATTAAGCTGATGCAAATCTAAGTTTTCGTTGAGACATCAGAAGCTAATGATGAAAGCGTGATATTTCCATCCCCAGCATCTGCAGACTCGTAGCGATACTGCAGGTGCCTCTTGCCATCTCATGCGCCACATCAAGCGAAGAGACAATCTCAAATTCGTCACCAGAAATGGGTACATTGTTTAAACCAATCATCTGAAACTCCGATACAAATCCTCAGATGAAATAAAAATCAATCTTTTTTTTTGTTTTTTGGACAAAAATAAAAATCAATCTATACATAGAGATCCTAGGAAAGAAAATAAATATGACATATAATATTTTTGATTAATAGTTTAAATCTCTTATATATTAATCAGGGAGCATTACAGCATTTTTTATAGCCACGTGTCACAATGAGAATGATTTTAATAACTCTTAGATAAATATGGTGGTCTAACTAAATATATGTTATAATTTTTATTATACTAACTATCATATTTAATTAGTAATGTACAAAAGAATGTTCCTTATTCTTTCCTTTAATAAAAGATAAGGAATTACTTAATATGATTAACATATATATCACAATTAATGTTTATGAATAATAAAGGGATTTGATAACAATTTTTTATCCTCTTTATTTTTTATTTAATTTTATATTATTAATAAAAATTAAAAAATCACATCAATCATATAATGAAAAAAATTTAGATTTGTTCCACTATGTAATATTTTAAATTAATTAAAACGACTATAAATTACTAAAAATGGTAACAAAACTCACATTGAAAATTTTGTGATTAATGATAACGTTTTTTAGTTCAGCCAATCTTTTTTCTAATGGGCCTTAAACAGTTTATAATGATTAAATAAATGGATCACGCATAAGAGAGTGTGTTTTGTCTAAAAATTGTAGCATACCCAAAATTAATATGAACCATCATCCCTTTCGTTTAAATTTTTGGTATAATAAAAAAAAAATGGTTGGGCGAAAAAACTAAATTCAAATAACCGAACCAAACCTAATCCAAAAAGTAGCGCAAATGTTTAACCAAAATTGGTTAGATATCCAAACGGATTCAAAATTTTGGTATCTAGATAACCAACACTAAATCGAAATATTTTGGGTATCCGAGTGTACTCGAACCATATTTATATACTTAAATATATTAATTATTTTAAAATTTAACATCTAAAAATATACAAAATACACGAGATTTTTTTTAAATTTTCCAAAATACTCAGAAATATATAAAATAGTTAAATGCACATTTTTAAAATAGCTAAACGATACTCCAAATACCAAAAATATTTGAAATATTTATTTATTTTTTGTTCAGATATTTATGATAAACCAATTTTATGTTAAGTTTAAGTATTTTGTCATTCATTTTTAAATTTATATGTTATATATTATTTTTACTTTTAGATTATAAAAAAATTAAAGTATGTATGAATTTTAATCCTTTTTATAAAAAATTAAATGGGTTATCCGAACCTAAACCCAACTTGAACCTACAAAATTCCAAACCAAACCGAAAAGATCTTAACCAAACGGAATCTAACCGAACCAAATGGTACCCAAATGTCCATCCTTAATCAAATGTAAAAAAATTATTTTGATAGCAAAAAATATATTTAAATACAATATATTTTTAAAAAGCTCACCCCGCGCATGGCGCGGATTATCATCTAGTATACAAACAAAAACGGAGTAACTGTAAGAGAAAGAAATAGAGTTACAATATATTTATATATTTACATTAACTTTTATACATGTAATATATATATTATATTAACGTCCGCACAGGCGTGCGGGCCGTCCATCTAGTATACAATAAATAGAAATGGCATTCTCTTGTAAAAAGACTTTAAAAATCAAGAACCGAATTTTAAGAGGAAACATGCTTTAATAATATATATTAATTAATTGAAGGTTATTTAAAAAATTGCAATCTCAGTTTTGTATTAGTTACATAGTGATCTTGCTCAGGTGTCAACACCTTAAACCATTTAATTGCTTACTAGGTTGTTTCCCGCAATTTTGCGGGTACAAATCCTTTATAAAAGTATATTACACTATATTTTAATAAAACTAAAATATATTTTTAATTATTCAAAATCAGGGTTATTTTTTAAGAGATAATTTTCTGAGGCACCCTAAATCGACCCCTTAACTTGCTAATTACCCACGATGTGACTTCTTCCAAATTAAAGACCAAAATACCTCTCATTCTCTCTCCTCTTATAATCGTAGGCGTGTCAGCCTACACCCACAAATGCCCTTCATCCTCTCTCCTACTACTTTTTGCCATCTTCTCTTCTAGTTTTTTTCTTCTCCCCGAAATCATATGTGATGTTTGTAGCTTCAATCTCTAATAATTATACAAATCTTTATCCATCTATATCTATTCACTTTTATTTTTTATTTTTTGTTTCATATGTAGCTTTGGATCTTCAAATTTATCGGTTCTTATTTTTTCAATCATTCAAATATATTTATTTATTTCCTATGTTTTTTAAAGAATAAATTTGATTTTTATATTTACTCATTGTGATAGAAAAATTAAAAATTCGATATTATCTATTTGTTAACAGCTAATACCTAACACTTCTATTAACATTTACAATAGTTGTTAGCAGCTAACAACTCTGTTAACACATCTGTTACATGTATTTGTTAACAACTAACACCTCTGTTAAAATCTACAATATTTATTAACAGCTAACACATCTATTAACATCTACATTATTTGTTACAGATAACACATTTGTTAACAATCGGTGATTTTAAAGATATTGCAATGTTGATTTTCTTAGTATGTGGTGTAACTAAACAAATCAATACTTTGTTTCATGTGTCAATTAGTTTTAACGAATAAAAATTATTTTGTTTTGTGTGTCAATTAGCTTTTAATGAATAAAAATTATTTGGATGAAAAAATGTGGAAGAAAAAAAAAGTATAATAAGAAAAAAATGAGAGAAATGAAAAGAAAGTGTAAGAGATGACTCAGAAGAAAGAGAGTGTCAGAAATAATAAAGAATCGCAGAGGAGACAGAGAATGCAAGAGGGGCATCAGTATCTAACCCAAGTCCTAATTGTATAAAATTTTGTCTTTATGTCAAATCATAGAAACTTCTCTAATATGAGCTCCAAATATGGGTAGTTCGCTTAATCTCTCTTTTTAACTAAAATGTTAAGCGTAAATTTATATGAATTTTTAATATAACAAATTTTCATTTTAATTCTTTATATATGAAAAAAAATTATTATACCTTCTGGATTTTCGATTATAATTATTTTTGTTATACTTTCTAGATTTTCCAAAGTTAGTTTTTATAAATCATTATGTTTCATATTATTTGGGTCATTTGGAAAATGATATTAATTGGTTCCAAAATTACCAATAAAATTAAGACAATTTATTTGAAAACTCTTCTTTGAGAAACACATAAGTACAAATCACTTGAATGACTTCTTAATATACATGAGGATTAGGTGATTACCTGTGAATTCGTGGATACAAATAGTTCTTAAAAGCTAATCTAAAATGATATTGTTATGTTTTGACAATACTATATTGCATTTTTTAAATTAATATGATTTTCTTGGGTATATATATTCTAAAGAAATAAATTTATATATACTGATTATTTTCATTATTTTATGACTTTATAAAATATAAAATATAATCTTAATATTTTAATAGATTTTATCAGCAAATAAAGTAAAAAAAAAGAAGAAATTATTAATATATGCTCCAAATGTCATTTCCTAATTAATACCTCATATAATAAAGATTTCTGAATATCATTCAATATAATATTACTTTACGTTTATACATCTAATAATATTTCTAAAAATAATATATGTCTGATATCACAAATAATATTTTCTTAAGATTATATGTACATGATAATAATTTCTGAAATTTCAAAATAATTTCATCGGCTTATATGACTTAGAAGCACCGTGTGAATTATTTAGCGTCAAAAATACAAAAAAAAACTGCTATAAATAACCAAAAAATTCTGGTGAATAACTTTCAATTAAGTAAATCCAGATAAATGAAATTAGTTAGACACACCATACATACATAATTGATATGGTTTGTATGTTAGATCTAAATTATTATTCATATTTTTGTATGTGATTATCTATAAGAAACATAAATAACAAAAAATTATGAGCTACTAAAATTATTTTAATTTTAGTCACCTAAATAACATGCAAAAGAAAGCTTTTTACAAAAAACTTCATAAACAGATTATTTTAAGACGTTTAAAATATTTTTTTTTTACAATCGATATAGTTTTCCACAGATTTGGACCATTTAGTGATGAAAAAGTATTTTATTTAATATATAAAATTAGTTTGACATTTAATTTAAAATTAAATTATATAATTTTTTTAAAAAAAATAAAATATAATCAGTTAGTAATATATAACATACAAGGAAACTTTTACAATCTTTTTTTCTTACAAAAATCATTAAAATGTTTAAGTTTCTTAAACGCACAAAATAATTTATGACACAATTTTCTTAAATACAGATGTGTGATTATTATTTATGTTAAACAAATTTGTTTGGTTATTGATATAAGTTAGCTATTGATTTAGTTTTTGAAACTTAATTTAGTAAACCAAAAGTAAAAAACTATGAACCAATTAAATTAAAACAATTAATTGAAGAGTTCTATTAATGACATATCATTAAAATTCAATTAAATGACTTCTCAATTAATATGTAGAATGAATAATATATAGTAGGATTTAATCATTTTTAAAAGTGATACCTCAACATTAATATCTCAAAAAGTGAAATTATTGAAATTTTTTAAAATTATATATTTAACTATTTTTCATACAGATATATATGGTTTTTTTTTCAAAATTGACTCACAACGCAAAGTCAAACACAAAACTAACTTCTTCTTTTGACTTATCTTTCTTTTGCCTGTTGATCCCACATCTTCATTTTATCTACCAAAATGCCATTAATTTTTTTTTGTAATTTGTTTTCGAAAATGGCTTTTTTACTCTCTCAACCTCATCATCTTCAAGTATTTACAACATTGTCATTGCCATGAATACGCCCAACAACCTTGTACAACCAGCTTGAAGTTTTTAATGCACTTAAAATCGATACCCAAACTCTCTTTCTCAATTGTTATGAACTAAAAACAAAAAACCTAAGCTTTTGATTCCAAATTTTTCTATGGTTGATAGAGCCATTTAAACATACAATTCTTGGTGAGTTATTTTCGTTTGATGTTCTGGGTGGTTGGAGAAGACTCTATGTGCTAAGGAATTCATCTCACCTAGTTTAAGGTATGAAATTGAAATTTTTACTAGATCTATTCGCGTAGAAGACTTACGGATAAGTCTTCTGGTCAAACGGATGACTTAATCTGAGTCGTCCAGCTTTGTATGTTTATAAAAAAAACTCTAGACGACTTATACGTAAGTCGCCTAGGAAAAACGGGCTAGTTTTGTATTTGACCGAATTGTGTCAGATATTTGACTTTTCCTCGACGACTTACTGGTAAGTCGTCTCTGGGAAAGTTAAAATTTCAATATTTTATTAATTCAAGACGACTTACGGAGTCGTCTTAGGTTAGTTTTGTAATTGTAAAATAAAACTTTAATTTCAATTTTCCCAGAAGACTTAATTTAAAGTCGTCCAGTTAGACGACTTATTCTAATGTCGTCTGTGATAAGAAAAGTCGTCCAGATTTTTTTTGTCAAACCTTGCTTATCTCGGACGACTTTCGAATAAGTCGTCATACTGGACGACTTTAAATTAAGTTTTCTGGGAAAAATTAAAATTAAAATTTTATTTTTCAATTACAAAACTAACCTAAGACGACTTATCCGTAAGTCGTCTTGAATTCAAAAATTATTGAAATTTTAACTTTCCCAGAGACGATTTACAAGTAAGTCGTCTAGGAAAAGTCAAATATCTGACACAATTCGGTCAAATGCAAAACTAGCTCGTTTTTCCTAGACGACTTACTTATAAGTCGTCTAGCTTTTTTTTTTTAAACATACAAAGCTGGACGAATTTAAATTTCAATTGCAAAAAATGACATGTCTGGAAGACTTATCTTTAAGTCGTCCGGACGACTTACTTGTTTGTCGTCTGCGTCAATGTTTAGTAAACTTTCATTTTCTCTATGTTTACTAATGTGTTTTTATTTTGAACTTTTGCAGATGATTCGTCAGTTACATGCAGTGTATGGAGAATGGTTGTTCAAAGATGGCTGTTGGGATTTTGTGGTTGACAATTTCGACGGAGCGAGAATGTTTTTGTGAGTGAAGGTTCGACACATGCTGAACTTGTTTCAATGGCTCAAGAAGATTATAACCTGGACATGAGCAGAGTCACTGTGGAGATAAGCTACTCGTTACCAACAGAACTGAGGATGGCTCTAGCCACCCCTCCCATTTATGTTACAAGTGATAGACAAGTTTGAAACTTGCTCGAGAAAATCAAAACACATAGTGTATGTCTTTGTGTATCAAGCTATAGCAAGATGGAAACGGTTTCAGAGGAAAAGGAAGAAGCTGATGAATGGTTTGAAGATGATGAAGCCGATGAATGTTTTGAAGATGATGATGATAATGAGTTGGTTGAAGATGAAAATCATGATGGGGAGGAGGATGATGGGGAGGAGGATTATGATATCTCTATTATTTCTGAAACAGACGAGAATGGTGAGGATTACAATGTTTATGGAAAGGTTAAAGATGAGGATGAGGATGAGGAAGAAGATGATGATATTTGTTTTGAAGATTTCGAAAAGATATATGCTATTGAAGGAGAAAAATCAAACGGTAACAGTATCTATGTCAACCAGAGTTTTGTTAGCAAGGATGCAATGCTTTCAAAGCTGCGGTTGACAACAGTGAGGCGTAAGTTCTCCTTCAGAATATACAAGTCAATGAAAACTCTCCTTGTGGCGACATGTTGGGTTAGTGGTTGTGGATGGAAGATCAGAGCGAGTGTGAAACATGGGACAAACACGTTTTGGGTAACAAAGTATGTGGAAACACATACATGCTCAGTGGGAGACCGAAACGATCAGCGGAGACACTATACTCCGAAGTATGTTGGTAGGCTTTTCATTGATCGTGTTGGAATCATTGATGGGTTGATTCCGCAGCATATCACTGATGCAATGAAGAACATGTTTGGCATGACGCTTGATTACACCACTTCATACAGAGCACTTTTATATGCACAAACATTGGTGAGAGGATCAGCAGAAGATGGATATTCGCGTCTGCCCTCATATCTCGAGCAAATCTCCTTTGTAAATCCCAATTCTATCACGGCTATAGAACTTGATTCTATCAATAGATTTAAGTATATATTTCTCTCTTTTGGAACTTCTATCAAAGGTTTTAAGTATCAGAGAAGGGTCATTGTGGTGGATGGGACTCACCTAAGTGGGAAGTATGGAGGTGTTTAGTTAGTTGCAGCCGCACAAGATGGGAATTTTCAGATATTTCCATTGACTTTTGCGATTGTAGATGTTGAAGACGAACCTTCTTGGGAATGGTTTTTCACAAAATTGACTAGTTGTGTATCTGATGAGCAGCCTCTGGTGATAGTCTCTGACCGGCACCCGGCCATTAAAAGTGTGTGTGGTAAGGTGTTTCCTTGAGCAACCCGAGGAATATGTTATTATCACCTTCAAGAAAACATTGTCAAAAAGTATAAAGGGAAACATCTCTTGTACTTGGTGAAAGGTGCTGCTTATGCTCATACGGTTTCCGATTTTGACCGGTACATGGCTGAGATACGGAGTGCAAACCCGGACCTTGCAACGTATTTAGAGGATGCCGATGTCAGCCTATGGTCAAGAGTTCATTGTCACGGGGACATGTACAACATAAAAACAAGCAACATCGTTGTATCTATTAATTCCGCACTGAAGCGAGCTAGAGGATTTCCGATCCAGTTCCTGTTGGAGTTCATAAGGGAGAAGCTAGGTAAGTGGTTTTGGAAAAAGATAGAAGATGCTTTGAGTCTCCTAACAGATCATAGTCGGGGTGTTGAATACTTGCTTGTTGTTCGATCTGAGGTAGCAGATACGATGAGACCCCAACCAATTGATGGATGGAAATTCTTTGTGAAAGGTGGCAAAATGGACCGTGTGGTTGATTTGGGGAATGGAAAGTGTGATTGTGGTGTCTATCAAGTGGAGAAAATACCTTGCTCTGATGCTATAGCTGCTGGATCACATGCTCGTCTGCATATTTCCACTCTTGTACATCTAGTGTACTCAAAGAATCATTTGTTTGCAGGATACTCAGAGAATATATATCCTTGTGCTGGACAACAAGTTTAGGAACACAAATGCGATCCTCCGGCCGAAAAACGTGGTCCGGGGAGACAGAAGAAATAAGATGGAAATATTGGTTGGAACTGTCCCGGATGAGAGGAAGCAACACATGGTTTATAGATACTTAGTATGCAGAGAAACTGGCCATACGAAAGCACAATGTAAAGAATGACCTTTAATTAAGTCTTCTAGAAGAATTTGTGTTATGAATCTATGTATTAAGAATTTGTGTTATGAATCTATGTATTAAGAATTTGTGTTATGAATCTATGTATTAAGAATTTGTGTTATAAATCTATGTATTAAGAATTTGTATTATGAATTTATGTTAGACTTCTCAGACGACTAATAATTAAGTCGTCTGGAAAGTCATCCAGCTTGGATGACTTTCCAGACGACTTAATTATTAGTCGTCTACTAAGTCGTCCAGGCTTTATGAGTATGTATTAAGAATTTATGTTATGAATTTGTATTAGACTTGTCAGACGACTAATAATTAAGTCATCTACAAAGTCTTCCAGCTGGATGACATTCCAGAAGATTTAATTGTTAGTCGTCTACTAAATCGTCTAGGCTTTATTAGTATGTATTAAGAATTTGTGTTAGACTACTCAGACGACTAATAATTAAGTCAGCTGGAAAGTCTTCCAGCTCAGACGACTAATAATTAAGTCATCTGGAAAGTTTTCCAGCTGAATGATTTTCCAGATGACTTAATTATTAGTCGTCTAATAAGTCGTCCAGGATTTATGAGTATGTATTAAGAATTTGTGTTAGTCTTCTCAGACGACTAATAGTTAAGTAATCTGAAAAGTCGTCCAGCTGGATGACTTTCCAGACGACTTAATTATTAGTCGTCTACCAAATTTAAGGAACAAAAATACAAACATCGGCGTAATTAATTGAAAGTATTATGTGCAAAAATAAGGTTACAACAAACAAAACATACAACCAAGCATCCTAAACATCAGCCTAATCAAGTTCGAATACAAACATACAAACATCAGCCTAATCATAAGCACCCATCTCCTCAAAATTATCCTTGTTTTCATACTCATGCTAGTCAGGGAGCTCATTAAATATATCCACCGCCATCTTATCCCTAATAGCCTTCATGTTGGCGTTGGCCTTAGCAAAGTCTTTTGGATTAAATGACTGCTCAAGAACATGACATTCAATGTATTTTAGAGCGTAGACGCCACAATCATCAGCTCGGGCCTGAGGCACTTTGGGTTCACGTTCAAATGTGAATGGCTCCACGGAGTATTGGGCACGCAGTTCATCAGTGGTAGAGCACTCAACAAGCAGATAAGGGATCATGTGCTGAAAAGGCTCCATTACCACTTTGAGTTCTTCGTCGGAGATAGAGGTACAAATGCTGTCACAGACGACTATGTGTCTCTTAGGGATCGATATCCATATAGCAATCCAATGACAGTTTTTGTAGTTCACTGGCGCATAGATATCATCAATATCCACCCTCCACATCTTGTTCGGTTGGAAAAATGATAGTATAGCGCCTGAATAATAATTATATGCTCCACTAGGGAGTCTTCTTCCTAAATTGTTGTGATCACACTCCGATTCGTTAAACTCGGAGTAGTTGAATCTCCATTGCTGAGAAAAGAGATGATCAAGGAAGAAAATCCTCTCGCTCCTGAACGCTTGTGGATTTTAAACGTACATCTTCCTCAGCACATAAATCCAAGCATCAAGATGCTGCATTTAAAATAAAAAAAGTCAGAAAATATCAGACGACTTACCATTAAGTCGTCTGGTAAGTATTCTACATAGACGACTTAACAAACGACTTACCATTAAGTCGTTGGTAAGTATTGACCGATAACCTAGCGATTCTTTCCTAGATTATAGATCTATTGAGTTTAGAATACTTCCTATTTTGATCGAGATGATCTTTGATGATGAATCTTCCTAAGATCTCGTATCCACTTGCCGTGATTCTTGATCGATCTTCTCCTTGTGCTCTAACCGAGCTCTGATACCATTTGTAGAAGTTTATATCGATCGTATCAATAACTTCGATTCAATCTCACTTTGCTTTGTATCTCTCTCTCTCTCTCTCAGGTTTCACACGATCGACTGGTTCGCGAACTCCGATCACTCGTATGTTAACAGAAGAAGAAGATAAAAAGCGAAAAGAAAAGAAGTGACACAGAGAAAGTTTTAGAGTTCCCGGCCAATTGACACGGTACGTCTCCTTCAGGATCGGCACCTGGAATTCACTATCTTTCTTTAGTGTTTACAGAAGCTTAGTCACTCAACAATGGCGGATTAACTTTTATCTCGTGTTGCAGTGAGCTTTTTATATCGAGGAAGAAGATGATGCGATGAAGGTTGTTACACGGGATATAATTCCATGTACTTCACGCCACCGTACACACTTCGACATGGGCCTTTCATTTAATCACCCAAGGCCCATGTACAACTTCCGTTTGTTATTCCACCTTAGCCCAAGGCCCAGACCAACAAATGTAGAGAGCGGACAACCAACTTTCACAGCTGCTTCTTATGGAAAGGTTAGGTTAATGACATTGCATTGGTTCTGAAACAGAGTTTTAAAGTGTTTGAGGACATTGTTATGTTACATGCAGCTTGGTCGACGACTCGATGGGATGATGCGGTTAGAGACTATGAAGTTGAGAATGGAACTTCCAGGAGATAGTGAGGTTGTTGTCGGACACATGTGAAGAACATAAGTACTTGAGATTCAATAACGAAGTCGAAGAGGTTTCAACTTTGGATAAGTTCAAGACCCTGACATCACTTTCCGGAAAAAACTAACTAACTAACTAGAAGCATCCATATTGGTTAGAAACCCACTTAAATTCCTCAAGTAATTAAGTAGTGTAAATCAATCATTAGTTGACACATGTCATTTGAGTTTCTTTAATTCTCACATTTGTGACTCTAGTTCCTTGTGGATTCGATCCCTAAGTACTACGATTGAATCTCTTATTTGAGAGAGTAAATCACTCCTTAGGGTTAAACATTTGAGTGACATCACCGCACCCGAAATCGATCGGCTACTGTACGAATCTTGGAAAACACCCTTCACAGCTCGCATCACCGAGGTCAAGCTGCCCGATCCCGGGAAACTTAAGGTGCCAACTTACGACGGGACGTCTGATCCCAAAGCGCACCTGCAGGCTTTCCAGATCACCATGGGGCGAGCCAAACTCAAGGATCACGAAAAAGATGCAGGCTACTGCCGTCTTTTCGTCGAAAACCTAGAAGGAGCAGCGCTCGAGTGGTTCGCCAAACTTAGGCGGAATTCGATCGGAAGTTTCGGACAACTCGCTTCGGAATTTCTGAAGCAGTACTCGATGTTCATCAATCCGGAAACCTCTGACGCTGATCTCTGGAGCTTGTCGCAAGACGAAGACTAATCCCTCCGCGATTTCATGAGCAGATTCAAACTCGTCATGGCTAGGGTTAGCGGAATCAGCTACAAAGCCGCCATCGATGCGCTCAGAAAATCGCTTTGGTACAAGTCGAAATTCTGGAAATGGATAACTCTCGAAAAACCGCGGACGATCCAGGACGCATTCCACAAGGTTACCGATTACATAACCATCGAGGAGGAGACTAAAATCCTGTCCGAAAAGCATAAGCCGACGAAAACATCCGCAAAGAATAACACGTCCGAGCAGAAGCATAAAAAGAAAAACTCCCGTAACGACAAGTTCGTCCATCACGAGGGACAGGGTCTCCAAGGGGCGCACAACTACGCCATCAACTCTGGATCGGAGCAAGGGCGGACTACGGGTAATACGTGGACGAGAAATTTGAATTACGATGAGAATTCTTTCTGCGATCTCCACCAAACGCGTGGACATTCCACCGTAAACTGCAAAGTTCTCGGCGCCAGACTTGCTGCAAAACTGGTCGAGAACTCTCCGAGATATCCAGCGTCAAGGATCTCGTGCGCGATTCGGATCGCCTTCCGAAAAACGACATGAACTCGCGAGCGGAAACTCCGCCCCAGGGGAACCAGTCAGGCGAAAAACGCGGACGAAGGCAAGACGAGAAGGGTAACTACGCTAACCGCCGAAAAATCAACATGATAATCGGTGAATCGCAATATTACAACGACACCGTCTCGTCTTTCAAATCCTACCAACGCAAAGCCGAAACCAGCTCAAGTTGGAAGGTGTCATCAGACGACACTCCAAAGGGCATAATCTCGTTAAACGACGCTGAAACCGGCAGAATCGACCAACCACATGCCGATCCCCTTGTCATCGATTTGGTGATAAGCAATCTAGAAGTTTCTCGAATCCTGGTCGATACCGGAAGTACCGTCAACGTGATCGTCCGCAACACGTTAGCACGTATGGGAATAGAACTCTCGGAAGTCGAATCTATTCCAAAACCGTTGACCAGCTTTTCCGGCGATACATCGATGACCTTGGGATCGATCCGGCTACCGGTGGCAACCAAGGAAGTGACGAAAATCGTCAACTTCCCAGTAGTCGATTTCCCGGCCATCTACAATGTGATCATGGGCACGCCTTGGATAAATTCCATGAACGCGGTTTCATCGACGTATTAGGCATCAAATTCCAAACTCCTACAGGAATCGCAGCAATTCGGGGATGCCAAAGACAATCGTGATCCTGCTTCCTGGCCGAACACAAGCTGAGGAAATTGGCGGTCGCAATCGTGAAACCAAAACGGGCAAAGGTCATGCCGCCGCCCGCGGAAGACGACCCAAAGCAAGCAACGGTCGATAAACAACAAGTTTCCGCACCCATCTCTTCTACCCAGCCGGAGGAGACAAGCCCGGACAAATACATCGATCATGCGACTGAAGTGATCGAAAAGTCTGCGACAGCCGAGTAAGCATACTCGCGCAAACAATCAGAACTACGAGATGGCTTGATTTCCGAAAGGAATACGTAGGCAGCTCGCCTAAAAAACGAGTTCAGCTATCCCCCCTTACAAAAAGGGGGGGGGGAGTGGGTGAGTATAGGAGTATTCGTATACTCCCAAATTTTTAGAACTTTCGCTTTGTAATCGGAAATTTTTCGAAACTTTTTTGATAAAGACAAAGTTAGAATATTATAAAATCTCCGCTACTATCGAAAACTTAAAAAACAAATTCCAAACATTCGGAAATTACTTCCGCAGAAACTACTTAATCGTTTCTATGAAACTTGTACATCAAAATATTTTCAGAAAGAGCCGGCGAGACGTCGCCTAGATTCTCAAGAAAAATATTCCCTTAAGTCCGTCCACGACTATAAAAACACGAACGCTTGGCGATTGGCCCCGTCGAGTACGCTAGCCGTCCTAAACAAACGCACCGACCTATTGGTCAGAATACATCCGACTAGGATAAAATAGCGCGCTATAAAAGAAATCCAAATTTTTGGTCAGCACTTCCGGGAAACTTAGAAATTGTTCCCGGAGAGATGCTCGATTCCAACCATACGAATCGTATAAGCCGAGAACCTATCGCGGATTCTAAATCGGTATGGAGTCAGGTTAAAATCGCAACAGGCAGAACGAAAGCCGACTAGTCATCGCATAGCCTCAATCCGAAAGTAAACCTAGGTCTTGCTCTAAACCCAACACACTGGTCTCTAACGTCTCAAGGCATGAATTGAGATCCTAAAGGCATGTCTCTTCGCACACATCTAAACACTCGCGAAAATCGAAACCTTCCGAGTTAACGAATCAGACGATTTACACCAAGAGTTAGATGCGAGATGACAACTCGTATTCTTCCCTCTACATCTAAAAACGAAACACAAATTTCATACTTAGAAAATATTTCTTATTAGAAAGTCTTCATGTACACACCGCCCAGCGGTAGGGATTCAAAGCCACCAACGGCCAGTCCCGGAAAAACAACAACGAAATCATAAAAGCAAAAACATCACACATTGAAGTCATCAAACACGAACTGGTCAACTTCGCTATCTACATCCGAGATCCCAGGTCCGACCTCGACCGAATCCGACGACACCACAATGGGGTTCCATTGATCCCACATGCGCGCCCTAAGATCAAAAAGTTCGGACTGCATGTCTTTCTTCTGATCCAGATGCCCCATCCGCGCGGAGTATTCCTCAGTAAACGATTACCCTCCGCTCTGAGTAAGGGACAACCCATGAACGATACCGCGACATTCGCGATAATCACCATGCACCCGTTGAGAAACTTCAGCATCCGAACAGCCAGTTGCAAATCGCTCACGACGGGCGTTCATCTCCTCAGCAACCTCCCTTTTGCCTGCACGACGAGCAAGACGAATTCTTTGGTCAGAAAGCTCCTTGGCGCGGAAAGATCTAGCTGCGCACTCATCCCTCACGCGAGCTATTTCCCTCTCAACCGTTTCTTCGGCTCGGTTAGCCTCAACCTCCGCCCGAAGACGAGCGACTTCTTTTTCAGCCATGACTGCTCGAAACTTGACAAGACGAGCTTCAGCACTACAGCTATCTAGGGCCCGACTCATGACAAGAAAACCCCGCCAAAGAAAAGAAGTAAGCGAAATCATCCGATGATAAAATCGCTAAAACAAATAATAATAATAATAAACACACGAACCTCTTTAGCTTGCTCAGATCCTCTAGTAAACTCCGGAACTTGATCAGGATCAACGCCCAGAAATTGGGAGGTCGACGATCCGCCCGCATTCATCAAAACGCCTTCTTCCGCTTGACTGTCAAGGAAGTCCTTGAGAATATAGTCAGGAGAGGCCGTACGTTCAGATTCGTCATCTTCAACAACCGGATGTTTATTCCTTCGGAAGCTCGACTTACCCCTCCTCATTGAGGGAACGTACGGGACAAATTCTCCTATAAACGGATCCTCTTCATAAGTCGGAGAATCCGCAAAAAGCCGAGATCAGAAGAGAGCAACCGGCTGGCGGACACGCTGTGGAGAAAAACTGCACCAGCCAACCTCCCCGCGTTTAAGTGAGGCAGTGATACTCGGGAGATCCACCAGATGCGGAGGTAAAGGGTTGGTCTCTGCGGAAAACAGAGACGAATAAAAAAAAAGAAGAAGGAGAAAATTTGTATGAACTCGAATCACATACCTTTCCGACCCCACGCGGTCGTGAAAAGCGGGATGCAATCCTCCTCAATTGACGCACTGTCAATACGAACATAAAAGAAACTTTTCTTCCAAGAAAAAGAGGTCGATGAGCAACCAGTAACGATTCCTTCACGAGGGCATAAAGTGATCCTCTGCGTCTTCTCCGTGGGCTTCAATAGACCCTCGAGATGGTCGACGCTGAGGGTGATTCCCTGCTCGTAGCTCAGCGTCAAAATACCAACGAGTTGCTTTAAACTGAGGGGAGTCAACTGACTGATCGATAACCCCAGCCTATGAAGATATCGAACAATGATCTCCGGGATCGGAAACCATAAATGGCATTGCTGGAAAAATACATTGTAGCACGTAAAAAAGCCATCAGGCGCAGCCTTGTCGCTCTCCCCGGCGAGTGGGAGGCGAAACTCGACCGCTTCTGAAACTCGGCAAAATTCTCGCATGGATTCAATACTGTTAGAAAGAGCTGAGTTCAGACATCCGGAAGTTTGATCAGCATCCGACAGAGCTGGAACCCAAATCCCAGGCCTAGCGGATCCCGACTCGTCTCCCAACGCCAAAAAAGCCGCACGGTCTATTGGATCGATTGATGGAAATGAGTGCTCCTCTTTCGGAACTAAAATTCGAGGTTGCGAGCTCGTTCCCTCGGAGTTACGAGAATTGGAACTGGTCGAGGAACGAGTTCTTCTTTTTCAAAACATACTTGAAAACTTTGAGAGAAATAAACTCAAAGAAAGTAGAGAGAATTCTTGGATAAGTTTTGGAGAATGAAGTAAAGAATTCAAAAATTTACTCCATATACTTATAAGGAAAATTTTTACTATTCACCTTTGGACTTTTGGCCATTAAAGTTCCGCCTAATTCTACCAAACTCGCCAAACAAGTTCCATCCGCTCGCAAGAACTCCACGATTTATAGGAGCTGGGGGGCTAACTGTTGGGGTCAAAATCGGTACGACGGAATCAACAGCCATAACTCCCCGCAAAAATATAAAAGAAATCGTTTTATAAAACTCGAAGATAGTTTTATAAAACTTGAGAATCATGTTATAAAACTCGAATAATCGTTTTATAATACTCGAGAATCGTTTTATAAAACTCGAGGATCATTTTATAAAACTCGAGAATCATTTTATAAAACTCGAAGAATCGTTTCATAAAACTCGAGAATCGTTTTATAAAACTCGAAGAATCGTTTTATGAAACTCGAGAATCGTTTTATAAAAATCGAAGAATCGTTTTATAAAACTCGAAGAATCGTTTTATAAAACTCGAGAATCGTTTTATAAAACTCGAAGAATCATTTTATAAAACTCGAGAATCGTTTTATAAAAATTGAAGAATCGTTTTATAAAACTCGAAGAATCGTTTTTTTAAACTCGAAGAATCGGTTTATAAAACTTGAGAAATCGTTTTATAAAACTCGAGAATCATTTTATAAAACTCGAAGAATCGTTTTATAAATCCAAAAGAGATTTCAGAACAAAGAAAATCCGCGGAAAACTCGGAAGATCGTTATCTCGAAAAAGCAAAACAAACGTCGATTACACGATCGTCCGAATTAAGCACAAAACCGCGAAAAACCGAAACCGCCAAAAAATGCGAACTAGTCTCATCCCGACTAGTTCGCCGTTGGGCGAACTAGAAGCTTCCCGACTAGTTTGCCGTTGGGTGAACTAGAAGCTTCCCGACTAGTTCGCCCAACGGCGAACTAAGCCGGCTTGGCTTAGTTCACCGTTGGGCGAACTAGTCCTGTCCCGACTAGTTCGTCCAACGGCGAACAAAGCCAAGCCGGCTTAGTTTGCCGTTATGCGAACTAGTCCCGTCCCGACTAGTTCACCCAACGGCGAACAAAGCCAAGCTGGCTTAGTTCGCCATTGGGTGAACTAGTCCCGTCCCGACTAGTTCACCCAACGGCGAACTAAGCCAAGCCAGCTTAGTTCGCCATTGGGCGAACTAGTCTCGTCCCGACTAGTACGCCCAACGGCGAACTAGAAGCTTCCCGGACAGTTTGTCAACCGACGAGCTGGACTGGTCCGGCTCGGTTCGCCATACGTCGAACCAACCATCCCAAGCCTCGACCTCCTGCATCCCCGATTCAATGCTTACTTCCTTCGACATGGCCGTGTTCCGAGCCACGATCGAAATGTCTCCCGTTTCGTCTCGACCCGACCTATCATTCGAGTTCTAAGATAAAAACCGTAAAACTTTGTTTTCTTGAAAAGAAATCGAGGAAATCGTATAAACGGCAACGGTTAAACGAGACACCGAACATTGCCTAAACTATACGATAGATTCGATATTTTTCAATAAAATCGTAAAAACGCGTTTTTAATAAAAACGTCGAGTAAGTCGTAAAAAATGGAAACGATTAACCGAGAGACGAACGTAGCTAAACTTTACGATTAACTCAAGGAATTAACTAAAAACGGCACCGGATCAGGAAATGATATCGTTGTGCGGTTCTGCAGATAGCCGGTTCCTCTGGAAACTCAGGGTTTATCTGAAGTTTCCTTATTTACGATTTATTGACAGTAGGTGAATTTCGGTTCCCACAATATTTCACTCATTTAAAGGTAGATCTATAAAAAAATTTATATGCATTTTTGTGTCTTATATATATTAGATTCTAATAAGTTACAGATTCAACATAATGTGATTGTTTTACTTATTATTTAAGCTTAAAAACAATTTTTTTTTGAAATTTTTCTCGTGATGTCTTTTGAACGTTTTTTGATATGTTAATTTATCAGATTTGAATCAGACATTGAAAGACTTATAGAAGATTTTCAGAAGACGTTTAAAAAACTTTCTTGGAAATCTTCTGACGGAGTCTTCTTCCACGTCTCCTTTTACATAACAGATCTAAGCGTTTTGGTAAGTTTTCATGTATGTTTTTTCATTTAGTAATCTCTTGCTGCATAAAGCTCTTACTTTTTTCCCAAACTAAAATTCTCAAACCTCTCTTTAATCTCCTTAAACATAAAACACCAAACTTTATTTCATTTTCTCATTTTTCCTCATGTTTTTCTTACTAATTTATCTTGTTTTAGTAGGTTTTACCACATTTTGGATTTGTAGGTTTTTCAGATATGAGTCAAACTTTGGAAGACTAATGGGAAGCTTCTAACAAATAATGCGCTAGAAGTCTTCTCTCGTATTAATTGGATTCTAGGTTTGTTTTTGTGGAGGAATGATCTATAATAGTTTTGTTTGTGATCCGTTTTGTGACTTGTATGTATATTCTTTTGTTGTGTTTTTTTATTGTAAATTTGAAAAATATTAATGAAAATATTGTAAATATGTTTATAATCCAAAACTACTTGACATTATTAAAGTAAACAAGAGTAGACTAAGAATATGGTTCTATGTTTGTAAACTCAGTAATTATGTTTTTCAAAGATGTAATATATGTGCTAACAATTTGTTTTCCACTTTTACAAATTAATGAAATAAAAAACTTCAGTGACCTTCAGATTCAAAACATGATGTTCATTGTGTAGTTCTTCTCATCTTTGGATCTCTCATACTCTCTAAAAAATATATATATAAGTTGTAACTATAAACAACTTCTTCTTATTAACTTACAGTAGTTGTTCATCACTTTTAACTTCTACGAAGTAAAACGAACAAAGTCTTTTAAGAAGTAAAACCAATAAATTTTGTAATTATAAACAACTAAGATATAATGAGTACGTTAACTCTTCCAACTTCGTTTTCATGTGCACATTATTAATCTTTTTAAATTATTTAACACTTTTGAATGTTAAAAAACTTATTTTAAATTACTTAACATTCTCAAAACTAGAAGTTTACAAAAACTAACATGGAAGACTTTCACGGAAGTCTTCTGAGAGAAGACTTCTTAATAGTCTTCTCAGATTAGCTAGAAACATTAAAAACTAGGAATGTTGGTAACCTCATAATTATCATCAACTAGGTTATGAATTTCATTCAGAACCGCAAATATTTTCTAAAACACATGAATTAACAATAATATCTTAAAAAAATCATTTCAAATTTGAAGAAAATGAAAGTTTATTATACATTGTCCCAGAAGACCTCCGTGAAACTTTCATTTAGGTCATCTTTGAAATTGAAAATCTACAAAGGAAGACTTACAGAGAAGTCTCCTATACAGCAGACTTATAAGGAAGTATTCGTTTATAAATATTGGCCTACTTTTGTAATTCAAAAATTTTCGAAAATATCAGAGAAGATTCCTAGGAAAGTCTTCCTGGATAAAAAAAGTTAGTTTTGCGATTGACCGAATTGTGTCAGAAGTTTGACTTAATACTTTTTTGATTTAAAACAAAAATTTAAAACTATGTAAAACTGATTTAACTGTCCTAAAATTTTGTTTCTCTATTATGTAGGTATAACTTAATTTAATTTCCACTTATATTTTAAATTTAGAAATTAAAAAAAAACATGTAAATAATTGTTGCTACATAGTACTGTTTAACAATTGTTACAAAAATATAAATTTATAAATTTATAATAATAATATTATAAGGCACACAAATATTATTATATTTGATAATAATTTTAACTTGATAATGCATATAACATCAGAGGAGGGTCTCACTGTATTATCTCGAGGATGTCCCAAACTGCAGAAGCTAGAGATGAGATGGTGTAACTAGGGATGGGAACGAAGCGAATATCCCAAATTTTAAGGAAATTGTGATCCGTTCTGCTCCGTCCAAGTAATTAATTCGATCTGCAACATTCAGGATATTCAGTGTTACGGATATCTGGAAAAATCAATAATTTTATCCGATATCTGATTCGATCCATTGATCCGTTAAAAAATAACAAAAAAAATTATTTTTAAAAAATATAAAAAGAAAAAACTAATATAAATAATAATATCTACTTAAAAAATTACATACTTTTAAAATTTAACAACCAAATAATTAATTTAGTGAATAAAATATTAAAATTAGATAGAGATATATAATTATATATAATTTTATACATACATGTATAAAAATACTAAATTTCTGTCAATAGAACTGACTCGACAACATTTTATCCACAAATCTAAGCATGGTCTCTCCCTCCCCCCTTAAGAATCACATCCTTCTCAGCTATTACCTTCACATATGCAAGTTAATAATCTTCATCATCTTTTTTTACGAGTATGTCACGCGTTGGATTCTTATAATCTTCGTTTTTTTTTTTGTTTCTTTGATAGAAGCAGTGTCCCAGGCTATGAAGAATGCTCATGGCGAATTCGTATCCACAGTCGACTGGTTCTTTTTAACCAGATTTAATCGAACCAGTTATTAAATGATGCTCGATCTGCTTCGCAATGAATGCTTACCCAATAACCTACTTGGACGAAACAAATTATTTAGGCTAAAATTTGGACAAAATTTTGTGTCTGAGTCAACAATATTAACGGGAATCAACACACCATTTAGATTTATCAATTTCAATTGAAAAACGTTTGTTCAGAGTAATTTATAATTATATTGTATAAAACTTCACTGAAAAAATTGAAGACACAGTCATTACAAGATTATCTCATCAAGTCATCTCAGACAAAACTATGATCTTAACAATTACAATTCATGATATAAATTCAGATCATTTTATACAATAATCAACAAAACAGGTTCACTAAAAAATAAGAACTCTCATCAGTTAATGCTTTTTTTTTAAATTAAAATTTGATCTAAAATTTAATTTATTCATTACAGAATCCAATGAAGACCAAAACTATTTCACAATGGAAAATGCAAAATAGGATTTTAAAAATTACTAATAATATAATTAAATTTTACTAGAATCACCAAAAATATTTTTCCTCTAAATTTTCTTAAAAATATACAATAATATGATACATAAATAGTATAGTATTCCATAAAAATGACTAAATTGTCACTGAATAAAAATAAATGTCATCTAAAGCATCAAAATATATGATAAGTATATTCATAAATAGCAAAATATTTCAAAACAAATAAACAAAATGATCTATACAGAAAGAAATTCTTCTATAAAGCTAAATTTATAGAAAAATATATTTTGAGATTGAACATACATATGCACACACACACACACATACATATATAAGTATATATATATATAATGAGATTTTAAAGCTAAAGAGTAAATTAAGAGTCATGGTAAAAAAAGAAGAAGATCCATCTCTGACACAACGTTCTCAACCCGATTGGATTTCCTTTGATCTAGTTAGGGAGATACTTATGAGGCTGCCTGCAGCATCTTTGATGCAATTTCGGTGTGTCTCAAAATAATGGGCGTCTGTCACTACATATCCGGATTTTATCATCTCATTCACTACTATATATATATATTTAAATTGAAAAGATATAAATATATATATATATATATATATATTATTAAAACTGAAGTACACATTAGAGTTGTTAGGAAACAAGGATTGTAGACTAAATAATTTTTTTTTGGAAACAGAGATAATTAGTGTTCTTTTAACCAAAATCGAAATGAAACATTTTCAAAAATTATTAGTTAATTTACCCTGTTTATCAGCTAACCAAATGGTTCAATTAATATTACTTTAATAATATAGAGAGTTTGTAAAAAATATGGTAGACGTAATTGCATGGATTCTGAGTTGCAATCTTTGCAATAAATTGTTACCTAAATTTTCTAAACTAAACTTCCTTCCCACGCCTTTTATTTCTCCAACCTATATATCTCAAAACCTTCTTAGGAGGATTATTGGGAGATAAACTAACATCAACTTTGAAAATTTTGAAATTCCTTTATTATTGTTTCATGGAAATTTAAAATTCTTAGTGAATGCACTATTATTAGTCTAAGAATTTTCAAAGTCTATTCAAATATCTTGTTATTCAAAAAGTGTAGTCATTATTGATTGTCTAATTCTAACTAAATCAAGTTTTATTGGGAGATGATGTTTCTATCTTTTAACACATAAGCACAACTTTCAAAATATCATATGTATCCATAACATTTTCAAAATCCATGTGATTAAAACATCTAGAAAACAAAATAATTCTTCTTTCCAAATATTTCACCTTTAATCAAATTATATGTCTCAAATTATAATTCATTTCATTTTTATTTACTTATCTTCTAATGTATAATTATATTTTTATTTTGTTTAAAACATAAAACTAAAATAATATATAAAACTGACCAAAAGAGGTTTCATGTAAGACCAAAAGATTTTCTACTCTTTCCTTAATAAATATTAATATATAATTATAAAATAAAAAGATAAAAAATAAAAAATAAATATTTTTTTATGTTTTTATATGTTTTCCGATTCAAACTTTTTATAATTTCATTTTTCGATTGTTTTTCAAATTATTTTTAAAAAGTTTTCTTTTTGAAATTTGAACATTCTTCTTGAAAATATTTTAAAAATATTTTAATATTTCTTTTCTATTTTTGAATATTTTAAACCTCATCCCAAAAACCCAACCTCTTAACTCTAGGCAAAAAAAGTTTAGGATTAGTTAACCCTAAGGATATAAGAGTATATTTACCCTTCTAAAAAAAATCATCATTCTCTACTTTCAAATTTTTTTATATAATAAAAGCTTAAGAAATAGCTTTACTAGAGAATTTCTAAAATATAAATCATATATTTATTTTACAAAAGGAAAGATAGAAAAAAAGAAATACAATTAATCTATCAAATTTTAAAATCCACAAACTCTTCATAAATTCATCTCCCAATAACCCTCCCTTATGGTGATTGTTAAAATTCTTTAATTCCATTGTTACTGGTTACTGGATTCTAAGATTCGTAATAAAATTTAGTGTTATTGGTTTTATGATTCTTTAGTGACTTATGAAGTTCATTGTTATTCAAATAATTTGGTTTTTAATAATTCTATGATTCCATCAACACTAGTGTTATTGAAATTAAAATTTTAGTCAATTTAACTCATAATTAAAACTTCACAAATCTTGCATATATACTCTAGATTTTTCAAAACATTGTATTAAAATATTTTGATGAAATTTATAAATATGTAAAACTCTTTATAACTCTTTTAATATTTAATAAATCTCTTTATTTTTAGAATCAATCAACTCTATATAATTATATTGTATAAAACTTCACTGAAAAAATTGAAGACACAGTCATTACAACATTATCACATGAAGTCATCTCAGACAAAACTATGATCTTAACAATTACAATTCATGATATAAATTTAGATCTTTTTCTACAATAATCAACAAATCAGGTTCACTAAATAAGAACTCTCATCAGTTAATGCTTTTTTTTTTCAAAATTAAAATTTGATCTAAAATTTAATTTATTCATTACAGAATCCAATGAAGACCAAAACTATTTTACAATGGGAAATGCAATATAGGATTTTAAAAATTACTAATAAAATAATTAAATTTTACTAGAAACACCAAAAGTATTCTTCGTCTAAATTATTTTAAAAATATACAATAATATGATACATAAATAGTATAGTATTCCATACAAATGACTAAATTGTCAGTGAATAAAAATAAATGTCATCTAAAGCATCAAAATATATGGTAAGTATATTCATAAATAGCAAAATATTTCAAAAAAAAAATAAACAAAATGATCTATACAGAAAGAAATTCTTCTATAAATCTAAATATATAGAAAAATATATTTTGAGATTGAACATACATATGCACACACACACACACACACACACACATACATATATAAGTATATATATATAATGAGATTTTAAAGCTAAAGAGTAAATTAAGAGTCATGGTAAACCGAGAAGAAGATCCATCTCTGAAACAACGTTCTCAACCCGATTGGATTCCTTTTGATCTAGTTAGGGAGATACTTATGAGGCTGCCAGCAGCATCTTTGATGCGATTTCGGTGTGTCTCAAAACAATGGGCGTCTGTCACTACAGATCCGGATTTTATCATCTCATTCACTACTAAGTCACGTTCTTGTCTTTTGCTAAACTTTGAAAAAAATGACAATCAATTATTCTTTCGTCTCCCGCAACATAAGAATCTCGAAATTTGCTTAACCAACGTGGAAAAATATCCTCTCATGCTTGCAAAAGAAGACAAGTATGCACCCAATTGTCAGTTTCAATCCGTCCATGGTTTGATCTCTTTCCATTATATTTATCATATTGTAATTTGGAATCCTAGCATGAGAGAACATGTTACATTTTGCAAACCACGTGAAATCCCCTATATTATAAGAACCTATTTAGGATATGATCCTATTGGAAGAACGTATAAAGTATTGGCCATGTCACTTGGCTCTACTGAAGAGATCCATGTTCTTACATTGGGAGATCAAGAATCGTGGAGACCGATCAAAGATATTCCTAGCCGTTCTTTTCCAGGTAAAGGGATATGCATCAAGGGTGTTTTATATGTCGTTGTAAAAAACAGTCCTTCATATGAAATATTGAGTTTTGATTTGAGGACTGAAAAGTTCAAATTTATACAAACACAAAATCACTATGATCTGAATAAGAATCTTACTTTGGTGAGCTACAAAGGAAGATTAGCATGGGTTATCTCAATGTCATCTTTTTACACATTATGGGTTCTTGAAGATGCTGAAAAAGAAGAATGGTCATGCCAAAATTTCCATATACCATTCTCTCCATATGATTCTATACCTAATATTGTTGACTACAGTTTAATTGGTGTCACCAATGATGGTGAGTTTATCTATGCATCAGTACGATGGCATGATAAAGAGATTCATGTATCTTACTATGATCCAGAGAGGAATAGTAAAAGAATGATCAAGATTGAAAAATTCGAAGATGAAGAGTTTTGGCTTCGAAATGAATGTTGTGATCATAATTGGGAACTTATCGGAAGTATGCCAGATCACATTGAGAATCTCATTTCTGTTAAGAGTTTTACTTGCTTACCATCTGTGTGATTATTTTCAGTGTTTGAGCTTTTGTTTTAACTTGAAATATCATTGTGTGTGTCAAAAGAATATTCTATTGAAAGTATTAAAGATAACGAATTATTCGTACAATGAAAAAAATAATAATCAAGCAAACCATTAATTTAAGGGCATTAAATCGGTTATCAAACCAATTTGTATCCATGATATAATGGGAGAAAAGACATATCATTTACAGCATTTGCGAAAATCGTTTTCCACAAATTAGTTATATAATTAAATGTTTATAAAAATATTTCAAATAAAATAATTTTATATATAACATGTCGTAATTAATCAATTGTTTCAGATTGTNACCATTAATTTAAGGGCATTAAATCGGTTATCAAACCAATTTGTATCCATGATATAATGGGAGAAAAGACATATCATTTACAGCATTTGCGAAAATCGTTTTCCACAAATTAGTTATATAATTAAATGTTTATAAAAATATTTCAAATAAAATAATTTTATATATAACATGTCGTAATTAATCAATTGTTTCAGATTGTCACATGTATAATCGCTTCTTATCATATATTTATCTTATCAGATTTGCATTTGATTACAAAAAGAATCGATATATGAGTGAAATACCATTTTTGAAACTTAAATTGTATCTAATTTATGTTAAATTTTTATCCATACTTCGAAGCTTTGGATTACCTATTTCAATTTATAAAGGATAACTGGATATATATTAATTTGATAATAATGCTTTTTTTAATTATAAAATTTGCCAATTTTTTATTTTTATATAAAATTTTAAAACTGAGAACTAGTTAAACTATTGTTCAAAAAATTTGTTAGATGTTTTGTAATATATATATATATATATATAATTAAAATATATCAAAGATATTACGATTAACACATACACAATTTTATATTATTAGTCTTAATATTTGATTAAAAATATGATGGAAACTTTCTTTTCACTTTGGTTTTATAAAGGATGACTGAATATATATTAATTGACAATAATATTTTATTATTAATTTTGAAATTTTGAAAATTTTTATATAAAATTTAGAAAATTGAGATCTTGTTAAAATATTTTTCTAAAATTATTATATTTTCCAAAAAAAAAAAAAAAATTATATATATATATATTTATATTTAAAAGGAAAAGATATCAATATATAAATATATATATATATTATTAAAACTGAAGTACACATTAGAGTTGTTTCGAAACCAAGATTGTAGACTAAATAATGTTTTTTGGAAACAGAGATAATTAGTGTTCTTTTAACCAAAATCGAAATGAAACATTTTCAAAAATTATTGGTTAATTTACCCTGTTTATCAGCTAACCAAATGGTTCAAATTTTTTTTTTTATAACACTGATACGTCGAATATTCAAGACAATACAAAATGCGAGAGAACTAGAAGAGAGAAGAGGAGATATCATTAGACATCAAACAAATCTGAAATAGAAGCTCACCCAACCTCTAAATGCTGAGCCTCTAAAGCAAGTAGGTGATGTAACCATACGGGAGCATTGCGGACGATGTAAGACTGGTGACGGTGATCGCGATTGACACTTATGCCAAATGGTTCAATTAATATTACTTTAATAATATAGAGAGTTTGTAAAAAATATGGTAGACGTAATTGCATGGATTCTGGGTTGCAATCTTTGCAATAAATTGTTACCTAAATTTTCTAAACTAAACTTCCTTCCCACGCCTTTTATTTCTCCAACCTATATATTTCAAAACCTTCTTATGAGGGTTATTGGAAGATAAACTAACATCAACTTTGAAAATTTTGAAATTCCTTTATTATTGTTTCATTGAAATTGAAAATTCTTAGTGAATGCACTATTATTAGTTAAAGAATTTCTAAATTCTATTCAAATATCTTGTTATTCAAAAAGTGTAGTCATTATTGATTGTCTAATTCTAACTAAATCAAGTGTTATTGGGAGATGATTTTTCTATCTTTTAACACATAAGCACAACTTTCAAAATATCATATGTATCCATGACATTTTCAAAATCCATGTGATTAAAACATCTAGAAAACAAAATAACTCTTCTTGCCAAATATTTCACCTTTAATCAAATTATATGTCTCAAATTATAATTCATTTCATTTTTATTTACTTACCTTCTAATGTATAATTATATTATTATTTTGTTTAAAACGTAAAACTAAATAATATATAAAACTGACCAAAAGAGGTTTCATGTAAGACCAAAATATTTTATACTCTTTGCTTAAAAAATATTAATATATAATATATAATTATAAAATAAAAAGATAAAAAATAAAAAATAAATATTTTTTTTATGTTTTTATATGTTTTCCGATTCAAATTTTTATAATTTCATTTTTCGATTGTTTTTCAAATTATTTTTTAAAAATTTTCTTTTTGAAATTTGAACATTCTTCTTGAAACTATTTTAAAAATATTTTAATATTTATTTTCTATTTTTGAATATTTTAAACCCCATCCCTAAGACCCAGCCTCTTAACACTAGGCAAAAAAATTTAGGATTAGTTAACCCTAAGAATAAAAGAGTATATTTACCCTTCTAAAAAAATTCATCATTCTCTACTTTGAAATTTTTTTATATTAATAAAAGCTTAAGAAATAGCTTTACTAGAGAATTTCTCAAATATAAATCATATATTTATTTTACGAAAGGAAAGATAGAAAAAAAAGAAATACAACTAATCTATCAACTTTTAAAATCTACAAACTCTACATAAATTCATCTCCCAATAACCCTACCTTATAGTGATTGTTAAAATTCTTTAATTCCATTGTTACTGGTTACTGGATTCTAAGATTCTTAATAAAATTTAGTGTTATTGGTTTTATGATTCTTTAGTGACTTATGAAGTTCATTGTTATTCAAATAATTTGGTTTTTAATAATTCTATGATTCCATCAACTCTAGTGTTATTGAAATTAAAAATTTAGTCAATTTAACTCATAATACAAAACTTCAAAAATCTTGCATATATACTCTAGATTCTTCAAAACATTATATTAAAATGTTTTGATGAAATTTATAAATATGTAAAACTCTTTATAACTCTTTTAATAATTAATAAATCTCTTTATTTTTAGAATCAATCAACTCTATATAATGTAATTTATAATTATATTGTATAAAACTTCACTGAAAAAATTGAAGACACAGTCATTACAACATTATCACATGAAGTCATCTCAGACAAAACTATGACCTTAACAATTACAATTCATGATATAAATTTAGATCATTTTCTACAATAATCAACAAATCAGGTTCACTAAATAAGAACTCTCATCAGTTAATGCTTTTTTAAAAAAAATTAAAATTTAATCGAAAATTTAATTTATTCATTACAGAATCCAATGAAGACCAAAACTATTTTACAAAGGGAAATGAAATATAGGATTTTAAAAATTACTAATGATATAATTAAATTTTACTAGAATCACCAAAATTATTTTTCCTCTAAAATTTTTTAAAATATACAATAATATGATACATAAATAGTATAGTATTCCATACAAATGACTAAATTGTCAGTGAATAAAAATAAATGTCATCTAAAGCATCAATATATATGGTAAGTATATTCATAAGTAGTAAAATATTTCAAAAAAAAATAAACAAAATGATCTATACAGAAAGAAATTCTTCTATAAATCTAGATATATAGAAAAATATATTTTGAGATTGAACATACATATGCACACACACACACTTACACACACATACATATATAAGTATATATATATATAATGAGATTTTAAAGCTAAAGAGTAAATTAACAGTCATGGTAAACAGAGAAGAAGATCCATCTCTGACACAACGTTCTCAACCCGATTGGATTCCCTTTGATCTAGTTAGGGAGATACTTATGAGGCTGCCAGCAGCATCTTTGATGCGATTTCGGTGTGTCTCAAAACAATGGGCGTCTGTCACTACAGATCCGGATTTTATCATCTCATTCACTACTAAGTCACGTTCTTGTCTTTTGCTAAACTTTGAAAAAAATGACAATCAATTATTCTTTCGTCTCCCGCAACATAAGAATCTCGAAATTTGCTTAACCAACGTGGAAAAATATCCTCTCATGCTTGCAAAAGAAGACAAGTATGCGCCCAATTGTCAGTTTCAATCCGTCCATGGTTTGATCTCTTTCCATTATATTTATCATATTGTAATTTGGAATCCTAGCATGAGAGAACATGTTACATTTTGCAAACCACGTGAAATCCCCTATATTATAAGAACCTATTTAGGATATGATCCTATTGGAAGAACGTATAAAGTATTGGCCATGTCACTTGGCTCTACTGAAGAGATCCATGTTCTTACATTGGGAGATCAAGAATCGTGGAGACCGATCAAAGATATTCCTAGCCGTTCTTTTCCAGGTAAAGGGATATGCATCAAGGGCGTTTTATATGTCGTTGTAAAAAACAGTCCTTCATATGAAATATTGAGTTTTGATTTGAGGACTGAAAAGTTCANCTTGGCTCTACTGAAGAGATCCATGTTCTTACATTGGGAGATCAAGAATCGTGGAGACCGATCAAAGATATTCCTAGCCGTTCTTTTCCAGGTAAAGGGATATGCATCAAGGGCGTTTTATATGTCGTTGTAAAAAACAGTCCTTCATATGAAATATTGAGTTTTGATTTGAGGACTGAAAAGTTCAAATTTATACAAAGACAAAATCACTATGATCTGAATAAGAATCTTACTTTGGTGAGCTACAAAGGAAGATTAGCATGGATTATCTCAATGTCATCTTTTTACACATTATGGGTTCTTGAAGACGCTGAAAAAGAAGAATGGTCATGCCAAAATTTCCATATACCATTCTCTCCATATGATTCTATACCTAATATTGTTGACTACAATTTAATTGGTGTCACCAATGATGGTGAGTTTATCTATGCATCAGTACGATGACATGATAAAGAGATTCATGTATCATACTATGATCCAGAGAGAAATAGTAAAAGAATGATCAAGATTGAAAAATTCCAAGATGAAGAGTTTTGGCTTCGAAATGAATGTTGTGATCATAATTGGGAACTTATCGGAAGTATGCCAGATCACATTGAGAATCTCATTTATGTTAAGAGTTTTACTTGCTTACCATCTGTGTGATTATTTTCAATGTTTGAGCTTTTGTTTTAACTTGAAATATCATTGTGTGTGTCAAAAGAATATTCTACTGAAAGTATTAAAGATAACAAATTATTCGTACAATGAACAAAAAAAATAATCAAGAAAACCATTAATTTGGGGGCATTAAATCGGTTATCAACCCAATTTGTACCCATGATATAATGGGAGAAAAGACATATCATTTACAGCATTTGCGAAAATCGTTTCCCACAAATTAGTTATATAATTAAATGTTTATAAAAATGTTTCAAATACAATAATTTTATATTTAACATGTCGTAATTAATCAATTGTTTCAGACTGTCACATGTATAATCGCTTCTTATCATATATATATCTGATCAGATTTGCATTTGATTACAAAAAGAATCGATATATGAGTGAAATACCATATTTGAAACTTAAATTGTATTTAATTTATGCTAAATTTTTATCCGTACTTCAAAGCTTTGGATTACCTATTTCATTTTATAAAGGATAACTGTATATATATTAATTTGATAATAAAGCTTTTTTTAATTTAAAATTTGCCAATATTTTATTTTTATATAAAATTTTAAAACTGAGAACTAGTTAAACTATTGTTCAAAAATTTGTTAGATGTTTTGTAATATATATATATATATATATATATAATTAAAATATATCAAAGATATTACGATTAACACTTACACAATTTTTATATTATTAGTCTTAATATTTGATTAAAAATATGATGGAAACTTTCTTTTCACTTTTGTTTTATAAAGGATGACTGAATATATATTAACTGACAATAATATTTTATTATTAATTTTGAAATTTTGAAAATGTTTATATAAAATTTAGAAAATTGAGATCTTGTTAAAATATTTTTCTAAAAATATTATAGTTTTGAATATATATATATATATATATATATATATATATATATATATTTATATTTAAAAGGAAAAGATATCAATATATAAATATATATATATATATATATATATATATTATTAAAACTGAAGTACACCTTAGAGTTGTTTCGAAACAAAGATTGTAGACTAAATATTTTTTTTTGGAAACAGAGATAATCAGGGTTCTTTTAACCAAAATCGAAATGAAACATTTTCAAAAATTATTGGTTAATTTACCCTGTTTATCAGCTAACCAAATGGTTCAAATTTTTTTTTTATAACACTGATACGTCGAATATTCAAGACAATACAAAATGCGAGAGAACTAGAAGAGAGAAGAGGAGATATCATTACACATCAAAACAAAAGTGAAATAGAAGCTCACCCAACCTCTAAATGCTGAGCCTCTAAAGCAAGTAGGTGATGTAACCATACGGGAGCATTGCGAACGATCTGAGACTGGTGACGGAGATCGCGAGTGACACTTATGCCAAATGGTTCAATTAATATTACTTTAATAATATAGAGAGTTTGTAAAAAATATGGTAGACGTAATTGCATGGATTCTAGGTTGCAATCTTTGCAATAAACTGTTACCTAAATTTTCTAAACTAAACTTCCTTCCCACGCCTTTTATTTCTCCAACCTATATATCTCAAAACCTTCTTATGAGGGTTATTGGAAGATAAACTAACATCAACTTTGAAAATTTTGAAATTCCTTTATTATTGTTTCATTGAAATTGAAAATTCTTAGTGAATGCACTATTATTAGTTTAAGAATTTTTAAATTCTATTCAAATATCTTGTTATTCAAAAAGTGTAGTCATTATTGATTGTCTAATTCTAACTAAATCAAGTGTTATTGGGAGATGATTTTTCTATCTTTTAACACATAAGCACAACTTTCAAAATATCATATGTATCCATGACATTTTCAAAATCCATGTGATTAAAACATCTAGAAAACAAAATAACTCTTCTTGCCAAATATTTCACCTTTAATCAAATTATATGTCTCAAATTATAATTCATTTCATTTTTATTTACTTACCTTCTAATGTATAATTATATTATTATTTTGTTTAAAACGTAAAACTAAATAATATATAAAACTGACCAAAAGAGGTTTCATGTAAGACCAAAAGATTTTATACTCTTTGCTTAATAAATATTAATATATAATATATAATTATAAAATAAAAAGATAAAAACTAAAAAATAAATTTTTTTTTTATGTTTTTATATGTTTTCCGATACAAATTTTTATAATTTCATTTTTCGATTGTTTTTCAAATTATTTTTTAAAAAATTTCTTTTTGAAATTTGAACATTCTTCTTGAAACTATTTTAAAAATATTTTAATATTTATTTTCTATTTTTGAATATTTTAAACCCCATCCCTAAGACCCAGCCTCTTAACTCTAAGCAAAAAAATTTTAGGATTAGTTAACCCTAAGAATATAAGAGTATATTTACCCTTCTAAAAAAATTCATCATTCTCTACTTTGAAATTTTTTTATATAATAAAAGCTTAAAAAATAGCTTTACTAGAGAATTTCTAAAATATAAATCATATATTTATTTTACAAAAGGAAAGATAGAAAAAAAGAAATACAATTAATCTATCAACTTTTCAAATCTACAAACTCTTCATAAATTCATCTCCCAATAACCCTCCCTTATAGTGATTGTTAAAATTCTTTAATTCCATTGTTACTGGTTACTGGATTCTAAGATTCTTAACAAAATTTAGTGTTATTGGTTTTATGATTCTTTAGTGACTTATGAAGTTCATTGTTATTCAAATAATTTGGTTTTTAATAATTCTATGATTCCATCAACTCTAGTGTTATTGAAATTAAAATTTTAGTCAATTTAACTCATAGTACAAAACTTCAAAAATCTTGCATATATACTCTAGATTCTTCAAATTTATGAATATGTAAAACTATTTATAACTCTTTTAATTTTTAATAAATCTCTTTATTTTTAGAATCAATCAACTCTATATAATGTAATTTATAATTATATTGTATTAAAATTCACTGAAAAAATTGAAGACACAGTATTTACAACATTATCACATCAATTCATCTCAGACAAAACTATGATCTTAACAATTACAATTCATGATATAAATTTAGATCATTTTTTTTACAATAATCAACAAATCAGGTTCACTAAATAAGAACGCTCATCAGTTAATGCTGTTTTTATAAAATAAAAATTTATCTAATATTTAATTTATTCATTACAGAATACAATGAAGACCAAAACTATTTCACAATGGGAAATGCAATATAGGATTTTAAAAATTACTAATAAAATATTTAAAATTTACTAGAATCACCAAAAGTATTTTTCCTCTAAAAATTTTAAAAATATACAATCATATGATACATAAATAGTATAGTATTCCATACAAATGACTAAATTGTCAGTGAATAAAAATAAATGTCATCTAAAGCATCAAAATATATGGTAAGTATATTCATAAATAGCAAAATATTTCAAAAAAAAAAAAACAAAATGATCTATACAGAAAGAAATTCTTCTATAAATCTAAATATATAGAAAAATATATTTTGAAATTGAACATACATATGCACACACACACACTTACACACACATACATATATAAGTATATATATATATATAATGAGATTTTAAAGCTAAAGAGTAAATTAACAGTCATGGTAAACAGAGAAGAAGATCCATCTCTGACACAACGTTCTCAACCCGATTGGATTCCCTTTGATCTAGTTAGGGAGATACTTATGAGGCTGCTAGCAGCATCTTTGATGCGATTTCGGTGTGTCTCAAAACAATGGCCGTCTGTCACTACAGATCCGGATTTTATCATCTCATTCACTACTAAGTCACGTTCTTGTCTTTTGCTAAACTTTGAAAAAAATGACAATCAATTATTCTTTCGTCTCCCGCAACATAAGAATCTCGAAATTTTCTTAACCAACGTGGAAAAATATCCTCTCATGCTTGCAAAAGAAAACTAGTATGCGCCCAATTGTCAGTTTCAATCCGTCCATGGTTTGATCTCTTTCCATTATATTTTTCATATTGTAATTTGGAATCCTAGCATGAGAGAACATGTTACATTTTGCAAACCACGTGAAATCCCCTATATTATAAGAACCTATTTAGGATATGATCCTATTGGAAGAACGTATAAAGTGTTGGCCATGTCACTTGGCTCTACTGAAGAGATCCATGTTCTTACATTGGGAGATCAAGAATCGTGGAGACCGATCAAAGATATTCCTAGCCGTTCTTTTCCAGGTAAAGGGATATGCATCAAGGGCGTTTTATATGTCGTTGTAAAAAACAGTCCTTCATATGAAATATTGAGTTTTGATTTGAGGACTGAAAAGTTCANTACTGAAGAGATCCATGTTCTTACATTGGGAGATCAAGAATCGTGGAGACCGATCAAAGATATTCCTAGCCGTTCTTTTCCAGGTAAAGGGATATGCATCAAGGGCGTTTTATATGTCGTTGTAAAAAACAGTCCTTCATATGAAATATTGAGTTTTGATTTGAGGACTGAAAAGTTCAAATTTATACAAACACAAAATAACTATGATCTGAATAAGAATCTTACTTTGGTGAGCTACAAAGGAAGATTAGCATGGATTATCTCAATGTCATCTTTTTATACATTATGGGTTCTTGAAAATGCTGAAAAAGAAGAATGGTCATGCCAAAATTTCCCATATACCATTCTCTCCATATGATTCTATACCTAATATTGTTGACTACAGTTTAATTGGTGTCACCAATGATGGTGAGTTTATATATGCATCAGTACGATAGCATGATAAAGAGATTCATGTATCGTACTATGATCCAGAGAGGAGTAGTAAAAGAATGATCAAGATTGAAAAATTCGAAGATGAAGAGTTTTGGCTTCGCAATGAATGTTGTGATCATAATTCGGAACGTATTGGAAGTATGCCAGATTACATTGAGAATCTCATTTATGTTAAGAGTTTTACTTGCTTACCATCTGTGTGATTATTTTCAGTGTTGGAGCTTTTGTTTTAACTTGAAATATCATTGTGTGTGTCAAAAGAATATTCTATTGAAAGTATTAAAGATAACAAATTATTCGTACAATGAACAAAAAAAAAATCAAGCAAACCATTAATTTGGGGGCATTAAATCGGTTATCAACCCAATTTGTATCCATGATATAATGGGAGAAAAGACATATCTTTTACAGCATTTTTGAAAATCATTTCCCAAAAATTAGTTATATAATTAAATGTTTATAAAAATATTTCAAATACAATAATTTTATATTTAACATGTCGTAATTAATCAATTGTTTCAGACTGTCACATGTATAATCGCTTCTTATCATATAGTTATCTTATCAGATTGTCATTTGATTACAAAAAGAATCGATATATGAGTGAAATACCATATTTGAAACTTAAATTGTATTTAATTTATGCTAAATTTTTATCCGTACTTCAAAGCTTTGGATTACCTATTTCATTTTATAAAGGATAACTGGATATATATTAATTTGATAATAACGCATTTTTATTAATTACAAAATTTGCCAATTTTTTATATTTTATATAAAATTTTAAAACTGAGAACTAGTTAAACTATTGTTCAAAAAAGTTGTTAGATGTTTTGTAATATATATATATATATATATATATATATATAATTAAAATATAGCAAAGATATTACGATTAACACTTACACAATTTTTATATTATTAGTCTTAATATTTGATTAAAAATATGATGGAAACTTTCTTTTCAGTTTCGTTTTATAAAGGATGACTGAATATATATTAATTGATAATAATATTTTATTATTAATTTTGAAATTTTAAAAATTTTATATAAAATTTAGAAAATTGAGATCTTGTTAAAATATATTTCTAAAAATATTATAGTTTTCAAAAAAATATATATATATATATATTTATATTTAAAAAGAAAAGATATCAATATATAAATATATATATATATATATATATATTATTAAAACTGAAGTACATATTAGAGTTGTTTTTAAACAAGGATTGTAGACTAAATAATTTTTTTTTGGAAACAGAGATAATTAGTGTTCTTTTAACCAAAATCGAAATGAAACATTTCAAAAATTATTGGTTAATTTACCCTGTTTATCAGCTAACCAAATGGTTCAAATTTTTTTTTTATAAACACTGATACGTCGAATAATCAAGACAATACAAAATGCGAGAGAACTAGAAGAGAGAAGAGGAGATATCATTACACATCAAAAAAAAAGTGAAATAGAAGCTCACCCAACCTCTAAATGCTGAGCCTCTAAAGCAAGTAGGTGATGTAACCATACGGGAGCATTGCGAACGATCTGAGACTGGTGACGGAGATCGCGAGTGACACTTATGCCAAATGGTTCAATTAATATTACTTTAATAATATAGAGAGTTTGTAAAAAATATGGTAGACGTAATTGCATGGATTCTAGGTTGCAATCTTTGCAATAAATTGTTACCTAAATTTTCTAAACTAAACTTCCTTCCCACGCCTTTTATTTCTCCAACCTAT
>CAKOAT010199822.1:0-15362 GCA_932364175.1 Eruca vesicaria subsp. sativa
GTTGTCATTTAGTGGCTAATGTACCACTACTTTCTTCGTTACAAGTTAGTTGCAAATGAGCAACGGATTAGCAACCACGCCTATTAGCAACGAAGCTTTTCTAACCATGCAATTAAGTTGCAAATGAGTTACAAAATCCATTTTTACAACTATTTAGTGACTAATATGGCAGTTGCAAAAGCAGTGTTTTCTTGTAGTGAGAGTTGGTTCTTTCTGAGTCTACTGACTTGCTTTATTTTATTATATACATTAATTAAGACAAAAACTATAGTTTAATATCGGAGATTAATGAGGAGTAGTGAAGCCAATAAATAAAGTTTTATAGTTTGTTCTTATTATAGTCCTTTATTGTATAGTTTTCTCCCCTCATCTGTCTTGTCTCATTGTCTTTTCCTCTCAACTCTCAAGTCCCCTAATAAAAACCACTCTTCTCTCTCTGCAGAAGAAGGTCAGATACAGAAACTGACTGCAAAGAACAAAGCTCCTTTCTATATTTGCAAGGTGCAGCTAAGTCATTCCTTAGTAAAAAAGCTTTGTTCTTTTCTTAATTTGCTCTTCACAGCCCCCAACAAGACTTTGCTGCTATTAAAATCAGATCCTGGAAAGCATCTTCAGAAAACAGCCAACACTCTCTCTTTCCCATGGATTTGCAACTGAAACAATGGAGAAGCCAACAGGTCCAGATAGAGTCAGAAGAACAACCTTCTGCAGCAAAGATACCAAAACATATCTTTGATCCTATTCAATCCCATACTGCAACTTCTACTGCTCTTCCACTCTTTGCCCCTGAACCTACCTCTTCCAAACTCTCTTCTTTATGTCCTGATTCCTCTTCCAGACTCCCCAGTGAGTCTTCTTTCCAAATATTTCTGAAACTTAATAGAGAGACTTTTCACTCAATAGAGTTAAAATAATTGATGATATCCTTTTTTGTTGTTGTTTTGTTAGAGATGGGGAGCTTCTTTAGCTGGGCACAGTGGCAAGAACTTGAACTACAGGCACTGATCTATAGGTACATGCTGGCTGGAGCTGCTGTTCCACAAGAACTTCTTTTACCAATCAAGAAAAGTCTTCTCCATCTGTCTCCTTCCTACTTTCTTCACCACCCTCTTCAACACCTCCCTCATTACCAGCCTTCTTGTGAGTCTCTCTCTCTCTCTCTCTCTCTCTCTCTCTCTCTCTCTCTCTCTCTCTCTCTCTCTCTCTTCTTTCTTGGTTTCATTCATCATGAGAATATGCTACTTTTATTCTTTATTTAAATCACTGCCTCCTTGTTTGAAGAGAAAATTAAATATGTTTTAAAAATGTGATGCATGGGTTCTGTGATGTTGTTGTTGGAGTTGTGCTCCCAAGATTTATTATTATTTTGTTTTTGCAAATCTTTAAGAAGCATGTGATGGGTTCTTGATTTTGTCTCTAAACAAGTCTACTCCTCCTTAAATGTTGTGCCCTTATTGGAGCTCTAACCATTTCTATGATTGGGATGAATATATAGTTTCATAGAATCTATGTTCTTGATCTGATCTGTAATATGGATAAACAGGGTATTTGGGGAGGGGGGCGATGGATCCTGAGCCAGGGAGATGCAGGAGAACGGATGGTAAGAAGTGGAGATGTTCAAGGGACGTCTTCCCTGCCCACAAGTACTGCGAGCGCCACATGCACCGTGGCCGCAACCGTTCAAGAAAGCCTGTGGAAACTCCCACCGTCAATGCCACCACCACCACTTCCATGGCTGCCGCAGCCACAGCTGCACCTGCTGCAACGCCATCTGCCTTTGCTTTTGGCGGTGGTGAGGAAGTGGGTCAAGGAGGATCATCTAGCTTCTTCTTCTCTAGTCAAAGGTAATTAAAAGACACTGTTTGTTTCATGTCTGTTTTTAGTTCTTGATCTTGCTGGTCAAAAGCATTAAGACAATAAGCTTTTGGTTAAGACTTGAGACAGTTGTTTTAAATGATAATGAGTCAAAAGTTTTTCCAAAATCTGCAACTGATTTTCACTTTTTGAAAGAGGAAAATCAAGATTGGTTCTGATATTTAATAACTATGATACGCAACTTGGTTTTGTATGTTGATCATACACTGAATGTTGAAGTGTTGTTGTCGAGAGAGGGGTAATGTTGGAAACTGAGAGACACATCCTTTTATCATTTTTAGGCTTCTTTGTTTGTTTGTTTGTTGGCTTTGTTTATTATTATTGAGAGATAATGATAACATTGGATTTGATAGAATCTATTATTTGTAGCTAGCTGCGAGACTTTTCAAACATAAAGAAAGAGAGACTTTAGATACAGAACAAAGGAATGGTAGGACCTTAGTGAAAACTGACCCATCAATGTCTCATATCTTGCAGAAACAAAGTTAAAGCTTTTAGATTCTTCTGCACCCACTTCCCCTGTCCACACACATCACATGTTACAAAACTCATTACTAATAATAATAAACTTTACCTATTAACTACTTAACATTAAAACCAATATTAAGGCTTCCAACTATGTTGTTGCTGAGTCTAATTGTGGAATCTATGTTGACAATATTTTGCTTTGTGCTTTGTCAACAGTTGTTCAGAAATGAAGCAAGAAAGCAACAATAACAAGAGGCCATACGAGTCCCATAATGGATTTGGGAACAATGGATCAGATGGAGGCCACATCTTGAGACACTTCTTTGATGATTGGCCTCGTTCTGAAGCTGACAATAGTTCAAGAACCATGAGCTCCGCCACTTGTCTCTCCATCTCCATGCCCGGAAACTCTTCCTCAGACGTCTCTCTGAAGCTGTCTACAGGCAATGAAGAGGAAGCTAGAAACAACAACAGTGGGAGGGACCAGCAAAACATGAGCTGGTGGAGCGGTGGAGGCACCAACCACAACCACCATCACATGATGGGACCATTGGCTGAAGCCCTGAGATCTTCCTCATCTTCTTCCCCAACCAGTGTTCTCCATCAGCTTGGTTTTTCAACGCAAGCCTTTCATTGATCAGTGACAAACCAACACAACTGTTTTGCTTTGTGCTTTATTCAAATTTCCTCAGTATAAAGAGGGGATGTTTTGTCGTCATCTTCCCTTTAGCTTTCCCATGTATCTGTAACAGTTCTCTGCAGATTTACTTCTCAAACATATATGTTTTCGGAACAACACAAGTGGTCATATCACTTTAGTCCATACTTGCACAAATTCCATGAGAATCATTAGAGAATATGGCAGATTTGCAAAAATATTATAGCACACATAAAATTTACATGGATTCAACAACTTCCAACACTCATCTACAAAGATATTTAACTATGTTCTACAAAGGTTATTCACCTTCTTTGAAAGTTGAGGAACTTGATACCATAAGCAAAGACAAAGACAAAGAGTAGTATCCATGCAATGTGGACAGCAGCTACAACTGGTAAGAAGTCATGTTCGAACCCCAATCCATCTTTGAGCAACGTTTTCAGATTCGTGTCTCCCAGACCAGTGATATGCACTATCAAATCTTTGTCTCCTACTTGAGATGTGATGATTCCATACAATGTCCAAGCCACTGGTGTTGCCCAGTAGTACCATCTCCACCATATAGGGATTTGCTGAGTTATAAGTTCCCCAAACAAAACCAAAAACAAGTTAGTTACACTCTTTTTGATTAATGTAATTTGCTTAGTGTTGTTACCGGTCTAGGGATAAGGAAACCGGAGAAGAGATTCCAAAGAACGATGAAGAAGGACATGCATATTCCAGCGATTTGATAGTTTGGTGTCAAGGCCATAAGCATCATACCATATAGAGTGAAGTAGATGAAGCTTGTTAACATGTAGTAGTAGAACCAGAAGAACTTGGTCACTGTCCAATCGTATCCTATCATTGAGTAAAGGATTAGCGTGTAAACTCCTGTTTGTATCGTGTTGTACATGATCTCCACCGCCACCTACACCATTTAAGCTCCGTTTAGTGGTCTAACCATGTTGTTATTTTAACATTATTAAAATGTAACCTTAGACATTGCATAGGGGATGGCTGAGTACATTCCAGCAGCTTTTTCACGGTAGAAGACAGTTCTCTCAATGGCTATTACAGGTTGAACTGCTGCAGCATTGGTGGCACCAAGGAACAGTACAGCAGCATACATGGCTCCAAAGAAGTTATTAAGGTCTTGTTCTTTCTCTCTGTTTATGGGATGAATGAGTCATGTTTTTGATAAGATGATAGTGTTTCTAAATGTGACAGAGGGAAGAAGTAGCCTTACATTTTGGTTCCTGTTTGCCAGAAGATCAAACCAAAAACGATACCAATGGCTATAGTCATGAGAAACCTGATGGAATTGTACTGAGGGTATCTCCAGTTTGACCAATACTGTTTCCAGAAGCAAGCTTTGGTTTGAGTCCAAAACGGTTGTGAGTACTTAGTTAGGAAGTAGAGATCATTTGATCCTGGTGGTGGAGTACTTAGCTCTTTGATGAGTTCCTGGTTGCTCCTGCAAATTTTCAGACATTTTTATACTCTGGTCTAGTACTAATAGTAGTAACGTGTTTCTCAAGCATACCGATAAAGAGAAGAGTTTGCGAATATTTGAGCAAAGTCCAAGCTCATTTGTGACTCCATTGAAGGAGTAGTGACATCAAGCATCCATGTTGCAGGATTGTATCCGTCCTTGATCTTTGGAACCCCTTCAACAGCCTACAAGTAGTATTAGATATGTGTCACAAATACATAAGGTCAAAAGATGGTAAAAGAAAATGAGAATACCTCAAAATATTCTATGAGTTTTTGTGAGTGATGCCCTAGACTTCCAGCATATATAACTTGCCCTCCACGTTTCATCAACAGAAGCTGCATTAACCCATAGATAATTCATCACTGTCTACTTGTTGTGAGACTCAAAAGTAGAGTGGTCTGGAGGCAAAACCTCATCAAAAGATTCGAAAATGTCGATGCTAGGCTGGTGAATGGTACAAACAACAGTTCTCCCTGTATCAACAGTGTTTCTAACTGTACGCATGACAATGGCAGCAGCTCTTGCATCAAGACCAGATGTAGGCTCGTCCATGAAGATGATAGAAGGGTTAGCAACCAATTCAACTGCAATAGTTAGCCTCTTTCTCTGTTCTGTTGAAAGACCATCAACTCCAGGAAGGCCAACTATAGAGTTTCTGTGAGGTTTTAACTCCACTAACTCCATTACTTCTTCAACAAACATCTATCATTCACATCAATACCCAAAATATGTTACCAGTCTTACTAAATTGCATGTTAGCCCCCAAAATCTCAGGACCGGCTCTGTACATACCTCTCGTGTTTTGGCATCTATATCCACGGAAAGACGAAGCCAAGCTGAGTAGATGAGGGATTCATAAACTGTAACATGTGGAGAATGGATATCATTCTGTTCACAGTAACCAGAGACTCTGGCAAATGTTGATTGGTTCTTTGGGTAACCAGATATGCTAATACTCCCTTCAATGTAGCCTCCTGTTTTTCTTCCGGCCAAGACATCCATTAAGGTTGTCTTACCTGCACCACTGACACCGACCAATGCTCTCAATATCCCTGGCCTAAAAGCTCCACTAACGTCTCTTAGTAACTGAAGGCGATCTCCTTCAACTCCTTGAGCTTTCATTTCCTGTAATGTTTTAAGGGAAACAATGAATGAAACTTAAAGCGATACAGATGTAACTGAGAGGTGCAGTTTACTTACTGCAGGCATGTCTACGTAGTAGTTAACATTGTTGAATTCAAGAGAAAGTGGTTGGAAAGGTAAAACCATTCCTCTCTTTGGCACATTACTTGAATGACTACTGAGTTCCACAAGAGAACCTGCAACTTCTCAGTTGAATCAGAAACCTTGGCACATACTACAGTGTAAAAAGACAGAACACTTAAAAATAATAGTGTTCACCTTCTGTTCCTTTCTGTTTGTCTTTATCTTCTTCCACAACTGTAGCTTTGGAGTCACCAAGAGCTGAAAGAAATAAATACATGTTTTTCAAGATCTTGTGAAAAATGAGTCTTGTCCAAAGCTGGAAGAGCACTTACGGTTCAAATACATCAAGGCTATAATGTAAAAGAGATTGAACAACAAAGAAAACCCGAGTAGCGCCACGATACAGATCCAGAACCAATATGGCTTTGTAGAGAAGCCTCTGCTCTTCAGAAGAACTTCTCCAACTGTTTTCGCATTGATGCGGGTATCAGTGTTGGGCTGCAACATGTAACATAACAGAGTTTGCATCACAATAGGCAGAGAGAAGTCAAGCAAATGAGGACGTGGTGAAGTCTTACCGCTCCCCATCTGTCATCTAGAAACTCATTCATAGCAATAGCAGTCTGTCCATACATCATAGGGGATATATAATAGGCCCAAGTCATCCATGGTGGGATATCATCTGAGGGAAAAAAAAAAAAATATGGTTTCACTTAACAATCTCTCACAGAGAGAACCCAAAGATGCTATCAGGGAAGGGTGTTTGATTCTGTTGTTTAAACAGGTGTATATGCTCTGTAATACTAATATAGACATGTGACCATATGGTTACTGTTGAAAACAAACGCGAATTAACTTCGAAGAAACTAAAAGAACTTAAGAGAGCAAAACACAAGAGTAATATAAAATATCATTTTAGTGGTTCATAGAGATTTAAGTCACTTCCAGAATCAACACTTACCTTTAGCGATAATGAAGCCTCCAAGAGTAAATACAATTAGCATTGAAAGTTCCAACCGAGTTGGCGATCACTTCTGTTCTTCCAACGGCTCCAAGGAATCTAAACAAAGAAAGTGCCATCTGATTCACACAGAAGTATGCCAACAACTGTCGGAAAAACCTAGTGGCACAAGTTTGGTTAGTTCTAAAAAAAGTTCCTTGGTGATATTCATGAGCACTAGAAGCAAAGCAGATGTACCTGGAAGCAGCAGGAGCAAAACCAATAGTGTAATATGTAAAAGCTATCCATATTCCTGACTCAATAAGAGATATTGGGATCTTTAGAAGCCAAGCTGGTAAGGCGAAAGCCCATGGAGGATAGAACAAGAAGTCTCTCTGCTTGTAGAAAACAGGAAGTCTCATGACTGTGAATCCTAGTTCAACCATTCCATTAAACATTACATTGATCAAACTGAAAAACAATGCACCATAAAACTTCTGACCATCTTGCACCGTGCCTACATGCATTTTGGTCCTAAGATAGACCGTCATGGCAATCAAAGACATGATCGTTATCTGGACGGTTTTGAAGACATACACAAAGGAGTTGCGTTTCATAAGAAGCCATTCTCTATCAAAGCATGCCTTGAAGAGCTCCCAGTTTGATATACCATACTTCTCTGTCACTAAGGCAGCAGGATGGGTTTTAGCTTTGTCATAAGGAGACCTGATGTCTGAAGCTAGTTGTTGCCCAGTGTGGAAAGAGTTGAAGCCGCTGGAGAAGTCACTCACTGAGACATAACTGTAAGATTGTTCTCTCCTGTTCCAATACTGTTCTTGGTCCTTCTTAGAGGTGACTTCTTGCAGAAAGTCTGCAACACCTTTCCTTTCAGGACATTGGAACCCCATGTGCTCAAAGAACTCAAGAACCTTGTCCCTAGGGCCCTGGTAGACAATTTGACCCTCTGAGAGCAGGATAATGTCGTCAAAAAGCTCGAATGTCTCTGGTGCAGGTTGCAGAAGAGAGATGATCATTGTTACATCAGATATATGAACTAATTGCCTCATGAACTTGCAAATCTGAAATGTTGTGGAACTGTCTAACCCTGTTGATATTTCATCCATGAAAAGAGCTGTTGCTGGTCCTACCAACATCTCTCCTGTTCAGGTTTTAGACAAGAGTCATCCAGGTTATGGACACTATAATGAATCATGGAGATATCAACGTAAAACACTCAAAAGGTTTACCTGTTGTTAGACGCTTCCTCTGTCCACCAGAAACACCTCGTCTCATCTCATCTCCAACAGGTATGTCAGCACAAATGTCAAGACTAAGTATCTGTCAAGTTTGCATTTACCAAAGATGAGCTCAAAAAACACAATTTCTTCACTTTGTTAGTACTAAGAAGACGCAAGAATATATGTACCTTAAGTATATAGTCTGTAACCAAACTAGTTTCTTGCCCTGATATTGCAATAGATTTCATGAATGCATCAATCTCAGGGTCTGGCTTTATTCCAGCGTCTCTCTCCCTCCTTGAGAGCTCAGTCAGCAGCTGGTACCGAGTCCCAACACCTAGACAGCGTCCAGAGAAGTCTAGAGTCTCTCTCACAGTCATTTCTCCAAAGTGAAAGTCATGTTGACTAATGTAGGCACATGTCTTTTGAGGAACAAACTCGGTAAACTCATGACCACAGTATGTTATCCTCCCAGACATCTGGACGGTGTCATCAAGCTTTCCAGCCAAAGCTTTTAAGAACGTTGTTTTCCCTGAACTTGGTGGACCAAGTAATAAAGTCATCCTGCAAACAAGAGATGTTCAACAACAATGTAACTCAATGTATCATCCTTCCAATATACCAGAGACCATTGTAGCATTTTGCTTTTAATTTTACCTTGATGGTTTGACAATGCCACTGATATTTTTAAGTATCTGAATCTTGCTCTTTTTAGATGGAAGGAGGTGAAACATTCCAAGAATGCTCTGTACAAGAAAATAACAGAAAAACGTCTTGAGTCAAGCTTGGCCATTGTTTTTATAACTTTATTATCTAGTTCCTTTAAATCAATAACAGTAAAAGAAAGGAAAGAGTAATTGGTAAAGACATGAATACAATTATTTGAAAATCGAAATTTATGTTTAAAATTTAACGTTCCATACTTTAAGTTCAAACTGTTTATTTTTAATCAAAAAAGTTCCAACTGTATATAAATACAATTTAGACCGAACAAGACTACATCACAAGTTGAAAAAAAAAGTCTTTTATCCCATTAGAAGGGAAATATTTATTGCATAAGACGAAAAAACCTATGAAGTTAGGTTTTATCTACCCTATCTTTTTTCCTGAAACTCATCTTAGAACATTTTGGCACTTTAGAGCATCTTTATCCATTATAATGGGGGGGGGGTGCTTAAATTTTTTTTTCTTTTTTAATTAAAAGATAAATAAATTAATAAGCAATCAATTACGGATCATCACGTATCAATGAAATTCGCAAACAAGGCAAACACTGACGCTTAAATAGGCGTAATGGTGCTTAAAATTTTTGTGAGACTTGTCCACTATTATATTGTTTTTTTGTTAAGCTTCCCTTAAGTTCTCTGTTAATTGTGCTCTTATGATTGGCGTATTTCTTTAAAGAAAATTGCATTAGTTGTTTGTTTAATAATGTATGGTGTTTTGTTTTGTACACATAGTAGAAAAAATATCGTTAAATTTTTTAAATATTTTATTTAATTATAAATAAAACAGCTAAAATATAATGAGTTATATCAAAAAATTTAAGTATCTTAGAACACTTTCATCGAGGCTTAAGATTCACAATATACATATATATATATATATATATATATATTAATTGTAGTTCTTAACTTTACATGAGACATAATCTGTAACGTCTTAAAATTAATATACTAATACTAATATATCATAAAACAATTTTTTTCTAACATGTTTAAAATTGAGTATATATTATTCTTGGCCATGCTTTTTCAAAGACATGAAATAAAATTAACAAAAGAAATAGGAAAAAGGATTGAGAACCTCAAGTGTATTCAAAGTGACGTTGAAGAGAGTAGGAAGTGCTCTGCTTGCACTACGTACATCACCTTGCACTGATATATCCTCATACCTTACTTCAATCTTCGGAACTTCGATTCCCACTCTGTTTTCTCAAACGGACCAAAATTAAATCCATTCAGACCAGTTACAAAAAAATTAATTACAAAAAAGTATATATACATAAAAAAGACATATACACTTAAGTTTTGTCTTAATGTTGTACTTTTGTCAGAACTCACAGATTCAGACCAAACTAAAAAAAAAAAGATAATCAGAAGTACAAGAAACCTGTCTGTTCTTTCTCTCAGTCGACGGAGAAACTTCTCGTTATCTTCTTCGACGAACTTCAAAATAATCTCCATGAGGTGTTTCTTCTCCTTAGGTGCTAGCTTCGTGAGGTCGACTTCTTCAAGCCTACCCTTCCCGTTGACCGTCGTTTGTTGCGGCAAAATACCTTTACGTAGCCTATCGTACGTCGGTAATCTCTCGATCGCCGCCCACCGGAGCTCCACGTCATCTTCCTCTCGCCGTTTGCTTCTCCCGAATACCTCGTCCGCTTCAAGAGGAACGAATACGTCTCTGAAGCTTCTTGAAGCTCCGGGAAAACTCCGGTGACTGGTGGAGCCTAAACTTCCTCTCCCGCTCATCGTTCGGACCATTTCTTCGTCTCGTCCTAACATGGCTGATGTTTAGTCGAGATTCAAGGTTCGAAATCTCAGGTCGCTTCGTTTGCGTCCCCGCATTTATGAGATAGTAGAGGCGGGTGAAGTTTTTTTTTTTTGTGCGTTCTCCTTTTTGACTAGAATAATGAATACTCCCTCCGTTACACTTTATTTGTCATTCTAGGTTTTTGCACACTGATTAAGAAAATATTTAATTTTACATATTTCCAAGATAAAAACACAATTACCTATACACCTAACTACTTTTCAACCAATAGAAAAATAGAATATTATATAAAACTAATAAATTTTGCCTCGAAACTTTAAAACGACACTTAATTTGTGACAAAAAAAAATAAGTCTAGAATGACATATATTTTGAAACAGAGGGAGTATGAATATTGATCAGAAAAAAAAAAGAAAAGAATATATATAGATTTACCAATAATTGTCCAAAAAGTATATAGATTTACCAATAAATAATATTACTTGTTTATAAAATTTCAGAAATAAGATACCAATTGAAACTGCTATTTTATTAAAAAAATCACATTTTTATTATTTATCTTAACTATTTTTGGAAAATTAAATATTAATATTATAAAAAATTATAAGATAAAAAAAAATCTCAAAACAGTTATCCTTTAGCCATTATTTACCAAGTAATTTAACACATGTCATTTATACAATCAATTTCACCAAAAAAATGAGATGACTTAATAGAATTGATAACATGACATGTGATTAAATGTGACATGTCAATTACATTTAATAACAATTTTTTCGTAAATATTTTAGAATATGTTAATAATTCAAACATAATAATTAAATTAATATATTCAAATATGAAATTAAATAATATAAATACTTAAGAAAATTGGAAATATTATTTAATCTACTTTTAAAATCATACAACTTTTCTTACTAAATAATATTTTCAAAAATTTATACAATCTATTTAATATTATAATTATATATATATATATTCTTATATATAATTACAAAGAAATCAAATTATATATTTTATCTTAATTTTATGTTTGACTAAATTAATATTTATAATAAAATATTGGTTTAAAAATAAAACTAAAATATTAATAAAATTTATTTTGAAATATAGTTTAAATTTGAAAAAATGTATTGTTGCATATGATACAGGAAAACACCTAGTTGACATATATAGAAAAATGAAACAATTTGTTTAAATGATGGGAGTAACCAATTTTCATTTCATGTTTTATAAGCTAATGAAATATGTTATGTATTCTTTGTCATATGTATACACATATTTACATATCTTTATGTCCTCATTTTCATTTGGTTTTTACTAAATATCACCTAGCACATATAACTCTAAAATATATTTTGTATTATATTGAATAATAAAATTAGTTTAATTTATTTGGTGATGAATCTAAACAATATTTCTTAATTAAAATCAAAATATTTAATAGTTCCAACAAATATTTTATGCTTTCTTTTGGGGGAAATATGCGAGAAGTGATTACATAATTTTACAAATCAGTGATATATATATTGATCGATTTTCTGTGCTGGTCTTTAGTTAAATGTTCAAATCAAATTTATTTAACTGTTTTTTTAAAATAATAATAAGTACGCTAAGAACATCTCCAAAAGACACTCTATAACTTCAAATATGAAGTTTTTGGTTCTCCAAAAAAAAACACTAAAACTTCATATTTGAAGTTTTGAGTAGTGAAACTTCAAATATAGAGTGTCACTACTCAAAACTTCAAATCTGAAGTTTCATATTTTATTTGTATTTGGGTCCTTACAATTATACATTATATTTATAATTCTTATATATTTTATGGTTTTATCATTTTAACCCTTAAAATTCCTATCTCATAAATATTTCAATTTTTTTTATAAATTTAAATTTTAGACATATTTTTTATTTTTGTAAAACAACAAGATAAGATTTAAAATAGTTAAATTAAAGCTAGACAAAAACAGTATTACAAGAGTTAATGTGGTATTTTATTTATAGTATAATATTTAATTATATATTTCTATTAATAATTTCATATTTTAGTATAACATTTTATCATTTAATATGTTGTAATATATTTATATATGTCTTAGTTATTTATAAAAATTATATGAATTTTAACTAGTTATGACAAATATAAAGACCATAATATAAAATACAAATAGTTTTAAAGTTTGGTTTGAAGTTTTACTTTTGGAGCATAACACCTACAAACTTCATATATAGAGTTTTGCAAACTCTAAAATAGAGTGTCTTTTTGGAGATGTTCTAATACTAGCTAGGATTTGAACGTGTCTGCCATGTCCCTGATGATGTATCTTTCCGTGATGCTGTAATTGGTTGTGGCATAAACCAAAAGCGCACCTTGCGCTTTTGACTTCTTGCGTAGGATAAACTTATATAAAAATTATTTAAAAATAAAATAAAATTATTAATTAAATTAATATTTTGATATTTAAACAATTTTTTTAATTTTAAATTACATAATTTGTTTACTGATGAGCTGATCTCATTTTTAAAAATGTTTTATGTCAAAATATCACTTATCGCAAAGAACTTAACGTTTAGGTCGAAAAATCTCGAGTCGATTTGGTTACAATAAAACTATGTCCGCTCGATTTTATATAATGATTTAGCAATTTAAAAATTAACTATAGTCATGAAAAGTTTACGTTCACGTGCTAATCAAATTTATCTTCAATATTTTTCTCTTTTTATGTTTTTTTCATTTTGCTCGATATGAATATTGATTTTGAAGTTTATTCTTATTTCATTTGTTTGTTTTGTCCTGAGATTTAGAAAATGCTTGAGATTTAAAATAATTGAAGATATACATACTTAAGTTACGATCTGCACTTTTTTTCAGAATAAGTATTTTATATTTATTATTTATTTTATGTTTTTCTGCATATTACAAAATAATAAAATAATAAGTATATATATTAAATAAGTAAGAAAGCATTTACTATTATGTAATAAATTGGTGTGTGCATATAAATCTAATGATCACTATTGTTTATTCGCAGTTAGGATAAATAAATCAAAATAATTAATCTTATCTATCATATATGATATATAATTAAATTTAAATGATATTAATATAGATATATAACACACTTTTAATATTGGTAATTATTAAATGAGGTTTCTGCTCATATGATTTTATGATTATTTGTATATATGTGTAACAAAAATTTACGCCAACGATTTTTTTTTAATGTGAAATGTGTGGTAGCTTCAATAATTTATAATCATTAAAAAAACAATGAAATATTTTAAAATAAAAATATTAACTTTTCAATATATGTTCATTGAAAATATCAAAATATAAGTATGTATTTTCATACAATGTATATTTTAATTTAACGATATGAAATATCTATATATATATATTAGCATAAACCTATTAAAATAAAATTATTTTTTCATATGGTTTTATAATAATTGTAGCTTAATATAGAAAAAAAATTTAAACCTTGATCATAAAAGCTTATGTGAGACTTTTAACAGTTTTAGTAATTTATACTCGTTCTAAAAAATTCAAAATACAACATATAGAAAAAAAAATCTAGATTTTTATTGTATGAATAATGTAATTGTGTAATTTATTTTAATAAGAAAGAAATAAACAAAAATGATAAAAATAGAGATCGTTATCAAATATTTATTTTTTAAAATCATTAATTGTCATTTATATATATTTTAATCACATTAAGTAATTTTGTAAGTTTTATTTAAGGAAAGTATGCGAAACAATAAATATTTGATATATGCGAACAACTACAGCCTGCGAAATGTTATATTGCAAGATAATATAATTTTTAGACTATAGTTTATATAAAGTGCTCAAGAATCCTTTTAAACTGAATTAGAAGACATAGAGAATTGTCACGTAGAATAAAATTATTTATTAACTAACAGAATCTTAAGGTTACATCTATTTAAATGCTTCTCAATTAATATACAGGGGATATAGGGATGTATGGATGTCTGAACCAACACACAATGATTAGAGAGTAAGAATTATCACTTAACATTTGCACCAAAAGATTATGGAACTATCACTAAACATTTGCACCAAAATTATTTTTCTAATTATGGGAATTATTACTTAATATTTTCATAATCTGAATCTATATATAATAGCAAACTGAAAGTGACATCAGCATTTTTTATAGGAAAAAAAAAATTCAATCCAATGGTCATAGTTAACTTGATTTTAAGATCTAATGAACCAAAAAAAACCTTGCATATGATTGATGATGTCATCAAATATTTGACAACTCTTCATTGAAAAGATATATATTTCATTTTAATAGCCACAACCATATTTGTCATACATTTTCATAAGTTTAAATATTAATATTGACTTTTTAGAAGATAATATTTGTATGTGTTGTGACCGAAGAGGTATGAACGTATCGTGATTCAAGAGGTACGAACATGTCGTGACCCAAGAGGTACAAATGTGTCGTGACCCAAGAGGTACAAATGTGTCATGAACCAAGAGGTACGAACGTGCCGTGACCCAAGAGGTGCGAACGTATCGAAACCGAAATGGTGCGAACGTGACGGGACCGAAGGGTGCGAATGTATCGGGACCGAAAGAGTGCAAACGTGTCGGTACCGAAAGAGTGCAAACGTGTCGGTACCGAAAGGGTGCGAACGTGTCGGTACCGAAAGGGTGTGAACATGACAGGACCGAAAGGGTGCGAACGTGTCGGGACCGAAAGGGTGCGAACGTATCGGTTCCAAAAGGGTGTGAGCATGTTGGTACCGAAAGGTTGCGAACGTGTCAGGACCGAAAGGGTGCGAACGGTTCGGGACCGAAAGGGTGCGAACGTTTCGGGACCGAAAGGGTGCGAACGGTTCGGGACCGAAAGGGTGCGGGACCGAAAGGGTGCGAACGGTTCGGGACCGAAAGGGTGCGAACGGTTCAGGACCGAAAGGGTGCGAACGGTTCGAGACCGAAAGGGTGCGAACGGTTCGGGACCGAAA
>CAKOAT010199822.1:25184-44566 GCA_932364175.1 Eruca vesicaria subsp. sativa
TAAAGTTTACTTAATATTGTTATGCTAAACACATAACATTTAAATTTATACATTTTCAAACACATATTATACTTTCACTCTTCTATTATATAAGATTATTTTTTAAGTATTGATTTTCGTACAAAATAATTAGTTTATTAAATGATTCAAAATGATTGACTAACAAATATAAATTATATAAAAATTACTTTAAAAAAAACATATTTTCTCCCGGGCGTTTACGCGCGGGGTGGTTTCCTAGTTTTTCTAATATGGAATTATCACCTAGCCTTTGCACCAAAAATTATGTTTAGTGTTATTATCTACCCTGTCGTTTTCTTTCTCTCTTGTTATTTACAACTTACAAAGTTACAAGACATGCACACATGCTCATGTAGAGCGTCCATCATCTAACTAATTTTATGGAGTTGGGTTGGGTGACCTCTGGGTTCTAGATACAGGTAGGTGTGTAAGTTCTAACAATGTCGTTGATACCTGCCTGAGAAGATGGGAATCTCTGTTTCATAAGGGTTACATTCTTGAGGAGTCAGAAGATGAAGAATTTGTTGAATTAGGAACAAGATTGCTAGAGGGAGATATAGTTAATAATCGGGACTTTGTCTATTTCAGGATGTTTGGTTTTGTTATCTTGTACTTAACCTCTAGTATATAACAATATTAGGCTTATTTATTTCCATTACATGCTCTTTACATGTCTAGTTTACATTCCTATTCTCAGTTGCGGATTGATGACATCCCGAAGCTTCCGAAAGAATACAAAACCAATATGATTGAGGACTGCTATGAAACTCACAAGCAGAGAAACAAACCATCTTTAGCTCTGAACTTCTAAACCCCTGAGGCAGACCTTTTTTTTCCATTGCATTCTTTTTGCGCTTTAAAGAGAAACCTAAATCCATGTATGATCTAACACTTTCAGCCAGTAGCTGCCAAGAATTTCACTGAAACTGCGATAAGCATTACCATTGCAAACAACAAATCTAAAAGCCAAGAAAATCAGATCTCTGATATGCAACAAAAGTTTTACAACTTTCTATTAAGGTGATACTTTGTTTTTGGTTGGTTAATAATGAGTTATGGCGACTTATATATCTAATGGACCTACACCGTATCTTTCAGTTATCTCTGGATTGAAGACGAAGAGATTACACAACCATAAATTTATTGAAGCGATATATCATATGCTTAAGTGACAAAACCATCAAAGAATGAAATGAATGTACACTAACACTATTCACAAGTTACCAGCTAAAAACACATTGAACTTATTTGCTTTGGGGTCCATCAGCTCCAAAGGAAAAGGCCTGATAACCCGTGGGACTAGTCAACTTCCCCGAGCCACTACTGCTACTAACAGAGCGGTCTATCTCCTCCCTGCAAGCCACCAAAGGAATCGGCCGTTGAGGTATAGAGATAACAGTAAACTCATTACTCTCCAGCATCTTCACCACTTGATCCATTGTCGGTCTAGCATGTAGCTGAGGGTGAGAGCAAAGCACTGCTATCAGCACATACTTCTCCATAACCTCCGGAGTTCCCTTCTCCGGCATACCATCTTCCACCACGTCCAACGTCTGCCCTTCTCTGACAAGGGCCCACGCCCAGTCAGCTACTGACACAGGCTGCCCTTCCTCGTCCGTCACAATGGCCTTTCTCCCACTCAGAAGCTCCAAAAGCACCACACCGAAGCTGTACACATCGCTCTTCTCTGTTAACTGCCCGTAGAGCGCGTACTCTGGAGCTACATATCCCATTGTACCCGCGACACGCGTGCTCATATGCGTCATTCCTTCAGGGTTGAACTTAGCTAACCCAAAATCTGCAACCTTAGCTTCAAACCTCTCGTCCAAGAGAATGTTACTAGCCTTGATGTCCCTATGAATGATCGAAGGCTGCGCGCCGTAATGTAGATAAGCTAATCCTCTCGCCATCCCAAGCGCGATCCTCTGCCTTAAAGGCCAGGCGAGATGAGTCTCTAACTCTCCAAATAGATGGTCATGAAGACTACCATTACTCACAAGATCACACACAATGATCCTCTGATGACCTTCATAAGGCGTAGTAGCTGTACAATAGCCTCTCAGGGCAAGAAGATTCACGTGGCGTATGCTCGCAATAACCTCAACTTCATGAGCAAAGTTAGCATCTCCACCAGCTGAACAGTTCTTGAACCTCTTGAAAGCAACTTCAGTGCCGTCTTGCAACACGCCTTTGAACACGTTGCCATAACCTCCCCTGCCTATGATGTTGTGCCTTGAGAAGTTCTTGGTAGCTTTCTTGATCTCTTCGAAAGTGAACTTAACTAGAGTTGTGCTCTCGCTCATTGAGTCTAGCCTAGAACGTGTACCCGCTTCTAAACTATCTCTCAGCTTCATCTTCCTCATCTTGAAGTCTCTCTTTCTCCTCCTCATGTAGTACCAAAGAATCAAACCGGATGATACAAGAAACAGAGCAAGAAACGGAACAACTATCTTCACCACCTTCTTACCAGACCCGCTACTACTAGAAGAAGCAAGATCAAGAAGAAACAAGCATTTCGCTGTACCTTTATCCACCGGACCGAACCTATTAGCGAAAGCAGCACCGTAGATCGACGAGAAGGCAGTACAATCAGAGACGTTTCCTATAGAATCTCCAGTGAGATAAGCCTGAAACGCAGACAAGCTCTGAGTACAGGAAGCACAAGGAGTATTACTCTCAAGAGAGAGGTTACATCTCATCACAGCCGTGCTCAGAGTTGAGTTAGGGATCAAGGCTTCAAACTGAGACCTGGTGGTGATGTTCATACATCCCTGAGAGATCCAAGGCGTCTGGAAACCACATCTTGATCTGACGTCGAAGCGAGGGAGGAACCCGGAGATTGAAGACTGTAAAGCGTCCCAGCAAGAGGCGGCGGAGGAGAGAGGTGGGGTGAAGGAACCGGTTTGACGGAGGTGGTGTGAGTAGACGAGGCGGAGGCCTTGGAGGAGGTATTGGCAGGTGGTGGTGCCGTCTGGTCTTGGACGTTTGAAGGGTTGTAGGACGGAGAAGTCGAGAGGACAGGTGGAGTTCTGAGCTGAGACTAGGGAAGAGGATGATATGGTGAAGATGAGGAGGATGTAGACGACGGAGGTTCGACGGGGAAACATTTGGCGGTGGCGCAGTCAAAAGAGAATAAGGGAAGAGAGAGAGAGAGAAGGTTTAGTTGACTTTGCTTTTGTTAATATCCTATACTCTGTCTCTCAAGTTATTCATGTGTGTTGTGTAGTAATAATAATAAAATTGTTATTAAACTATTAATAATAGTAATATAACGACTGGTTTTTCTTTGTGGGGTCAAACATCTCCGAAATTGCATGAGAACTTTCCTTTGTGTTATTCAATGGTTGTTACTTGTTAGTGGTAATCTGATAACATTTAAAATTCTTGATTGGATCCAACTTCTAACTTTTTCACTTTTCGTATTTTACAATGCCTATTTGCGTTTAAATAATAAAAATGTGAGACAGAACTAAAGTCCATACGTGTCTCTTGTCATTTGGCAATATTCAGAAATATATTATCTAATAGGAACATTAAGACATACAGAAATAAATAATTACATACTGGATCAAATAAGAACATCGAGACATACTACGTGAGCCTCTAGAAGACTAGAAAAACCATATACATTATTAAGCTTGGGTGTTCAGGGTCCCAATCAGGTTTCAGTTTTTCGAATTTATCAAAATCAACTTCATTCGGGTATGAAAGTTCACTTCGGGATCGGTTCGGTTTCTATCAGGTTCAGATCGAGTAAGTAAATTTTCAAAGAGTTGGTATAACCCATTGTACTTTCGGTTTCGGGTCCCAATCGGTTCTTTGGTTTAAAAGTACATGATTTGTACTTACTTTGTAACCAAAATATAAATAAAATCAATTTTTTGAATTTAAAGTATATGATTTATACCTATTTGTAACAAAAAGATAAGTAAAACTTATTCAAAAAAATAAGAAAAGAACATCAAATGTGATCGTTCAAAATCAAATGGAAAGTGAACATAGTTACTGGTAAAAAAAACCAAATAAGTAAGAACATAAAACTACCAAACTCTCTTGAAATGAGAAACAGTATTCAGTGAAAATAAAATCAAAATCTAAAAACTTCAAGTTTTATTTACACCTACAACCATCAACTTTTACATTAAAAAGAATTATTTTAGATTTTTAATAATATCTTAAAGTATGTTAGATATATATTAGAAATTGAAATCATGTTTGGTACAAGTTATTTTTTGAGATTTTGAATGTTTCGGATTCTATCGAATATCCATTTAGGTTCGGGTTTGATTCGGATAATACCCATAATCCAAAATATTATAAAACAAAATCCATTCGGTATTTACGATTGGGTTCAGATCGATTCAGATTCATTTTTATCGAATCGAATTCGGTTCAGATTTATGGATTTGGTTTATTTGCAAAATCAGCAGTTTTATTGAGTATTGTTACCATAAAGGCCAAAATCCACGGCGTGTGGAAACTTTGACACTCGAACCTTTTCTTCATTCGGTAGCTTACTTACTTTGGTCCGAGTTTCTCTTGTTATTCTCTATTTCTTTACTCTCAATGACTGCTTTCTTTCGATTGGCTCAGCCACAAGCTGGGGTAATGTATTATGTATATTTGGGTTTGTTAATGTCACCAACAACAAACGTCATAGAATTATAATCGTTTTGTTATTGTGGGTTTCGACATATTTTAGTAACGGCTTAAGAGCTTCACATCATTTTTAATTCATAAGTTTACACACTTGTCTTTTATATGTAAAGTTGCTTTATAAAATATGAATTGGTTACTCATCCAATCCGATATACTAGTTGAAGTTTTTGAGACATGCATGATCCATTATGAGTCTAATAACGATCAAAGGTAAATTGTTGAATATATACTTGTTTTAAAATGGTGAATCAGGTAGGAGAAGAGAAAATACAGAACGCCATCCTTCATCAGTGATATGAACATTGTCCCAAAAGAAGAATGACTTTGGATCTTTGCAAAGACTGTATAATTTTCTACCGTATATGTCTACATCTCCACAAGAGTTTCCTCCTTTTCTTCCCGCACAACATGCCTTTAATGGTTCCGGAAATGTTGAAACCCCTGCCTCAATAAAAGATTTGTATGTTACAAAGTTAAATGGTTCTGATTCTAGTTACACAAAAATGAACGAGAGAATAACGTACCTGGAACTCCTCTATACTTGAATATGGTCATGAAAGCCTTGTAATAATCAAGCATGAGGAAGCTTTTATCATTATTCTCACCGTTTAGTTTATTCAATCCTTCCCGGATAAGACGGTTGTGGAGCTTCGTCAACGGGTTACTAGTGTTGCAGCCTTTAGAAGCGGAATATAACGGCACACAATTGTGTGGGGGAGACAAAACCACAAACACCTTTCTCACTCCCAAGTCCTTAATTCGCTTTACATCCAACAAAATTTGTTTCACAACTCTCCTTATCAATGCTGGACGGCCCTGGATGCCATTTCATTTTCTTTCGTTATAACAATATCAAGGCTACATAAACAGTGAACCTATTTCACATACATATGCATCGAGTCTCTTTATAATTTTCTAGCATCTTTCAAGTTAGTTCATCGTGTTACTCAACAAAAACTACTATAGTAGCCGATAACTTTTATAATCATCATAACATCATTATTAATCTGTATACCTCCGGGGTACCATTGAATATGTTGTACTTGATATAGTCATTGCCGATGAAGCTGAAAAAAGCTACGGAAGAGTTGAGATGGGCCGGTGAATAAACATTTTTCTGGAGAAGTTGTTCAAAGGAATTGATCTGCATACTCGCGGTGGGGACTGTGAAAATTGTCTCAAACACGCCAGCTCCACCAAATGCGAAATTGATTCCATTATTCACAACTTGTCTCGGTCGTGCGAACCTCCTCCATTTGTATGCAATCGGCGTTTTAAGTCCAAGATGCTTCGCTACATGATATAATACGAATCAAGGTACGTAATGAATTATTGATTTTGAATTTGCAAATAAATAGTAACGCGGTTTTGTTTATGTGTTTATATGACATGAATTATTATTATTTTCCGTTTAATAAATTGGTTACAGTGTAACGACTAATTAAAGTATTTGTAACGATGTAATAGTTTTACAGATAAAACTTAACGTACAAATAAATGATAATGCTATCAATTCTTGAAAACAAACTCGTATGAATTCTTAATCACGATTATATGAAATAAATTCAATCAAAGAATATAAGACTTTAAAATGTTATTATTTGATATTCATAAGTTGTATTTAGCTAACATATTTTCAAAATAGTTACTAAACTGAAAATAAAATCAATAAACTAAGAATGTAAATAAAAGGTTTCTTAAAAAAATAATCAGCTTATTTGAAGTGAATGAGTTCAACGTGATATGTGACTATTTTAAGTCTTTGTAGTGCAATACATAAATTTGCCGTTTTAATATGAAAAGAATCCATAAATATACTGTCACAATGAAACATTAGGTTGAGAGAAGAAAATTTATATACTGAATCATAGACATCTATGTAAGACACTTCAGAGTTGTCACAAATAGATACTGAGTTTGGAACCAGTAGCCTATTTAGAATAAAACCAAAATTGCAGGTGTGAAATTTTTTGTATTTTCCAGATAAAAAGTCTATATACTACTATAGTGATTTTTTAACCAAAATATTACAAAGAAAATAAACTTTCATTACCGAGATAATCAGTTGAGACACGACCATCACCGAACCGGCCGGTAGGCTTTCCCGGAAAAGTGATTCCGTATGGAAACCTCCATGAGGGGGAGACAATAATTGGTGTGTTACCGGTGTCCGCGTACGAGTCTCCGAACACAAACAACGCTTTCGGTTTGAAACCAAGCATGCCACCTTCTTTAGAGGGCTCGCTAGATGGAGAAATCGATCCTCTTACACTTTTGTAGCCTAGAGTCATTAGAAATTTAACAATGAATTAACTAAAAGTTATATCCAATTGTATATGTGGATATTAACTTAGCAATGAGCGTAACAGAATTAATTAAGCAGAAGAAAACATAAGGTATATCGATACCTGATAAAAGAATCAGACACAAGAAAAGAAACCAAGGAACTGTTTTAGTTATGTTCATGGTCGGAACCTTGTGTGTGTTGCTGCTTGGAAAAGGTGTGAAGCTGCTTGAATGTATATATAGGTCGAGGAGATTTTGCGCTTGGGAGTTTTAGATTTAGCGGTTTCCAGTATTGAATTAATTGACTTCAATGTGGTTCTAATTTAAACTCCTTTTTAGATTATCTTAATTTACTTAGCACAAAAAAACTCCTTTTGCTTCCTCGGTTTCAGGTACTCCATTACAAGGGAATGGTACTCCCTGCCACCCCACAAGGACAGACAAAACACATCCCTCTTCACACCAACACAGACAACACACTAGTCTAAAACCTACGAAAAGCAAAACACATCAGAGGCTACTTCTTTTCTTTTAGGAGGCTCAAGGTAATTTTAGACCCTTGACAAAATGTTGTCAATTTTTATTTTACATGTATCTATGGTAACCTAAGAATTTTTGGCCCTGTATTCTTTACTATTTATGCAAAAAAAAGTTGGACCATAGGGCACATACCCCCTTGTACACTCTCCTAAATCGGCGCTGCGTAGGATTGGACCAGTCCCTTGTGTATCACACTTTGAGCAATGGAAGAAGCACTTCTCTTGGCTTCCTTAACTACACTTTCCACTTTCCATTCTCTAATACCCTCAAACGGCTCCCTATTTCCTGCGCTTGAAACGAAAAGGCCGGCCAGGCTTTCAGATGATTGACCGCCCTAAAAAGTTGTTTGAAACCACCCGCAAAAACAATTGTTTTAATTCGCTGACTTTTGATATTTTCTACAGCTCATACTATAATTACTAGAGAAAATCCATCCTACGGACCGGACAAAAAAAATATTTTTTTATTTATTTTTTAATAAAATATTTAAATATTTATTATTTAAATAAATATTTGAAAATGTAAATATAATTTAGTTACAATATTATTATTTTATTATTTTGTTAAAAATCATCAATTTTTTATTCTACTTTAACTTCGCATACCACAATACCTTCATATGTTAGCAGCCCTTGCTTGCATCATAAGTTAACCTAACAAAGTGTATACGCTTAATGATCTTGTTTTCTATCTCGGTTGTTCAAAAAAAAAATCTCGGTTGGTCCCATTACGAATATTGTAAAGCTACGTTAAATAATGACCAACTCTTAGTATCTTCCATCTAAGTCACATTGAGTCATACGGGATAGGATCGGCACGCGCTACACATATGATATGACTATAGTATGGTATATTTAATTCTATTTTTGATAAGTTTCATTAGTAATCTGGTATCCTCATGAAAATTGTAGATTATTAATATTTAGAGTCAAATAAGTTTAGGAATGGTTTGGACTATTTGTGTGTAACTTAATAGGCTGCACGTGTGTTGAAATGTATATATTATTGTATTTTGTTTACATGGCGTGGGTTGGCTATCGAAGGAGTAGTACAAAATAGATGTTTGTATAGTTAATCAATTATCGGTCAATATTTTGGAAAGTTTAGGCTCTAATGTGGAACAATTTTTTTAAAACGTTAAAGGTTTAAGTCATAAGTCTTCTGAGCATAATAATGCATGTAATGAATTGAATAAATATTTTGATAATTAATACATGAGCCATTCTGCCATTATATGGTTATGCGGGTGCGTATAGTGCAATAAATGTGTGTATGTAAAAATTTCTTTGTCTTTGTATTTTTTTTTCTTTTTTTTTTTGAAAAAGGGCTTTAATTTTTCCATCTTTATATTGTTCCATGAGTTATAATGTTTGAACACTTAATATTTCAGAATCGTTTGTGATTTTGAAGTTTGAATAATGGATCATGGGGTTTAGTATTTACTGCATATGACTTTTTGGGTTTTTAATTATTAGAATCTGTATGGTATAGGTTTGATCCAATACCGTTGTATTAAGGTTCGATGTTTTATCTGTTTTAGAAATTTGTATGTAAAGTACATTTTATTTCACGTAAGTGTCTTTTTTTTTTATTCACCGAGGGGATATCATAAGCCCATAGAAAAATTTAGATTAATCCCCCAAAGAGAAGTAGGTGTAAGAGAAATTGCACTGGGTATACACACATAAGTTGATAATTAGCGTTGATGGATTTATGTCATTTAGGATGATGTGTCTTTTTTTAATGGCAACAGTACCCCTATGTGTTTTTCTATAGCCCTTTTTTCTATCTCTCTCCTGTAAACAACACTATTATCTTTCTTCGGTTTGAAATTCCTCTTTATTTTCCTCTTTCTCTCTTTCCACAACCCAGAAGTTGAAGCTTTGAATCGTCGTTTATGAAAAGCGAACAAACAAAAAAGAAAGTAAAGTTGAAGAAGAGGAAAGAGTAAAGCTTCGATTTTGAATTTGCTCAAGAGGAGAAGAGAAATAAGTTTCTTGTGTTCTTGTGTCAAAGCTTTAATCTGAGTGAGTGCTGATTCGATTGAAATTAGACGGTGTAAGAAACAAAGTACTATGATGTGCTCGGCGTTAGCTCATTGCTACAGATTCTGAGATCAAGAAAACTTACTGAAGTTTGATGTGAACAAGTATAGTGATTGTTGGCTCTTTTCTTTAATTTCTTACACATGCACGCCAAGTTCATTTTGATAAGAACCCTAACGATCTTCAAGCTGCAAACAATTTCCAGACAAGTTCTGTTTTCTAAACTTTTTTAGAGAAACAAGTACCAGTTTTGGGATCAGATTCTGAAAAACTTTAAAGTTTTTTTCTCAGAACAGTTTATGCTACAAGTTGTTATTTATACATTGACGTGTACAATTTGGCTTCTGATTTTACACTAATGGTAGTCAACAATGGAGTTTTGATTTGCTGTTTTGTTTCTCTTCTTTAGAGAAGAGATTCAACGGAAAGGACTATTAAGTAAGAGTCTGATGCTGATGAGAAAAATTGTTTCTTCTACCAGAATTTGAAGATGAGATCAAGAAGTCAGATTTATTGGTGCCAAAGATGAATGTGAAACTCCAAAGTCAGATTATTTATGCTTACATAGTTATATTCGGTAACTGGCAATTTCTTAGAGAGTTGATTTTAAGTTTAACCGTACACATAAACTTAATAGCATGTGTTGTGATTTGTTTGAGTGTTAATTTTATATTTAACCGACCACAAATATAATTATGTTTGATACGTTATTTGTTAGAGAGTTAATGAACACCCTACACTTTTATTATCCAGCAACCATACTTTATTCGTCTTTAATATTAGAGTTAGCTAGTGTATGCAAATACATAAAAAAAACAATTTGTTATAATAATATTAATATCCACTTTAATATCCGGCTATATTTTCAAATTTCAGATATTTATTCGACTTAGCCGGCTAATTATATCTTATAATACTCATGAAATGCCACAATAATATTAATATCCATTTTAATATCTGGTTATATTTTCAAAATTCAGTTATTTATTTGACTTAGCCGGCTACTCATATGTTATAATACTTAAGTAACAATGAAATTATTTTAAAGTCTTGTTTAAATAGTCATTAAATATAAAATTAAATACAAACAACATATAGAGTATATGGATAAATTGGAGTAACCGGTAATTTTAAATCTAAATATGAGCTAACATATAAAATATCCATATAATTCACAATATAACCATGCTACTTTACGAAAGATCCAAAAAAATCACATTATAACCGGCTAAATTACATATCAACTATATGAATACTAAATATATAATTTAAGCTTATTTTGCTTCATAAAAAAGAGTTAAACCAACATTATTCATTATAAAATCAAGGAAAATAAATACAAAAACATAAATATTTTAGCCGGCTCAATATATACATAGATATATCTTCTATGTTTTTCTCTAGACAAGAATCATCAAAATGAAATCTATTGAACTACGAAACATAGATCTCTTTAGCTATTTTCACGAGCACACAAACTTAACTTTCTTCACTCAATCACAAACTTGCTCCAATCCGACACCGTATCAGAAGATCCAGTTTCACCAAAGCCACAAAAGAAAGAAGAACATGAGAACCTTGGAGAGTTGACTCTTTAGCTGACTAATTATGATTCCAAATGATCCTTGATTGTTCCTTTTGGAATCAGTCCTTGCATGTGGAAACACAAAATGACACACCCGATTGTTTCAAAGACATGCCCAATCGCCGCCGTTTAATCACATCCCAAACTAACATGTGACCCAAGAGAAAGAAAAAAAACTAGTTTTATCCTACGAATATGAGTACGTTAAGGAAAGATAAATTTCTTGGATCAAAGTGAAAAAAAAAATTGAAATTTGCAGAAAGAGTTGAGATTTGGATATGTAAAGAAGAAAGAGATAAATATGTAAAGAAGAAAGAGAGAAGATTACGTAAAAGATAAAGAATGGAAAGAGAGAGTAGGGGACAACAAAGCATAGGGTTAACCGTGTCTTTTTTACATGTACTAGTGTTGGGCTCCACCAGCTTTTTCCATCCCGCAAATTACTTCCTCCTTTCATATTTTGTATGCAAATTGCTCGTGGTGTAACCTACAGATAAACTGGGAATTCAAAAGATAAGTGTCTTAGTTCATGTCTTTTATTTAAGAAGGAATTTCTCTTTTACATTCTATTTGGTATCATTGTTTATGTTTATTTTTTTAAATGGACATTTTCAAAATTACCTAGCTATAAAATTTCATTAAATAGGTAAAAGATATATATACCCTTAATTTAGAAATATTAAATAATCATTTAAATAAAAAAAATATTTTTAAGTTTTTGGATTATATCTTGGGAAAATTTCACTTATACCACTTTGGTGGTACCACTTTTCATTTTTACCATCAACAAATGAACATTTTCAAAAATACACATTTCATTAAAGGATAAAAGACTATTATACCATTGTTCTTTATATATATAAAATATATATTTAAATAAATAAAAATCACAAAAAACAAAAAAAAAATTTATTTTTTCGAATTATACTATTTCGAAATTGAAACCCTAAATCCTAAACTCTAAACCCTAAATTCTGAACCCTAAATCCTAAATTCTAAACACTAAACCTTAAACCCTAAAATTATAAACCCTAAACCCAAAATTCGAAATCTTAAACCCTAAATTCTAAATCCTAAACCATAAATTCTAAACCCTAAACCCTAAATTCTAAACCCTAAACCCTAAATTCTAAATCTTAAACCCTAAATTCTAAACCCTAAACCCTAAATTATAAACCCTAAACCCTAAATTCTATACCCTAAACCCTAAATCCTAAATTCGAAATCGTAAACCCTAAATTCTAAATCCTAAATTCGAAATCTTAAACCCTAAATTATAAACTCTAAACCGTAATCCATCAAAACCTTATTAAAATTATTAAGTTTATTAGTTAAGGGTATAATAGTATTTTGCCTATTAAAATTTTAATGGTAAAGTTGGTTAGTGTAAAATTGAAAAGTGGTATTTTGAAAGTGTTATTTCTGGAAATTTCCCTTATATCTTTTCAAATTCAAAGTTTTTTATAAATACTATTTTTGAACTTTGTTTTGAAATTTTATTTTATTTTTTGAAATTTAATAATTATTTTTGAAACTATTTTAAAATTATTTTTATTTTAAATATTTATTTTTATATTATTCAAATTCTAAATCACATCTTCCAAAATCCTACCCGTCAACTTTAAATCCTTAATATAGGTTAGTTAATTCTAGAATTGCAAATGTCTATTTACCTTTTGAAAATTAATGGTAAATATGGTTTAAAGTAAAAATGAAAAAAAAAAACTAATAAAAAAATGATTGTTTAGACCATTTACCTTGTTTTTTTTTGTTTCACTACATTGCAATTTTGTGTGTTCTAACATTTTAAGCAAGATGTTAAATGTATCAGTGGTTGTTTATGTACCATTTTAGTCTTTTTATTATGGTTTCTGATACCAATAATAGATACTGCCTGAGGAAAAAATATCATCATAATAGGTCGTATCTAATATCTATCTTATGTTACATTTTGTGAATAATGTGATATGATAACAGATCGCATCTAATATAGAATTTTTTTGTCTATCTTATTTAAATTTTTATGTTGTGATAGTCTAGGTTGCATGGAAACTCTGTTCAAGGTCCGTTTCCTGTTTCGGAAACGTTTCGGAATCGGAATCTCTTGGAAACTCGAGGAAACTCTTTGGAAACACGTTTCTTGAAAATTTCATTTTGGAAACACGATGGAAACTTGTGTTTCTGATTTGGAAACTCGTGTTTCTAATTTGGAAACTCGCTAATCTAATTAGAAACACGAAAATAACGATTTGACATTTGATGTTAATGATTACATGTTTATTATTTTATATTTTAATATTATCTTTTGATATTTGTTATCTTTTTAGTATAATGATTTGATTTGGAATGAAGTCGCTCCATACTTTTATCGAATGATAACATGTGTTACTTTTCTAGTTATTGATTATAATTTTAATAAAATGTACAAAAAAATACTCATATTACTTAATATTTTCTCTTAGATAAATCAAACAAAAAAAAGCTTACATGTTGATTAATTATATATATATATATATATATATATATATATATATATATATATATATATATATTATAGACGTTTCTAAAACGTTTCCATTTCTAATTTTTTTGAAAATCATGTTTCCACGTTTCGAAACGTTTCGTTTCCACGTATCCGTTTCCGATTCCATGCAACCTAGGTGATAGCAATATATTATTATTAAATATAAATCATTATTAATATTTATGGGTTAATGGACTGTGAAATTTAAAAGAGAGAATTAGAGGTATTTTGTGTTGATATTAGAGAAGTAACCATGATTTGACACAAAGGTAATTTGCTTTACAATTTTACATTAGATTGGACCATAATAACCTTCTAACGTTCTCTTTCTTCTAGACATTCTCTTTCTTCATCTGACATTCCCTTTCTTTCTTAATACTCTATTTTCTTTCTCTGCAATTATGTATCTCCTAATAACATACTTTTTCTTTTTATTCTCACTCTTTTGCTTATTATAACTTTTAAAAAATATAATATAAAAAACTATAATAGATAAAATAATTTAAAATTTTATATAACTGAAAACATAAATTGCAGTTGATTGCAAGATTTCAACATCTCTAAAATTTACAATATGTTATAAATTCGATAATAGTGTTAGATTAATTGTTAGCGGTTAACTAATTCGTTAACTGATACACGTTTTGTTACCAGATAAATTTACTCAGTTCGAGAGAAAAATTGAAACTTCAACAATATTTATTGGTTAACATATAATACCTAACCATGTATTAACATCTACAAATTTTTTAACAACTAACACCTCTGTTAACAATTATGGTACATGTATTTGTTAACAGCTAAGACATCTGTTCACATCTACAAATTTTGTTAACGGGTTAATGCCTCTGTTAATACAACTGATACTTGTATTTGTTAACAGCTAACAGATATGTTAACATCTACATTATTAGTTAACAACTAACACCATTGTTAACATCTTTGGGATTTTAAGAATATCTCAATGCTGGTTCTCTCAAGATGTGATGTAATTAAAATAATTAGATTCATAGGAATATTGGTAAAATAGTAATAGGTTTTCTTGGCAACAATAATTTTTTTACACAGAAAATAGAGTGCATTAACATGATATCTTCATAAAATTAGAAACAAAAATATAATAAAGAAGAAGAGAATGTATCAGTTGATACAAGTGAATGTAGAGTGGCTGATACATGTAGAAGTGACTATAGAATAGCTGAACTACACAGAGAAACTTACACATCTATAAATATAGGCGGAGAGAGAAACGAAGGGCATTCTAGTCTTTATTTTGCAATTGTCACATCATGGCCATGGGTAATATGCTAATTAGAATTCCATTTAGGATATACCAGCAAATAATCTCAATTTAGAATGTCGCAAGGCCTAATAAATAAATGTTGAAGCCTAAGAGCACCCCCATTGAGAGTTCAAATGGGGGTTCACACGGAAACCAAAAAAATAAATAATAAAATAACAAAAATCTATGAACCCCTCTCTCCTAAAGTTCACCCGGGTGAACCCCTCTCTCCTAAGGTTCACCACGTGTCAGCCCGGGATTGGTCTAGGTCTTTTTTTTCTTTTTTTTTAAAAAAAAAAATCAAAAAGAAAACATAAAAATTTTAATAATAAAAAACTGATTCAATGAACCCCAAGAGGGGGTTCATTGATGTGGATGCTCTAAGACGTGTGGTGACAGAAAGTAATAAAACGCAGAGTTTCTGAATTGTAGATAGGTGTCATGTACAAAGACTTTAAATTGATGACGTGTAGGCATAGCATGAGGGAAAATTCTTTTTCTTTTTTTTGATCAAGAGGGAAAACTCTTCTTTGTATAAGATATTTTCTTGTAGTGTGGCATCCGGTTCAAATTAAGAGATGGATTAACTAAACTAAATCCAAATTAAAATGAAACCACGTCGAACCAAGTTAAACCGGGCTCTGGATATCATTGATTCTTGCCGAGAAGGGTCATTCCGCCAACTAAAAGACAGTCTCATCAGCTTCTCCGAGTGAATGATATTTTCTGCCATCTTCATTCCAGAGAAGACTTCTAACGCTAAAGCTCTCAACCAAGCTCTTTATTCTCGCGACCCATTCATTAGATCAAACCGACTTAAGGCTTAGGTGTCGAACATGGGACGTAGATTTATAAAATAGCTTTTGGAACCACAAGAACACTGTAATTTACCAATGGTACTTGCATCGCCATAATATACGCAACTGTTTTTTAAATTAAGAAAAATACTCAAAATGAACCTCCATTCAGTACTTGATTAATATTGATATTTAAATAATTCACTTGGCCAAATCCGACTGCTAGACTTATCCCTTCTGTAGTTTCGAACACGGGATTAAGAGAAACTGTTCCACATGTTGGAAGGGTTTTTTTTTTTGTTCACACGGGAATGATTGGTTAACTTTTATCTCTCTATTTTAGTTTTATTTTGTTTTAAAACATTAAATTTTACCAATCATGTTGTAGCTTTATTTTGGAAAATTAAAACCTACAACAAATTTCTCTTAAATTTTACCAATTATGCTTTAGCTTTATTTTCAAATCTACAGTAAAAAAGATTAAAGCAAATCTTTTTCTTATGCATTTTAGGTCAAATCTCTACATCTTTGTTTTATATGCGGTAGAAACTGTAAATAAAATAATCTCTAAAATATCAAATAATTAGATAATTATAATAAAAAATATCTATATATTTTAGCAGTTTTGGGTGTTTTTAAAATTAATGAAATATTTTAAATAAAAAATATTATTTACATATCAGATTTTAAATAACAATAGTTTTGATAATTTATTAAATATTAATAAAATTATTTGAGTCGACACAAAAATAAATATTTTATATATACATAATATATTTTATTTGATATATCTACAGCCTAAAGTTTATCGTTACAACAAATTTAAGTACAACAAAAATCTCTGCAAAAACCATATACAGTAAAAAATTTACAGTAACAGCTACAATCAACTTAGTTACAACTAAATTTATACAGTTAAAGTTTTATTGCCACTGTTGATCCAATCATCACCACGATGAAAACTATATTTTGTTCAAAAATTCATTCGCCACAGTCTTCCCAATCATCACCACGATGAAAACTATCATCACCACAGTTAAATTACACCGGTGGTATTTTCTGGAAAAAACGTTAACCTTGTTTTGCCAGCTATTAAGTTTGAAAATGTCAGGTCACTCAATTTTTCTATGATACCACCATTGGAGTCCTTAACATTAGTAAATTAATATATTTTTTTGAATAGTTAAGGACTCTAATCAAAAATATTCGTCTAATGGTGTTTTCCATTTTAGAGTTCTTAGAAAAAATATATTAAATTTTAAAACATATGAAATTAATTTTTTTATGAAAAAATGACTTAGAAAAGCCTAAAAAAGGTTTTTGTCACAAATACATCCTTTAAGAAAAAAAAGACCAAAATAGATTTTATTAAAAAAATTATACCCTTTGGGTAAACTAATCTATACTTAAGGTTTAAAGTTACGGGGTTTAGTGTTAGGATTTAGGTTTTAGGGTTTAATTTTTTTTTCAAAAAAGGTTAAAATTTCAACAATCGGACGTTGCCACGTCATTAAGGATCAAGTCCTTAAATTCCTTAGTTAAGGATTCTTCCTTAGCTTATGCAAATTAAATACTACTAGATTTTTCACTCATGCTTAAAAAGCGCGGATACCATTTTTATTATTTTATCTACAGATGGATCGATAAGTCTTTTGCTTTGATGATATAAAATGTCACCATCTAATATAACTTCTTAAAATTAATGCAGATTTTAATTTATTGTTATTAGCAATATCTATGTTATGTATTGTATGTAATTATGTATTTTTATTTTTGGAAAATAATATCAACTAACTACACCTGGTGCTGGGAAGCGGGTCAAAATCGACATGCCCAACCCGCCTGATCCGCAAAGAAAATATATTTTATCTGCATCCGTTCCACTTAATTTTGCGGATAATCCACGGGACCCGTGGATAATTTTAAATAATAAAAATAAATATTTTTTAATTTTTCCTAAAAGATAATATTGAATAGTATATTTTTAATTAAATTTTTAATACTTTTTAAAAAAAATATTTTAAGGAAATTTAGTATATTTTTGAAAAATAAACTTAAAAAGAAAATTTTATTTTTGCGGATTACAAGGTACCTGCAATTGAAATTAGAACAATCCACACTCATCCCACATAAAATACACTTGACCCACACCTGCACCCGCAACTTAATTTTTTCAAATCGATCGATCTGTTCCGTGGCGGGTCAAACGAGTGGGACTCGCGGTTAATATCAAAATTTTGAGTTCTAACTACACCAATTAAGGTTGATGAGTTTATTTTTGAAAGAAACTTGAGAAATAATTAGAAGGTGAATTTTACCTATTAATGAAACCTATTATTATATAGTTTTTAGGCCCAGAAAAAAAGACTAAATTACCATTAGTGAAAACTTTAATTTGTTCATAAAAATAAGTGTATAATTGGAAAACATAAAAAAAATCATTAAACAGAATGTTTTTATTTCAATGGTATTGATTATTTAGATTTGATTTGCCTAAGAATATGTGCTAAGGATTTGGTTAAGAATACGTTGCGGGTGGTCTAAACATTTATTCTTGGATTTTTCTTTCCAAATTCAACCATTTATTTTTCAAACTTCTTGACGAATGGAGCTGGAACATAAGTCAATGCTTGGAAGATGACAAAAAAAAAAGTCAATGCATGGAAGATGACAAAAAAAAAGTCAATGCATGGAAGATGACAAAAGAAAAGTCAATGCTTGGATATTTTTTGCCAAAAGGGGACCGAAAAATACAACTATTGTCCCCTTAGAATAAAATCAAATTTTGGCACTTTTGGACCTTCACTACCCTTTTTGTATATAAAAATTCAAAGTAAAAAATTTACAAGGTAAAAAATTGAGGAAAAATATACAATATGAAATAGAGTAGCATGTGAATATATGAAAAATATTTTTACATTCAAAAAATGTTTGGAATAGTAATCTCAAAAATTGGATAAATCGGGTAGTAAATCAGATCTACCATCTACGGCGGTTCAGAATGTACAATCTACTAACAATTAATCCATCTAAAGGGCTTAGAATGCGTAATACACCAAAAACATATACATCTACGAATGAAGAATATGATAACTGACATTCCTTCTTTGTTATGCAGTTTCAGTAGAACATAGCATATAATAAAGACCCATCCGTCTACCTTGGCAGAACATATCTTCTTAGTTTTAATGTTTTGTCTACACTCGTGGGATTACGTTTCCACTGGTTAAACTAATGGAAAATTTGGTAGAATATATCTTCTACCAACGGTTTATGAGCCACCATCCGAAAATCTAGCAAAATCTGAAAGTAAATATTCTCTAAATATTTTTATTTCCTGTTTAATATAGTTTGCCTTGAACGTGGGTCTTCTTCTTTCATTTAAACCTCTGTTTTGTGAATGCTTTTTATGCATAAACCTCTGTTTTTTTGTTTTTCTGCAAGTTATCTTTCATATTCATGATCCGTTACATGTTGATTTTAACAGTGTTTTTGATTTATATTGAATTTAGATGTCTTTGAAACATGTCAATAACACTAGAAATCCATTACTTGTTTTTATTCAATGTAGATAGAAATAGAAAAACATTACAAAATATCAATCAAATTTGGAACAGAGACATAAAATACTGAGAATGCATCC
>CAKOAT010199933.1:8757-47620 GCA_932364175.1 Eruca vesicaria subsp. sativa
TTTATATATTTATATATTTAATATTGAAAAATATAGTGAAAATTCTTGATTTAAAGTTTTTATAATAGATTATGATATTTTTAGTGAATTTAAATTAAAAAATAAAAGCTAGATATAGTTTTAGTTATATTATTTTTATTTTTATATTTAAATTTAAATTTAAATTTAAAAGAAAAATAGTTTTTTTACCCACCCGCAAACGCAAACGCTAGCTGAAACCAGCTTTTGATTTTAAGAGGTTGAGAGCGGTTTGAAGCGATTTGTAGCGATTTTTGTGATTGTTGCAAAACGCTAGCAACCGCCATCAACCGCAAAAGCTGCGTTTGCGGGTGGTAGCGGGGAAACCAGTCGGACCCTTACTGAACAACTTGATGCAAACTCAAAATTAAACCACTTTAACCATATGACCGAACCGGATAAGAAAGATATCAGCAGGACAAAAAACCCTCAATACTCAAAATTAAATCACTTTAACCAAAGTTTTCAGCAACTAAAGCTATCAGTAAGTAAAAACCATTGTAACTAAAAGATGAAAGCGTGTATTGGGAAACAACAATTTTAATCAATCAGACATAGAAGAAGCAGACAAATTCCTCCAATTGTCAGGCACGTTCTGGCCACAATCCTCCAGAACATTCACCAACGAACCCGCGAGACAAGACACATCCTCCTTTTCTGTTACAAAACTGTGTAGCGTACCGCGAACACTCTCTCCAGCAATACTTGTCAGAATCTCAACGTAGGTTTCGAATGATGGAACAAAATCTGGAAGTAGAACTGTTTCAATGGCCTTCATTTCGGTTGAATCAAACTGTTCTATATCAATCAAGTATGCCAACTTTCCTCTATCGGAAGCAATAAGAGAGGAAAAGAACTGTAAGTACGACAAGAGCTAATAGTCCTTTTTATAATAATACAACAAAGTTTGGGAGAAGCTCTCTTTACCTCTTTGTGACTGCTGGGATAATTTTAGAGTCACTGTTGTTGGCTATTATAACAGAGAGACCCTTGAGCTTAAGTAGAGCTGTCAATTTTCTGAAACTTTCCTTCTTTGCAACAATGTATATCCCCCTTGAAGATGCTGAATCCAGAACCTCTGAGAACTGACAAATATCAAAATTGATGGATGACAATATGTTATTGCTGCTCAAAAATACAAGACTTATCTTGCTGACGTAAATAGAGAAGTCTAATAAACATTTTAAGTATGTCACTGGTAGCTTTAAGAACTTGGGTATGAAACTAATGTACCAAATAGCATACCTTCTGCAGTTTTTTTTCCTCTGAGGCGCAGACATTTACAGTCTGGATAATACAAGAGGCTTGGCTGGCTACAGAATCACTGAGTGAAAGTCTGTTAATTGATCTCCCCAAAAGACTCTGGACAGCTGGAATGTAGGAAGCACTAAAACTGTCGTTGAAAACTATTGATCGGTGGTTGCTGGAAATGGCCTGCTTAATGGATTTCACCGCATCTAGATAACCACTAGCGCAAAGTGAACCTAGTTCATCAATGACCTGTGTAGATATGATATTTCAATTAGCAGTGTGTTAGAAAAAAACTCTTGTATATAGGATGAAGAGCTCCATAGCATGCTAGATGGAGTTAGAGAGAGACTGATCGATCCCATAAACATAAGATATTTAGAACCTAAAAAAAACTGCAACGAAAACGAGATTTTTTAAGTTATGGACTTAGTAAATACACAAAACTAAAAAGAGAAACACAACTAAGATCTTTCATGTCCTGTTAAACAAACATTGGATCAAATATCAGAATAGGGAACAAAACTCAGTTCAACGCAGGCAGCAGATAGATTTGGCTGATAGTGTATAACTAAAAGCTAAAAAGGAACAAAACGAACAATCATCATTCATAACAAAAACTGAAGCAGTACATAACTAAACAGGAATCAGGAGCATACCAGCAAGGAAACCCCCGATATATCAACTCCCTTGAGGGAAACGATCTCCAAAAGTCTCTCAGGTGTGGAAACTATAAATTCAGGTTCTAAGCTTTTCAATCTACAGTTCAAAAAGCAGCTTGTCAGATTGGTTAAAGGGAGAAAAAAAATTCATGTAGCAAACTAGCAACAGCCTGTAATCTGTGTAAAACGAAAAGAGCAATATAATGGATTGGTTAAATCTACCCAGAAATCTGATGATCTAGTTCGGCTCCATTGTGTAAGCTCACTGCATGAACTCCAAGAGGTTTCAGTGCCTTGCAAACCGATCGAACCTAAGAATGAATGACAATAAACAAAAGGTTGATAAGAATGTCGCAAAATGAAAAGAGAGATGAGACAGTCGATGGTAACCTGAGAAGCTTTGGAGTGAGATGGTACGAGATATAAGAGAAAAGGGCTGTTGCTTAGTGGATTGTCCTCCTCCTCTAGCTCGCTTTTAGATATAGCTTCAGTGGCAGTGGAAACGATCCATGCGATTTGTTCAAGGGTGGAAGATGTTCCAGTAGTGTCAACAACATCTTTACCAGAATGAAAAGATTTCCAGAACTCAATCCCCCAAGTGCTAGTGAACAAAGGCTTGTCAAGGTGATGAAAGGAGCTCTCTATTTCGTTCAGGCAGGACATCAGAAACTTGAGTGGACCATCGAACTTCTTCTTATTCTTATTCTCAACACCTTCAACGTCTAGAGATGGTTTCTTAAGAGATTTATTAACTGAAAGAGCATCTCTAGACTTGTTGACCTTTTTCTTTTTCTTTTTGGGAGTGTTCACTTTACCCAGCTTTTCATTGAAGGGATCTTCAGGTGTAGGAAGGCTAAAACACATTCCCTATTATTCAATACAAACACATTCCCAAAATTCATCAAACAAACATTCAACTTTATCAAACACATACTCAAATTCACTAGCCTAAGATTCATAATCAAATTGAGTGAATATGAGCTTCCATTTTGCGATAGAGAGAGATGATAAGACCTGACACATGCTGCGTTTGCCAGTCTGGCGGCGCTTCTTGGCGGCGATGATAGCGGCGATGCGAGAGGAAACGGCGGAGGAATCGTTCTTGCGATTCATCTTCTTCCTGTTGGCTTTGTTCTTCTTCCTCGCCAAAGCATCGTCTCCTTTCGCCATTATTGCTTGCTCTCTCTCTCTCAGCTCAGGCGGCCGTTTTTTGCTTTTCGTTCTCGAGCTTTTTTTAGGTTTAAATTAAATCCCCTTTTTATATTTATTTATTTTGTTTTAAAAATGAGAAGCGGCCGATATATTGCGAGGGAAGGAGAAAAACCCTACCCAAAGAGTTTAGCTCTCTCTCTTCCTTCTTTAGTCGGTTCCGGTCAATTCCGGTTATTTTAGATTCTTCGTTCGTGATCAATTTTTTTATTGGTTCCGTTTTGTTTATCCTGATTTTGACTGATCAAGACTCTTAAGAGAAAACCAATATCCCCAACAGTAGCCAGAGTTTATACAAGAAAACAATTTCTGCCCTCAGAAACCAATTTTACTATTGTACCAAATTTACAGATGAATGATGAGTAAAAAAAAACCAAGGGTTAAAAAGAAAACTAACCTATGTAGAACTACACCCACGAGGAACCTGCTGAACTACACCCATCTATATTAGAGATCTACACCATGTCTTCCTACATGTTTATAAGGTATACCACTGGTAAAAGGTTTTTTATACAAGCGTGACAACCATAAGAAACTAGACAAGACTATTAAGAGAGTCAAGAATCAATCACTGTCTTCCTACTACTCCCCACGTGGGCTGTGACTTCTCCCTGGTACAGGTGTGTTGCTCCTTCTTCTCTTAGGGCTCCGACTCCTCCTTCTCGCTGGTACAGGTGTGTTGCTCCTTCTTCTCCTACGGCTCCGACTCCTCCTCCTTCTCCTAGGGCTCCGACTCCTCCTCCTTCTCGCTGGTACAGGTGTGTTGCTCCTTCTTCTCCTACGGCTCCGACTCCTGTTTCTGCTCGGGCTACGGCTTATGCTTCTTCTGGGTGGGCTACGGCTTATGCTGCGGCTCTTACTTGTGGCTGGACTTTCACTGCGACCCCTTGAGCCATTGTAGGCGGGTGAGCGTGAGTAAGACCTTCTCCTCCTATCATATCCTTCTTTCCTGCGACTATAGAGAAATGGTGAGCATTGAAGTTTATTTGTCCACAACAGATGTCTTGTAATGAAGTTCAGACATAAACCTTGAGTGATGATGTCTTCTAGAGGGAGGTGGAGAACGAGAAGAGCTAGGCGAGCCAGAGTAGTAACGAGGGGAACTACGCCTTCCATCCCGAAAGCTAATGCTCCCCACAAACACAAAACGAATGTTAAAAAGACTTATTCAATGAAAAACAGACAGAAAAGTTCAAGAGAAAGCCCCATGCACCTTCTATAACCACTATCCCTTGCAAACACAACAGCCAACCTACGCCCAAGAAGAAGATCACCATCCATGTGATCTTTTGCCTCAGCAGCATCAGCAGGATCCTCAAAATGAACGAAGCCAAACTTTCTCCGATCTCTGCATTTTGACATATTGAACAAAACAGCATCTCAGAATTAAACATATAAGATGAATGACCACAAAGGTGTAACCACTTTACAACACAAGCCTCTGTTGAGGAATAATTAGCAATATGATATCCCCTGCAACAGACGATAGATATATCACAGGAAAAACATAAAAATAAGTAAGCACTTGCCTGCTAAAACTCGCAAGTTTCAGTTATAAAGAATTGACTTGTTGAAGACTTGAATACAAACCAAACTTCACTTCAAATCTTCACTACCATATAGAACATCTTCAAAAGGATTCTAGTTACTTCTTTGATGTCTTCAATTCTTTAGATTCACTGTTAAACCTCCTCAACAACTTCAATTAACATATCTTCCTTCTCCTTAAGGGATCAGAAAAGTAGTAACTTCAAACTGAATAATCCACGCACTTTCTCCTATTGACGCCGAAAACTAATGGTTTAAGACTTCAAATGAAAGAATGGAAAAGGAAATGGAACTAAAAATAGTAAACAGATTCAAGAAATTTGGTAGAGAGTATGTAATTAGATCATAAGTAAGAATCAAGTGTTTAAAAAGTAGATGTCATATCTACGAAACATAACATGCTCACCCAATATGATGATCCCTTGGCAAGTAAATTTCTTTGATAGGACCGAATTTTTTAAATGCCTTCCTGAGATCATCTTGCCTGAAGAAGTGAAGTAGAATTTGCTAAAAGCCAGAAGAAAAAAAAGGATACAGACTGGAAGCATATTCACCAATACAAAGAGCTATGACTTTCATTAAACCCAAACATATTAAAGTCTTCAAAGCGGAAAGAGCAAAGCTGAAAGGAGAAATCAAAGAATGTACCTGCAGTCACGGCTTAGATTGCGAAGGAAAAGACTGGTACGGAGGTTCCTGCTACGAGCTCTATATCGGCCTCCTCTAGGGCTAGGGCTTGGGCTTAGGCTTCGACCTCTCCCTTTATGACCTCCTCTATGTGGTGGTGGTGATGGGGTGTAGCTCCTTCCCCTCATTGCAACCTCTCTATCAGTCAATGAAAGCAAACAAGAGACCACAAAAGCAAGAGCCTTAGGCAAGAGCTATGACAGTAGAACTTCAACAAATCATTCAATCTGGTTCCGAAAATAACTTAGGAAACATAAAACTAAAAAGAATCTTGAAACCTATACGAACTATGCCTTCCTCATGAATCTTGCAACCTAAGAAGATAACTTTCGATTCCATCTTTGTTCCAAATGAAAAAGAAACCTAAAAAGATCGCAAACAGTTGAGACGGAGACAGAATCAAGCAGCTCAGATTTCGAAGAGTAAAGAAAAAACACCAAAGGTGAAAACTTTCGATTTGATCCTTGAAAAATCGATCAAGATGCCGTCTTTACTACAATTTACCGTCAAAGAAAGAGCCGACTTTTCGAGGGGAAGAAGATAAACTTACCGGAGAACGAAGGTCGGTGGTGAAGACGAACAGCGGCGAAGCTTTGCCCTAATGGATGATGGGATTAAATCGCCAAAAGTCCCCTTTTGATCAAATACGAGCGGGATATTAGGGTTTATATAGCGGTTGTTAGTTTTTGCATTTTAATCCCAGAGACTCTTAAACACACTGTTTTGTGCCTAAAAATTTCTATTTTATACATGTACACTTCAAAATATCTAATTTTGGTTGCTTTTTAGGTTCATAAATGTTATATTAAAGGAGGGAACTAGATTTTAACCCGCACGTTCGTGCTGATATTTTTATTTTATAAATATATTTGATATTATTACAAACATTTTCAAGATATTTTCAAGATATAATGTCTATTTAGTGTTATATATTGTGTAGCTCTATAATATCTATATTATTAAAACTAAAGTACCATTTGGTACTCTTTGAAAATAATTATAGCAGAATAAATGAAATTTTTTTGGAAACAAAGATAGGAGATTAAATATTTTTTTATTTGCATATTTAGGCATTGTATTTACAATAAATTAAACACTTTTCTTTTGTATTTCTTTTTATTTATAGATTATGTCATTTCTTTTAAAATCAATCTAAATTAATTAATTACAATGGTTTTTCTTTCTTTGTGGTGAAAATAAAAACACAAATTGAAATATATAATATATATTATATAAAATATTTTTAAATATAGTACTACCTTATTTAATTTATTCAAATATAAAATTTTGAAAGTTAAAATTTCAAGAAAACAAAATATCATAAAATTAATGATAATCACAGAAAACTTATGCATAAAATTAATTTTTAGTATGTTAATTAATTTTAAAATAAATTAACAAAAAACAACATGTTAATATATGAATAGTAAAGTTATATCAAATTGCATAAAATTATAAATTTCTAATATAATATTAAGTACAAATAAAATAATAATTATTAAACATTTATATTATAAAATAATATATTATATTCCACATGTAAATTAAAACATATAAAAATATAATTTTTTTATAAAACTAACGGTTTGTAAGTTTACGTTGAACACAAGTTCAATCAAACACTCGCACGAGGGTGCGGGTCAAGTTCTAGTTATTTTTTATATCTCTTATTCGACATTATTAATTTATAGGTTTTTTTAATATAATTTACACTGTTATTATTTTTTGTTACTTACAAATATATTTTCGAGTTATGTACGATAAAATAACAATATGAAATAAAAAAATAAGGAACCTCCTTTAAAAAAAAAAAAATTCTTTACTTTATACATTTTGCATATAATACATTTTTAAATTTTATTTATTTATATTATAGAAAATAAATATGATTTTAATAGTTTATATTTACGTGTTGTGTTTAAGAAAATATACTTTTAACATAAATCATCTTAGTAATTTTTGGATTTACACATAAATCACTTTTTTGTTTAAATAATATAGCCCTATTGTTTTAGTAAATTTTATACATAGTACTATCTATCATATTATTTTAGTAAAATTTATGTTATTAATTACATTAATATATGATATTTTTATGCTATTAATTACATTGATTTTTATATTTTAAGCTAAGACTTCAAAAACTTAGACTTCAGAAATTTATTCTTTATCATCTAGGATTTTATGTTTTGGAAAATTTGAAATATTTATCATTTTGAGTTTGAATATTTTGTCAAGAAAACTTTGGAAAACTACACAACTATTCTTGAGTTGGAAACATAACATGAATTTGATTTTTTTGTTACTACATTAACATTTTATTATATAAAAATATTTTAATTTTCGTAATACTTTTTACAAATTTTCTCAACAGATTTTGTTATAATTAAAATAAAAATAAATTTATAACAAAAAGTTGATTTATCATTAATATTTAAATGAATTACTAAAATTTCCTAATCTTAATAATATATTTAAATAGTATATGAACTAAAGGTTATTATATATTATTATATTTTGTATATAAATTGTTTTAAACAATATATTGTTGAGAATTAAAAAAAGATAATATATTGTAGTAAATATATAAGAGTTTAATCTATGTTAATACATTTATTTTTGTATAGAAATATTATATAGTTTATGAATTTAACACATTTTAATGATGAGTGATAATTTATTTAAATGAAAACAAATAATTTATAAAAAAATTATTTTGCTTATTTAATATAATTTTCATATTTAATTCTAATAGACTGTTTTATATAATACATAATATAATTATAGAATTTATAAAAAAAAATAGCATAATTTTTTTTTGTTTTTTTGTTCTATAATAAAATATTATCTAATATTGATTTATAAGAGATTACCTTATTTATTACGAAATTATTAATATGTTATTTTATAATAAAAAAATATTTAAAGGTTCAAATAAGATTTTGTTAGATTCTTTGTCAACAGATTTTATTATAACTAAAATGATAACATTTAAATTTATTATTGGTTTATCATTAATGTAATAATCAAATATGTCATATTAAATTGTTTTTTAAGTTGTCCTACTATAACTTGTTAATAGTAGAGAAAAATAGGACTCTAAATTAATAGATTAGATTAGATTCTGACTCACTCTGTGAATGGGATTATATTTATTTATATAGATGTTTTATGTTTTGAAATTAACATTTCTTGATTTGATGATTTTCTTATAAACTTTGGTGTAAAATTTTTGTTTGTGAGAAATTATAACAATTGCATGAATCTGTAACCAAAGTTGATAATCTAAAATAGTCATTATTTTTCTAGTTTGAAATTATGTTTATAAACTTAAATTAATATTGATATAGTATTTTGATATTATGCAAGAATAAATTTTGTAAAATTGTAGTTTGAAAATGTACAGAGATATACATGTAAATATATTTTAAATACATAAATTTATATACCGTAGTTGTTTCTTATTTTTGTTAAAATTATTAGAAAAATCTTGATATTTATTATTATCGATTTTAGGCTTACATGTACGAAAAATCTCTTTGGTTGATATTAACTTAATATCAATATTCAGTTAGTTTTTATAACTTTATGAAGATCATTAAAATTCATTTTTGTTTTGTTTTTTTTGTTAGCATAGTGTTATAAAATGATTTGGTTGTTTTAGATAATATAGTTCACGTTTTTTATATTCTAGGAAAATAAATAGAAATCATTTATGTTTTTGTTATCATAATATATATTATGAATTTTTTTGTTATTGTGTTTTAGTAATTTTCTCATGTGTATATTCCCAAGTTTTAATAATATGGAATTTGGTATTTCTAAATTTGCATATCTACTTTATTAATATCTACTCTATTATAATATACATATCATCAATATTATATATGAAGTAATAATGCAACGTCTTCTAATATGCAGCAATGGTAAATGTTATGAATTCATTCATCCACATATTTATAGTTGTTGGTCAGATTCAAGTAATTACTTCAACAAATTATATATTGTCATGAGGATCTTGACAATTTCCACACAATGAAAAGAAAAAGAAACAAATAAACCGTATGAATACATACGTAGTAAAAGTTTATATCAATTATAATGTATTGTAAAGATGTATACTATTGTCACGTTATTAATAGCTTTGCATAAAATATGATATGGATACGTTATTAATAGCTTTATATGAAATACGTGAAAAGAGAACCAGCAGGCTCTTATCAGTCGAAAATTCAAATAGTTATACTGATGGTCACTTTTTTCTTTTTTAACTCAACATCAACTTAAATTCACCAAGTCAAAGATACATAAGATTATGACCTCTACAAACTTGAACCAAATACTTTGAAGCTATCTAGTATTGCCTTAAGTCACTTGATTGGACCTAACGCTACTTGATCAAGCAGACAAAGTATTTTTTCGACCACACTGAGATTGACTTCACTCCACGACCCGAAGTGAATCAACTCTTTGACCCCTAAAATTCGACCTCTAGACACGGCAGTATTTACTAACACAGTAACAACAAACCCAAATCGGCAAACTTTACAACTCAAGCTATTAGACCCTAATGATAAGAGTGACGTTCTTGGCCCAACAGCACACTCCGCCGAAGGCGCACACCGAGAAGGACTCACTGCCACCGGCTTTCACTACTCCGTTCCTCAGCCACAAAACGGACAACAAGGTCCGACTGAAAGTGCGGGTTTGGTAAAGGACATGGACCAGTTAAACAGATTCAGAGGTGTGGAGCTCAAACCGCCAGTAAGAGACCAAAGGCACTTTCCAGCGCTGGGATGTTGACCTCCGCCACGAACCGTCGCTAGGTTGACTACTCCGGTTGACCACTCCGTCATCGTCTCCCTTGGTGCGTGTTGTCCCCGAGAACCGGTAGACAACCCTCTGTTTACAAATCATCGTTCCTTCCTCCGCTTGTCTCACCACTCCGTCAAAACAGGAGATCCAAGAAAAGGAAGTGTCTTGTCAAGTCACGCGCCCACACCAAAATGGAATCGCTTCAGATCTAAAAATGGAAAACTAGATCTAGCTATCCATCACCCTAAACGCCGACTCCCTCCTCAACCGTCATCCCATGAACCTCGCTGCTATTCCAAGGACCATGTGAGCCTGATTTCGAAAACCACACCAAGCGGTTTCTGTCTTGACCCGATGAAACCAGAATCGCTAACATATCGGGACAGGGAAGGACGGGGAGAGAGAGAGCAAAAGGAAAAGAGATATTAAAGGAGAAGGAAGGCCTCCGGCGCTGGAGAAGCCGGGCCGGAGCTGGGATTCTTCGCAAATCTAGAGAGCGGCTAGAGCTTTTGTTTTTTAGAGAGAGGTTTTTTTCGGATTTGATTGTTTATACTGACGGTCACTTAAACTAATATTATACTCTACAAAGTGTTTATTATAATTTAATACCAAATATAATTTATTCTAGCTAGAATAAATGAAGCCAAAGTTTTATTATGGATAAATTTAAATAGAAGTCTGAAGCTTTCTTTTTCTTAGGCGGAAGTTATACTGTATTGTAAACTAAATAATAATAAATGTTATAATTATTTCTAATGACTTGTGAATAGGTCCAAATTTAATGACAACATTTTTAAGTAGATAAAAAATAGGACTCTAAATTAATAGAGTAGATTATTATATAAATAGCATAAATAAAATGAAACTGAAGTAGTAAATAACAAAACAAAGTTAAATAGTGTTTGTTAACCTTTTGATTAAAAAGAAATATGATGAATGGTTTGACTTGGCTTGGCAACAGATGATAATGGTTAGGGAACCGAGTGATCCTGCTCCTAATGCAGTTGAATACAGACATGGTCTAACTTCTCCAATGAAGGATGCTCGTAAGTCGTAATAGAGCCTGACCTTAATGTAATCTTGCATTTTGTTATATTACTAATCATCACACTCACATATTTAGTCATCACACATGTGATTCAAATCTCAGCTGGGTGGTTCCATCAGAGATATCATGTTGAGCAAATTATTTGTCCTAGCTTGAGAATCATGTCCATGATTAGATGATGTAATGGGAGAAATAGACGGTTTCTTGTTCAGAGCACTAAGGAATAACTAATAAGGATTCTGTTTCGATAATATCCCACCGTAAACAAAGACTCTGCCTCTAGCAGAAGTTTCAGTGCCTCTCACAAATAGAAAACATGTTTTTTTTGTTTTTCCTCTCATGGAAGCTTCTCTGGTCTGCATTTTCTTCTATGTGCCGTGCGGCGTCTCTCCTCTTCTTCTTCTACCGCGAGAATTGCAATTCTAATGGCGACGGAATCAATTTCTCTTAACCCTTTACATTTCGCGAGGTTTACGAAAGACCCATCAAATCAATTTCGTAAAAGAAGAAAACTTTCCTGTCGAACTCGTCGATCTCAATTCGGTGCTATCTGCTCGAAAACATCCGATTATCAAGGTAACATCACCTCTCCTATTCTAATTAGGAGTGATAGGGTTTGGATGATCATTGAAGCTTATGTTCAAAGATGTTACTTGTGGTTCTGTTTCTTTAATTAACTGAGACTGATGAAACTTTTGGTTGTTTTAGATTTTCAGAGTTATGCAAGACCTTTGCGTCTATTACCAACAGAAGAAGTAAAAGTTTCAAGTGAGAATCCATCTTTAACTGTGGCCAAATCTCGCTCTCTTTATAAGGTTAAGCTCCAGACAAGTAACGTGTTCGGCTCAGGGATTAGCGATGTGAATGCTAGAGTTCTTATATGTTTGATAGACGAAAAGGGTGATTCCGTATTACAGACAATACCTGCAACCTTGTCAAGCAATGATGAAAGCTTCAAGTTTCAGAGAGGTTCGGTTGATGAGTTCATGTTTGAAGGACCGGAACTCGGAAAAATCAAAGCTTTTTGGATCAGTCTTGAGTCTGGTTAGCTTCTTTCACAGAGATAACTTGTTTTAGTTAAGCTTTTGGGAATCAGAGATGAGTCACATTTGTTGTTCTGTTTTCATGTCTTAGGACAATGGAGAGTAGGAGGAGTGAGCTTGTGGGTGGTTAATCCTGGTGTTCTTGGAGACACCAATGTAGAAGAACCCTACTGTTACAGATATGATTTTGAAGTCGATGAGATCTTGCTTGGAGAGACCAGTGACCTATCAATGGTGGAACTCAGACCTACACGTATCACTGAACTCACTGACTCAGATCAATTCTCTTCATCTTCAGCTCAGAATCTTGACCTTACAGCCGTTTCCAACGAGGAAAGCATGGAAGAATATGCAAACTTGAAACTCTCTCTGCTTCTCTACGATGCAGTTCTCATCCTTCTCGGAAGTACTGTCTTCTCCTTCTCACTAGGTGAAAATTCCGCCATTGCTTTCTTCTTTGGTGGATCCGTTGGATTTCTCTACTTGCTGCTCCTACAGAGATCAGTAGATGAACTGCAAGCACCAGGGTCTTCTTCCTCATCCGAAAACTCCAATCAAATCCTCAGCGGAAGACTCAAGATTCCTGTTTTAAGTCTCGCATTTGCCGTAGGATTGTCGGTTTTAGCAGTCAGAGGTTACACTGGAGAAGGTCCCAGTGCATTTGCAGTCACTCCAAGAGAGATTCTGGTGGGGACTTTGGGGTTTCTTGTGTGCAAAGTAGCCGTTGTTTTGGCTGCGTTTAAGCCCTTGAAGGATGGGTCTTAACTCTTTTAAGAGAGACAATAGTTCGTCTTCTCTTCCTGAAAGCTCTCACTTGAGATGTTTGAAGCCTGAAAATAGATGTACATAACTTTGTATACAAAACATATGTAAATAAGAATAGATCCATGTGTATCTTAGATACATCATATGAAATTAATATACTGGATGCGTTTATATGTACACTTTAGACTTTAGTAATCCATGTGCATCTTACATACATCATTTGAAATTGATTTATTATATGTGTACTTTAGTCTTTAATAGTCCATGTGTATCTTACATACTCACATCATATGAAAATTATATACTGTATGTGCATATATCTGTACTTTCGTCTTAGCAGTCCATGTATTAATCACAGCCAGTGACATAGTTTGATTCTTATACAACTCTATGTATTACTTTAATTGACTTCAGCCTAATGTATTTGTGAATTATGTCTTTAAAGAATGTATATTATCAAGCACAAAAGAAAATTTATGCAATACCAAATCAGTTTGTTTTCTTTAAGAGTTCAGTGAGAAGTCATTGTCATAGAATTAATTAGGCAAGCCATGACTATGATTAAACGTGAATTTAGGGGGTGAAATTCTATCATGGGTAAGGTTTTTTCTCAATATAAGATAGACACTTTTATTTATCATAACTACTAACTACCATTGTGTTTATGAAATATTGTCAAATGTACCTTTAATCATTTGTATTAAAAATATAATTAAAGTGGTGTTGAAAAAGCATCTCTTACTAAGTCATAACTCTTGCCAATTGCCATCATTGGTCCATTGACATGCATACTTGTGTGCTTGAACTCATCATTTTCTTTCTTTCTATTTGTATAAATTTCATTTATTTGTTAAGCTCAAAGTAACCACAATAACAAAATGTTCCATAATATCACAATGATGATTCTGTTCTGAGTAAAGTTTTGGTAGGTTAACCATACTAGTATTTATATTAGCTGTATTGTACTGGTAAGACTTTTCTTTATTTATGATCAATGATATTTTGTTCGTATGCTTGTGAGTCTATTTGCAAGCATATAACGTATGGTCTCAAATACTCAAAAGAATCTTTATATACTTTTTTCACAGAAATATTTCATATAATGTTTGGCTCTTTTCTCTTTGTACCGTCTTGAAAAAGGACGACATTTTGATAAATATCCTTATACACCTCAATTATTAATAAGGGAAGATTTTTTTTTTAATTAATATGGATAGATCTGTGACATATAGTTTTGTATTTATTCTACATATAATATTTGAAATTATGGTATATGTATTCTAAATATTCATGAGTGTGTCCCATTCCCATATGAGAAAATCGTCCCCTTCTCTTAAATAGTTTTTGATGAAGTGGTTGAACAATTGCCGTATAATTTAATGTATTTAAATAAAATTTATAATTCAAAAGGTCGGTAGCTGCAAGATAGTCCAAACATACCATTCGTAAGGCATCATCAATTAGCTTAATTTGTTGTCCAAAGACTCCAAACCATTATATTTTAAATACACCTGACCTTTTTTTTGAAAAAAAAATGCAAACGGTTTTAGCTTGTCCATTTTTAACTCTTTTTTTTACTAGAACTAGCATATGTACATACTTGACTAGGGTAACTAAATGATTAATTATATCAGTATACGAATAGCTAGGGACTATATTTTTATAATTAAAATTCCAACTTTCTTTCAATTAAAAATACATACTGATAAAGAAACCTTTCTTTACGTTTTGAAATCTTTGAGTGGAAAATGTGTTTGAAATTAATGTTAATCTTGCACATGGTTGACTAAACCCCAACAAATCTTACACCTTTGTTGACTATTTATTCACTGGCTATAATAGAAATATTTAACTCATGCATTCATTCATTCAATAAACTCTAGATTCTGTAATTACCAAAAAAATACTAAAAACCTCTAAGACTAAATACTCCTATAAAGCATTAATAATGAATAATATTAAATACCTAACGCTTTACTTATGTTTCCTGAGAATTGTTAAAAAGCGTCAGGAGAGAGAGACAAAGCAGAGAGTTTAGAGAGAGAGAGACCCACCAGTCCCATTTTACCGTGTAGAGAGAGAGAGCGAAGTGGAAGGTAAAGCTCACGTTTTGCTTGCTTCTCAGCCGCACTTCTTCCTCCTCCCATGTACAGTGAGATTTGACGACCGTTAGGGTTCTCATCGGTTTCTTCGATCGGCCGGCAAAGTTCGTGACTTTTCAAGGATCTGTGTCTTCTTATGAGCTTCGGGTTTTGATGGATCTATCTTCTCAACGGCAATCCCCAAATGGGTCCAGAGGCTTTCGCCTTCAAGCCCCATTGGTAAAGCTCTTCGCTTCACTTACTATCATTCCTTTACTAGTTTCCTTTTCGGGAAATCTCTGCAATTTCTTTCCTTTTTTAGAAACCCTAGCTTAATTCAGTAGTTTTCCTCAACAAAAACGCTTCCTTTAACAGAAAGTTTACTCCTTTTTGAAAATTGGAATCTTTTTTTCAGGTGGACTCTGTATCTTGCTACTGCAGAGTAGATTCAGGTCTCAAGACCGTTGCAGAAGCAAGAAAGTTCGTTCCTGGCTCAAAGCTCTGTATCCAGCCTGACATCAACCCCAATGCTCATCGTCGCAGCAAGAACCCTAAGCGAGAGAGGACAAGAATCCAACCTCCGCTTCTCCCTGGCCTCCCTGACGACCTAGCCGTCGCTTGTCTCATCCGTGTCCCTCGTGCAGACCATAGGAAACTCAGGCTCGTCTGTAAGAGATGGTACAGGCTTGCCTCTGGTAACTTTTTCTACTCTCAGAGGAAGTTACTTAAGATGTCTGAAGAATGGGTTTATGTTTTTAAGAGAGATCGTGATGGGAAGATCTCTTGGAACACGTTTGATCCTGTCTCTCAGTATCCTCAGCCTCTTCCACCTGTTCCTAGAGAGTATTCAGAAGCTGTTGGGTTTGGTTGCGCTGTTTTGAGTGGATGTCATCTTTATTTGTTTGGAGGTAAGGATCCGTTGAGAGGATCAATGAGGAGGGTTGTTTTCTATAACGCCAGGACTAATAAGTGGCATAGAGCACCAGACATGCTTAGGAAGAGACATTTCTTTGGTTCCTGTGTTATAAACAATTGCTTGTATGTAGCTGGTGGGGAGTGTGAAGGGATTCAGAGGACACTACGCTCAGCTGAGGTTTATGATCCGAACAAGAACAGGTGGAGTTTTGTCGCTGACATGAGCACGGCAATGGTGCCTCTTATCGGTGTGGTTTATGACAAGAAGTGGTTTCTCAAGGGTCTTGGGTCTCACCAACAGGTCATGAGTGAGGCTTATGACCCTGAGAGTAACTCATGGAGCCCTGTCAGTGATGGAATGGTTACTGGTTGGCGAAACCCGTGTACTTCTCTGAACGGTCGGCTCTATGGATTGGATTGTAGAGACGGGTGTAAGCTCAGGGTGTTTGATGAAACTACTGATTCATGGAACAAGTTTATGGATAGTAAAGTGCACTTGGGGAACTCGAATGCTCTTGAAGCTGCGGCTCTTGTTACGTTGAACAATAAGCTTTGTATTATCCGGAACAACATGAGCATGAGTCTGGTTGATGTCTCGAGTCCTGATAAGAACAATCCTCGGATATGGGAAAACATTGCGGTGAAAGGGCAGTCTAAGAGCATTCTCAGTAATATATGGTCGACTATTGCAGGAAGAGCTGTTAAAAGTCATATTGTGCATTGTCAAGTGCTTCAAGCATGATATAAAAGAACTCAACAATGGAGAAGGAACCAAGAAGACAGAAGCTAAGCAACTCTTGTTTACTGGCTCAAGAAGCGTTATACAAGAGCTCATGACTGGTCTTAGCAGAGTCACAGAGTCATACAAGAGTGAGAAGTTGAGAGAGAACAGACAAGGCCATCTCTTCTGGTGTTGTTAATCTTTGTTAGTATTTATAGGAAGGTGATCTTTTTAAATGGGGTTTTAGCAATTGTTATAGCTTTTTTGTTTGTTGACATTTTCTTTTCTGTGGTTTTGTAAATCTCAAGTGTTATTGTCTTAAAGTTCACCTTGCAAAAATAATATAATCTGTGTCTTGAACGGAGAAAACTGATAGTATATGTGGTAAGTTGAGTTTTATTTTCAAAGCCTGCAAGGACAAATCTAAATCTAAGTCAGTGTCTTCTCTAAAATTTTTCATAGTTTTTGTGAAGTTCGGTCTTATGTTTCTTGATATGGTTTAGTTAATGATTCTTTTTGGTAACAAGTTAGTAATATATGATATTTAGGTCTTTATGCATAAACAATGTTCTCGCAAGTGAAATAATAATTTTACACAAAGAATATTATTGCTAGTGATATTTTAATTTTGCATAAAGAATGTTATTGCTAGTGAAGTTTTAATTTTGCATAAAAAATAGTATGTACACTAAAAGAATGATCCACCTAAAATGAGTTTTGTGAGTAATTGTATACTTGAATATTTTAAAATAATAATTCTTATTACTAAAGAAAATAATTATTAATACCATAATTCTTACATATATTTCTTTGTAATTTATGTACTATTAAAAATAATTTTAAATCATTAAAAATAATTTTATATCAAATAATATTTTTTTCAGTTATATAAATTAAGAAGTTGAGTTGATTAATATTTAGTTATGTATTTTCTATTGTTTTAATTCTTAACTTTTTTTATCAGAATATATTTTCAGATAACATCACAATATATATCAGAATTATCTTATTTAAAAATATATTATTTTGATTTTGGATAATTCTTATGATTATTATTAATTTGAGTTACTTATCTAATCAAAATTACTTAAATTTGTTATTATTTTGTATGTAATGTAGATATTATTTTCATTAAGGGTATAAACGATATTAACAACTCTAACTTTTAACGTAGGAGTTCCGTTGCGAAAAATCACTTCGCAAATAATAGTATAGATTTCCCAGGGGATATTTCAATTGTACCACAAATTTGATCCTTAGAAAAAATTATTTTAATAAATACCACAAATTTGATTCTTAGTGGATAATATTTTTCATAAATACCATAAATTTAAACTAACATCTGTAATAATTTATAAAATATTTATAGAAGTGTATAAATTCGACCACACTTCTTAATTATTAAACACTTAACAATAATCACTAAACCATAAAATCTTAAATATTTTCAATTTCGTGTATTTTAAAAAGCAGTAGTCGACTTATGGTATTCTAGCAATTTATCATTTCTCAATGATCTTTCATCAATTTTGTCCAAGTTCTAAATAAATATGGCCATCATTAAAAAAAACTTTTGGATATTGGTTCTCAGTTACATTTGTTTATTAGATTTGAAACTTATGATATATAGAGACGGATAATATTTTGGAGTATGGAGCAGATGTTTTTTTCTTCAATCAATTAATGAGAATTTTGAAGAGTAAAAACATAATTAATACATCCCTTTTAAGATTTTGGTATCTATTTTAAGCTGTTGTTTTACATAATTTGGATTTTAGTTGAGTAGGATGTGATTATTTTTTTTTCTTTTGCATTTGGTTAACATTTTAAAAATGTTTTCGAGTTTCTTTTACTCTTTATTCTTAGTTGCATTAATATTTTATAGTTTATAATATTCCCTCCGTTTCAAAATATTTGAAACATCAAAAATTTCCTTAAACATCCTATATTTCGAAGAGGGAGTATATTTTAGTTTCTCAAGCCCACGGGCTGCTGGCGAAGCTCGTTGGTAATTCTAACACTGATTTGGGCCGTATTTTAACACTGATTTGTTGTAGTTCTAGTGGGTTGATCAGTCGGTTTTTTTAATTGTAAAATCGGTAGCTCAATATTATTTTTACATCAGAAACTAGATTAGGCTAAATGATTTATAAACAAAAAATTAGCTTACTAAAACCTTGTGTTCTTTGTCAACAGCTTACACTTAACGAGTCACTCATTAATCTTAACTTGCTACATTTATTACGCTTTCGTTATAAAACACCAGCGTACAAAATCCTTTTGCGAAAACAAAAACTACACTGGCGTACACAAGAGCAAGTAGGAATAAGATTAAAAGCTACGCTTTCCTTATTAAAATTTCAGTACCCATTAAATATTACAAGTTTGCACTCATTTACATGCATAAATTATATGCATGCACATGCATATATAAATTTAGATGTAATGGATGATATATAAATTTAAAGCAAAAGAACATTAAATAAGGAGAAAGATGTGGGAGAAGAGATGATGAAAAGAAGATGAGAGAACAGAGTAAATGTTATAAGCTCAACAGCCAACCAACTCTTTTTCTCTCCAGCACTCTTCACTTGTTCAGCTTTTCCTCCTCCTGTCCCATCTTTATTTTCATACACAAAGAAATACATTTATAGAATCAGTAATTATGGACATTAACATAATCATATGTATTGAAAATGGGATTAGATCAATAGTGTGCTTAATTAAATAGCAATGTTGACAAGATTAATTTAAAAAGAGATGGACCAATAAGTTGAGCAGATTTAACTAATTCTAGTTACCTTTAACATTTGGTGAATGAGATGTGGAGTTGGCCTTTCCTTCATATTCAATCCTTCCTAAAGTCTCGAACTCTCTAGCCAGTGTCGAGTTTGGAGATAAATGCAGAAGCGCTTTCCCATAAAATCAAATGCAAACAAGTTAAAAATATATAAAGAATCTTGATTCAGTCGACAAAGAAGCAAATATATAAATACCATCAATTGTTTTTTCCATATATATAACAACTGAAAGAATAATATTTGTATGTGACCTCCAGAAATATATACTTAAAAATAAAGACTAATAATTAAAACAGAATGATATAAGCGGTAGGTACTAATTAAAATTTCAATAAAACTTCGTAATATATCTAGTTATTAGAAAGTACTTTCGTTTTCATATGATATAACAACTAATTTAAAAAAAAAGAATTAATAACTGAAATAAGACTGTACATATTGTACTATGAATTACCTGCTACCTGGCTAGTGTAAGTACGTGATCTCCAAATTCAGATAAAAAGAACCAAAAAGGAAGAGAACAAGACTTACAAATACACTTGGTGATGTTTGGAGCCGTAATATGACAAAGGGTGGGAATATGAGCGGCTAGGGTTGCATTAAACTTGAGACCAAGATCAGGATCATCTTTGTCTTTGACCAATATGCAAACACACTTCTCACTCTTTGTTATAACCTGATCAAAACCTCCACAGCAATCTTTAGTTGGCGCCTTGGCGTTTCCTCCCACGAATGGGAGACACGGTGAGAGTGCTATCAACTGGTCCGTACACTCTTCTCTGTCTTGATCGAGATTTGAGCTTCCAAACCTAACCAACATGGAGGTTATCACGATGGTTATGATCATTAGGGTTCTTCTTGATTGCTCCATGGTTCGATGTGGTGATCTTTTATGATATATCTCTCTATATGTATATGTTGATTGGTCGTCACTTTTTAGTTAGATCGAAAGTGGTCTGATCGTGTGTGTATATATATACTAAGTGTCAATGTATTGGTTGGTTGGATGATGTGGATTTATTACGTTTTCACATTTATAGTTGTGTGAAGGTAACTTTTTAAACGTGTAATATATATATTGTTGGAGTGTTGATCAATTACAGGCTTACAACTTTTCAACAGAATCAACAAATTTAGTATAGAGATAACTCAATAAAAGACGTCATCAGTTGAAACTTAATTAAATTAAAAAGGGGAAACTTTTTTGGATTAACTAAAAGAGCAATTCCAATAAAGATTCTCAACGAAAAAATTTCATTATATATATTAGTATTTAATAATGAATATCTTAAAATTACGAGAAATCTAATCCGGAAAATTTCAAGAGAGATCCTTTAGGTCGGATATTCTATAATTTTAAGATATTCATAATTAAATATATATATATATATATATATTGAAAATTTTTTAAATGACAATCCCCATTGGGGGTGTCGGGGTGCTCTGGAGTTCGGGCCAAACTCTAATTTCCTCGTAGGTTCGAGATCAACAGTTGTTACTATCTAATGACATGAAAAGCATCCTCTTAGTAGAAAGCCAAGTAGGAATACAATAAAACCAATTCATTGTGTTCAACCACTAATCCAATGTATTGTTGGTAAAAAAGACGAAAACCTTTTGGTTTAAATCTTTGTTTGTTAGTTAGTATACAAAAAATTTGCATGTATTGTGACATTTTCTGAGGGGAACAAATATTTTGCTCGTGATGCCTTTTATTTATGAAATAATGCGAATTTCTAAATTTGTCAATCCACAGTACATGTGGGTCAATATACATGCACACAGATTAATTATATGAAGGCATAGAATCTCTTCATATACGTTAACCGACTATTTGAGGATGCATGTAAATTTTTCAAAAATGGACAAACAAGGCAACAACTACATCAACTGTCATATTCAAACAACCCTTATGTTTCACGCATTAACTATATAACTTGGTATTTTTTTCAGAATATCATACATCTAAATCATAGAGATTGAAGTTTAATAAGAAGATTGCATATACACTAATCGAATAGTGATTCTTGATCCTCAACAATTTGATAGATCTTGCAGACGTTTGTCACATCGTTTATTCTCCAAATTATTGCTATTATTCATAATTTCAATCATATTATTCTATTTGAATAATCCAATCATAATTTTTAAAGTTAGATGGCGAAATGATAAGATTACAATTTATGAGGGTCATTAATTAATGGTAGTCGAGCCCTAGTAACTCTGCAATATGCATGCATGTGATTGTGATTTTTAAGCCACTAGCTCGAATCATTGTCCTTTTGTGGCTCTAAATTTTTTGATTATTATGTTTACAAGCTTCTGATATTCCTCTTTATTTTCTTTGGTGTTAGGTTGCGGCTATATATTCAGTCTATAAGGACAATTGGATCAGCCATTGATAACAAACGTGACAGATCTCAAAACTTATATAGTTTTTTCCTGACCTTGTCTTATTCTTTATGGCATGCAGATATTTGTAAACGAGACGATGTTTTTGACCGACTGAACTAAAACTTCATTTTCTATGGATCTTAAATCCTAGCCCAGTTTCTATTTTCGGCCAGTATGTAACTTTCTTTCTCAAGTCGTCATAGTAAATGAGGAAAAATATATATGTACTTATTTCCCTATATGACTAAAGATGATAAAGAGCTTGCAAAATTGGTTGAGATTTCTATGATTAGATTCACATAGTGCTTGGTTGTGGTACTAACGTAAATGGTATACTGATGAAAAAATAATATAAGATAAAAAACCACCCATAAACTATGTCAATAATTCGAGAATTATTGTTAGGTCCGATACTGGAAAAAAAAAGGCTTGTTATATATACATGAAGTCATATTTGAAATTCATTTTTATTTTTTAAATTCATATTGCTATATATATATATATGTAGTTGTAGTGTATTGTGTGTATGTCTCTTAAGATTAACAACTACTAGACGCTTGATAAATGTTGAAAATTGCCTTGTTAAAGTTTGACAAAATTCGTAGGATTAACTACTAAAGGCAGTTTTCAAAGTTACGTAGGATTCAAGTTTGACAAAATTCGGACACGAATGCTTGTGATTAGTAGCGACGAAACAAAATGAGTAAATAGTTGGATTGTAGTTGTTGTCTTGTTCTCATCAGATTCCTCACGAGAAGCTTGAAGACAAGAATAGTATTATTCGAACTTTTAAATAGAAAATCAACTACTTATATAACGTTGTCGTTGATTATATATAGTTAAAAAGAATTATTATTATTTGTACGTAACAGATAACATGGTTATGATAGTCCCAGCGTAATATGACTGGAAACTTTTCTGTTTGTAGGACATAGTAAAGAGTTCAAAAATTGTGGAAAACACTAACTATATGTACGATATTTTCCACAATTGGGCAGTAGATAAAAAAAAACAGTAAGTTAGAGACATATCATAATCAAAAGAAAGGACATTACAATAAATTTTAATGATTTCTGTAGATTTAAGAGTTTAGGCCATCTTCACATGTAATTTATTAATTAGAGCTTTAAATGTCACCAGTTCATTAGGTATCCTACCAAACAATAGATAGCTCACAATTATCTTCTAACTTAAAATTTTTTCATTAAAAATTTCACCAATAATTAATAAACTTTTCACATAATTCTATATCCTTGGAAAATAAGCAAACAAAAATATACATTCACAAGTCGCAACCTAATGACTGAGAATCAAGCAATTACACAACTAAGCATGAGAAGTCTCACTGCAAATTGCAGAAGAGATGCAATAGTCTCTTATTGCTCTCTGTTCTATTGATAATGTCTTTGTCGGTCCCACATGTCATTAAACGAAGGCATAAATGGAGGCAACACAAACAAAACACACTACTGTCCAAATACTCCAAAACTACACTCTCTCTCTCTCCATAAAGATGCCACCTAATTTCTCAATACCGACTTAGCTGGAAACACAGAGATTTGGTGGTCATATCTTAACCAACACATCCACAGAAAGAGGCCACCATTTCCCATACACTATTATTGAAGAGTGGCAAGTAAAAGATGAGATTGTGGACCTTAAGTAGTTATGTACTAACACCATGTGTTTCTCTCTCTTTGTCTGTTTTACATTTTGACAACTCGGACGTCACTCTGGCCAAAGGCGGTGCCACAGCCTGGACATTTCCGGTGTCGGATCTCTAAGCTTCGTTGGATGCATTGCTTGCAGAAGAGATGAAAACATTTCATAATTACCACCTGCACAAATATATGTTTGCAAAGAAAATCGGTTGTTGATATTAAATATTGATGGTGATACGAGCGGATTATAAGATTACTATGTCTGCTGTGAAGAAGAGATATAGGATTGATTATTATTATGAGGGTTATTTACCTCTTTAGGCCGATCAAAACAAACGCCACACTTGAGGATGTTTTTGCAATTCTTAACTTCTTCCTGGAGTCTCAGTGTTGCAGCTTCTACACTCTCGGAACCCAACTCTTCAAGCTCCTTGTTTAACTCCATCAGCTCTTCCTCAAGCTTCTTCTTCTCACTCCTGTTCAGTAGATAAAAAAATATTATATCAGTATACCAATACATATTTAGTCACTTCAAACAAGAGATCTGTTTCCAGGCCCACCTTTCATCATCTAATTCCAGTTTGATGTCGTTTGTCCTCCTGCTGATCTGTTCATATTCCTTTTCGGATGAAGAAACAGCCGATTTGATCCACCTGAATTCCTTTTCAGCATCAGCTAATTCCCACTTGGCGGTTTCGAGACTGAGAGCGAGGTGACGATCTTCTTGAATCAGTTTATAAGCCTCAGAGAAACAGCCTTTCATCTGTGAAACGTAAGACTATTAGAAAAAGACAGCGAAGAGAGCTGTTTTGCTATACAGAAGAAAGCTTCTAACCTGTTCCTCACTATGTGCAATCCTTGCTTTTAGAGCCTCTACTGATGCATTAACATTTTGGAGCTGCTTTTCCATTACTTGCTTCTCAGATAAGTGTGTGTTGTAAGCATGCTTTGTCTTGACACTCTCGGAAACAAGCTGCACCATAGATCACATAAATAGTTTAAAACTCAAGTGTTCAAAGGCTAAACAGAGGTAAGAATACAGAGGTTGGAATTGAGAAACGAGCCAAAAAGGGCAATTTCAATATCAAAATGTTCTAGTAGCAATAAAACCAACCTTGATATTATAATCATCCCGCTCAGCCACCTGCTGCAACAAATGTTGGTTCTGTGTTTGCATGTCTTCATAGGCTTGGCCGACAGTCTAGAAAAACAAATTTCATATGAGTATTATGGACTTTCAAAATAGAAAGAACGAGCAGAAGGATGATTGTAGAGAACCTCCATTTCAGCAATCAAAGCCTCTGCCTCCTGCTCTTTAACTTTGATACCTTCCTTAAGTTCCAAAACCTCCCTGGAAATTAGTAAACAATATGATATTAGCCCATAGGGGTGAAAGGATAAACTGCCATGACTATGGATGTGGTAAGATGAGAGACCATACCTCTCAGAAACATCTAACTGAGTCCTTAATTCAGCAATTTCAGCCTTTGCAGTAGCAAGCCGTTCTTGGCAAGCAGTTTCAGTCTCATTAGCTGCTTTCACTCTCAACTCAAGAAAGTGTTCGTCTAAAACGTTTTTCAGCTCCTCAGCCTGAGCATGAGCTTTCCGTTGTGATTCCTTGATTTCTGCCAATCCTCTGAAATTGGAAAGCTTAAATCTCATATTTTCAGCAAAAAAAAAGGAAGGGGTCACTGGATAAAAATAGACTCAAATAGTCACTTACCTTTCATCATTACACTCACGAGTATAGATGCTCGCTAGATTTTGCAACTCTAATTTCTCTTTCAGCAGTTTTTCAATCTGCAATGTCACAATAGACCATTGAGACACTTACAGCTAAGTTTTCTGGAGTTTCAGTAATTCCTAACATATTGCTGAAGAAATTCACAAAGCATACTGAAGAATTAAGTGCCTCATAAACCCGTTGGAGAGAGGTTATTATCTTGATCAAGTTTATAAGATGGATTCCATAAGAAGTCAGTTGCCATAATGGCCTAATGGGAATGTAAAAAGAGTAAAAAAAATATGGCAATGACGGATTAAAAGAGAAATAGAAAAATGGGAGTAGATACATAAAGAAAACTTACAAGAGCCTTGAGGGATTTGATTTCCGCCATTTGTTCAGCACATTTATCCTCTAAACCCTTCTGTTCGTCTGCCTTTGTAAGCATGAGATAATCAATATTTCAGAGAACAGTCCACTTTGTTAATACAATTGAACGAACTTACACATTTGAATTTCAATGTTATACTGACTAACGTTGCTATTTGTGAAAGCCTTTTCATTCACCAGAATTACAAAAAAGGCCAAAACAGAACAACAAAATCTTATCACTTCTACTCATCTTATCAGTATTCAATTCATAGAAAATAACACCTTATGCTACATTACCTTAGTAATAATTCACGCAGTTACTAAATAGTCATCCACGCAGCATATAATAAAACAAAGTTGATGGCATTTTGGAAAAACAGAGAGATCTTTAAAGCTGTGGTTGTGTGCAAACCTTATTACTTAACGAGACTCTCAGCGACTGAGCTTGTTGACGCAGGTCAAGAGCATCATGTGCGGTGCTTTTCCACCGTTTCAACTGCGCTTCCATCATTTCCATCTCTTTAGACAACGTTGATGCCATTGTAATAAACTCCCTTTTAATATCTTGCCGCTCTGGAACATTAAAATATATTTTAAGAGCAAGGATTTAAAATTTACACAGGCAATGAGTACTGAAACGGAGTGACCATCACCAGAGTCTTGAATAGCTTCTTCTGTTTCAAGCTCCAGTCCATTCTTTTCAACTATACAACTCTGCAGCTTCTGTTCCAGCACTTCAATTCGAGAACCAACAGTAGTTATCTTCTGTTTAGCCGCCTCCAGAGATTCTTCCCTTAGATTTAAGTCCTTCTCTCGTCTCACTACAAAGGACCTTTCAGCCTGAAGCAAGGGTTAGACAAGGATCGGCGGGAAACTCACTCACTTACTTGGGAGAGTAACATACGCGGATAAAAAATAAGAAGCTAACCTGACCGGCCTCAGTTAAAATCTTGTACCGATCCACTTCCAGATTCCAGTGATGAAGTTGTTCTTTGATCAAGTTATACAGTCTAGACGAGTATATATACTGGTCATCCTTTAGTTCATCCTACATCCATCAAGCAAAACATGTCAACTGCAACTATTGCTCTTCGAAATATCTTTACCCAAATATTGTGAATATACCTCAATATCTTGACACTGTCTTGACAAGGAAAGATTATACTCTTGTGCAGCTTGGAGCTCAGACAGACGACCTTCTGCAACTATCTAGAGTAATCATTCAAAACACTACTGAGCTTACAAGATGAAACTATGAACTACTATAGCAAAGAGCGAGCTAGTTACCTTTATTTCATCAATTGATTCCTTCAATTCACGCAACTTTGTTTTATCTACAGGCTTCTCAGGAGAAACGCTTCCGTTAGCTACTGCTGGTGACGTTACATGACCTTCACATGCAGCATCCTTCTGCATTTTCAGGTTTATCAATTTTCTTCTATTTTCTTCAAGCTCAGCCTTGATCTCTTCCAGTTCACCTTCAATAATCAAAGATATTCCATACTAAGAAGAACTATCAAATGTCACCATGCTAATCAACGCAAACGGACAAAAGTGCCACTCTTATACAAACAAAGAGCTGATTTTCTCATGTTTTCTAGAATTATGTTTAACCTTTGAGGTGTTTAAGCTCGGATTGATCTGTTGAATGGCTGCTTACATACGCCTGAATCTGCTCAGTATGTTCTTCGTGCCTCACATTTAAAGCATCAATCATCTCACGCAAGTTTCTGGCCTCCTCTTTCATTAAATCGTTAATGTTAGACAACTGAATGGTGGCATCTGGAAAATAAAAAGTACTCTGTGAATTTTCTATAGCCGCTAAAACAAAACGATAACCGACACACCAACTAACCAACCTTCTGCAGATTTCAGAGCTTGTAAATTTTGTGATATGCTTTCAGCTTTCGCCCTCTGAGTAGCAATAGTGTTTTCAAAGACTCCCATCAACTCCACTGTAGAGGAATGACGCAGAGCAAGAGCTTCTTCAACCTTTCTCACTACCTCATCACTATTACTAGTACCTATGGAATCTACTTGAAGAAGTCTACATAGAAACATCTCGTCAGCAGTACATGGCGGAAGTGAACCTAATTAAAAGTTAAAACACATACTTAATCATCTATGATGATTACACTAAAAAAAAAGATAGAGAGAGGGCTCTTATTAATAATAACACCTCGCTTTCTATCTGCAATATCCAAGTATTTAAGAGCTTCATGATTGGCTCCAGCACGAACTCCAAGCAAGACCAGATCATCTACCAACTAAACCGTCAAAAAATGCACAAATTCAACAACCAAAGACCCTCTTAATAAAAACATTAACCAAAATGCAATTAGTCTCTCTCTCTCTATATATATCTGACCTGGTTCCAAAGCCGGTTAACAGAGATAAGTTGATCATCATAAGAGGTTTGGTTGAGATGAAACTCATGAAACTTAGTCTCAACATTGTACATACGTTTCTTCTGGAGGTTTAATTGCTGGACAAGTTTCTTATTCTGTAAATGTAGAACAGTGGCATCAACCTGGAAAATAACAACAACAAGAAAACCCACTTGTGAACAGTTCTTAATTTCATCAAAGGTCAGAGCTTTTCAAGTTTAGTAATCGATTTTCATGAGAAAGACTTACACTTTTAGGGACGGGATGAGAAGGTGAAGAGTTAGGGGCCGTAGCAGTGGGAGAAACTGAGTCCAGAAGATGAGGCTTCTTCTGCATCGGCTCGTCTGAGTCCTGATTCTCCATCACACAAAACCCTAAAATCGATATGTTTCGTTCTCACAGAATTCCACGGAGGTTCGGGGAGTTCGCCGGAGAATCAATTTTCCGAGTCGATTGATTATTGTTTTCTTTTATCTATAAGAGAATAACAAAATAAAACGGTGTCGTTACATTCAATGGCCAGTATAAGCCCAAAGCTTTATTGGGTCTATGTTGTTTTTACTATTATAGAGCCATAGAGGCCCAATAAAAACGTATTAAAAATTGGACGAAACTCATTTCTGGTCTGTTTAGCTAATCGTTTGGTCATCATCATCGAGCTAGCATCGCTTTTCAATAGCAGGTTACATGTTCAGTATGTTGTGAAAGTATTGGGAATGATTGTGTTATTCTTTCATTAACGTAAAGTTCACTTATATCTAGAGGAGTTTAGAAAAAGGAAAAATCTAAACCAACTAACAAAATGAAATAGTACAAATCATAATCCAACACTTAATAGAAAAACATCAAATTCTAATCCAATAAAGATTATGAATACTAGTAACCGACCTAGAATTTTAATGGACCGATCCGATATGGTTCCGATTCCAGTTATGGTAATCCATAATATAGTTTATAACACTCCCTCTTGGATGACATAACTATGTAATACACGTTGAATGTTGCCTCATTAAAACATTTCCAGGAAAAACTCAAAATCCTTAAGGGATAAAACCGGATAAAACCATGAAGAAGAAAAAAGAGTACAACACGTATTATTCCCCCTGTTTGTACCTCACTGAAGGTCTTTGAGCCTAGATTCTTGAATGTTGAGGTTGGAAGTGACTTGATGAATAGGTCTGTTGAATTGTTACTTGAATGGACTTGTAGCACTTGGACCTCGCCGGCTTTCTGTAAATCGTGGGTGAAGAAGAACTTGGGCAGAATGTGCTTTGTCTGGTCTCCTTTGATGTAGCCGTCCTTGAGTTGAGCAATACAAGCTGCATTGTCCTCGTACATGATAGTCGGTTCTTCTTTACCTTCAGTCATCCCACAATCTATTCTAATATGTTGGGTCATGGACCGCAACCAGACTAACTCACAGTTGTCTCATGGATGACCAATATCTCGGCATGATTGGAGGATGTGGCCACCATCGTTTGTTTCACGGACCGCCAAGTTATAACAGTACCACCGTGGGTAAAAACATAGCATGTCTGAGAACGAGCACTGTGTGGATCCGAGTTATAACCTGCATCAGCAAAACCAATTAAACCTTCTTTGGTTTGGTTAGTATAACATAGATCCAAGTCTTTCATTCCATGTAGGTAACGAAGAATATGTTTAATCCCGTTCCAGTGCCTTTGGGTCGGACATGAGCTAAATCTAGATAATAGGTTCACTGGAAAACATATGTCTGGTCTAGTATGGCTCTCCAAATACATTAAGGCTCCAATGGCACTGAGGTACGGCACTTCGGGCCCGAGGAACTCTTCATCGGCCTTCTTAAGACCAAACGGGTCCGTGTCTAGACCAAGGGACCTCACGACCATGGGGCTCGACAATGGGTGAGCTTGCTCCATATTAAATCATTTGAGCACTTTTTCTGTGTATGTCTTTTGAGGCACAAGGATTCCACCCTTAAAGTGTTCAATCTGTAATCCCAAACAAAATTTTGTTTTGCCCAAATATTTCATCTCAAACTCTTTTGTAAGGTATTCAACTGTTTGGGAAATTTCTCCAGAGGTTCCTAGGATATTCATGTCATCAACATACACTGATATTATGACAAAGCCCTTGTCGAATTTCTTTATGAATATGCATGGGCTTATTGGATCATTCTTATAGCCCTCTTTCACTAAGTACTCGCTTAGTCTATTGTACCACATTCGACCTAATTATTTCAATCCAAAAATGATTTGTTTCACTAAGTACTCGCTTAGTCTATTGTACCACATTCGACCTAATTATTTCAATCCAAAAATGATTTGTTCAACTTTATATAATATTGTTCTCGACAACTTGCTTTGTTTTTCAGCTCAATACCCTCTGAAACTTTCATGTATATCTCATTATCCAGTGGACCATATAAATATGCAGTTACTACATCCATTAACCGCATGTCTAAGTTCTCTCTTATAGCCAGACTTATTAAGAATCTATAAGTAGTAGCATCCACCACAGGGGAGTATGTCTCCTCATAATCTATTTCTGGTCTCTTTGAGAATTCTTGTGCAACCAGTCGTGCCTTATATCTAACGACTTCACCACGTTCATTTCTTTTCCTGACAAAGACCCATTTATATCCAACTGGTTTAACATCAAGAGGTGTCTGAATTATTGGACCAAAGACCTCTCTTTTCTTTAAAGAATTTAACTCCGCATTTATATTTTCTTTCCATTTGATCCAATCTGATCGTCGAGTGCACTCATAGATAGATCTGAGTTCATGATCCTCGTTCATGTCCATAATTTCAAGTGCTACGTTGCATGAAAATATATCATCAATGTCGACATTCTTTATGTTCCATAGTATTCCAGACATGACATAATTGATTGAGATCTCATTATTATCAGGATCATCAGTACCATAGAAGTTTGGCGTCCCAAACCTCATTGTTTGGCACATTAGGTTCAACCGGCCGGTTCGTCCATGTCTATGGTTCCCTCGACCACAGATTCGGTTCCAGCACCTTTCTTTAATTTATGAGGGTTCTTATCTTTGGAACCTATTGGTCTACCATGTTTCAAACGTGCTCTAGACTCTGTAGCAATTTGATTGTGTCCTTATTGGACATCAATACAAATTGGTGCATTTGCAGCTGGTATATATGACTTTGTTACTTTGTTCAGGTCAGCAAAAGAATCTGACAATTTATTAGCTAACTATTGTAAGTGTATTATCTTTTGGACTTCTAAATCACACTCTTGAGACCGAGGATCTCGCCAAGATATATATGGTTGAGACCATGTAATTTCTTTTACCAGCTTATTTTTACACTTTATTCTTGAGAAGTAGAAGTATATTGGAGAGTGGTAATGAGCTTTCATGTTGTGTGTGACAAAGTCAGCTGATGTTCAAAAGGACCATCTAATTAGTTTTGAATTATTTGGGATTCAAGATCTCTCATATTTCTTCCATGTTAATATTAGCTTTCTCTATGTATTGGTTGCAAGAATTCTACTAAGGATTGGTGGTGCATAAAACATTTTTCTTGTCGATACATTTCAAAGAGAGTGATATATCGAGATGATTTAAAGCACGATACATTGTTTTCACTTATTTCTGATAATCACGTATAACAGGGCTTGAGGTACAGTCATAGCTGGATCCTTGATCTCCTCCGCATTGCTATTTACGTCATATGTGACTTGGAAGATATCATGCATCAGTTGAGGTTTGTTGTTAGCGTGTTATCGGCTACAGATTTGATCAGTACAAATAAAGATGGTCTAAATTATTGATAATGAAAAAAACTTAAATAGAGAGAATGCAATAGAGGTGTGAGAGAGTTCAGAGGGCCAATCAAACCGGGTGTTAACACTTAGTCGGTGCGAGTCTTCTTGGCGGAGCGCCCTTCCTCTACAGCTAGATCTTCCTCTCCAGTGTAACCAGCAGCAACATGTGTCTCTATTGGATCATTGGCAGGCCTGTTTTGTCTTTCAGCTATCACAGTGGCACTGTAACCGCTTATGTCCAGGCCAGTCGTGTTCAAAGCAGGTGTCACTCTTTTCAAGGCCAGCTGACAGAAAATAAGTTGTAGACAATCTTACTATACAATGATCAAGAACTATATAGTATATGCATACCTGTGGCGAGCTAAAAAGGATAGCAAATCCATTGATCAGATAACTGTACGTACTTACAAAGCTTTATGTATTTTTCTCCTTTTAATGTTACTCAAGAAAGAAATAGTTTAATCAATAGAAGGTGTTCGCTATGACCTCCCCCCTCCCATGACGTTTCTTGGAATTGGTTTTATAAGAAAACCAAAATGAAAGTTAATACAATACAATACAATACAATAAGCTACACAGAGAATCTAGTGAAACATAAAAAGAAATAGTTTGTCAGTACCTTGGTTGTAATATTGGTTTGAATTTAAAAGTGTAGCGTGGCCATGCTCAGCTCTCTGGTGTCCATGTGTAGCTTGTTTAAGCTCTTCTTCCTCAAATAGATGAACAAATGGAGGCTGTTTAAGCGTGACAATGTAGACAACAGTATCATCATCGTCCACATAAGAGTCTAGGTATTCACCTCGACGGCTCCAACTAACTTTGGATTGACATTGGTAGCTAATAACACCTTAAGTTCTACACCAGAGGCTAGCAACTTTTCATCCAAGGTCCAATACACTCAGGCAGACGATTGTTTCACTGAAAAGTGATAAAGTTAGAGCAGTGCATATGCCCAAATTTGAAAAAACAAACAGAAATGTTGAACACAATTAAAGCAAGAGAGTTCTCACATACTTCTCAATCATTATGGTTACCATGATGTCTCCTAGTTGAAAATTGTTCTAATACCCTTAACTTCCCCAACAACATCTCCTTACAAAAACAACAATGAATGCAACGTTACTGGGAAATGAATAAGCAATTGATACAATACTTCCACGGGATGATTAGGCTAACTTACCTGGCAGATCAGTGTTCGTATTGGCTAGAACCATGAGTTATTGTGGAACCAAAAACTCTAAGGAGGAATGGGGTCAATTGTTTTTGAATCTTCAAGGAATACGGTTTGGTCCGTGAATCTAATAGCAACCGGGGTGTTACCAAACTTGAACTCGGGCTGCTTCTTGCAACATCGAAAACACTGAGTTCATAACCTGAGCCTTTTTCAGGAGATGTTAACATCAATAGCTCAAAACCTTAAACAAATAACTGGAATAATGAACCGGTTTACCTTCCCATCACTGAACAGCATATCAACACCCATAAGCTCGCCCCCTTTCTTCAGATTTCAAGCAAGATTTTGAAAGTTTCATCTTTTCTCACTGTGCCCAAATACCTCTAATGCCAAGAATGAAAGAGTTACAAAAGAAACAAAGATGTGGTGGGTTTATCATACATTGAAAGAAATATAAAAGCGTACATTGCTTACAACTATATTTGGATAGGAGTGATTCTTGAGAAGCTCAACTTACTCCGACAGGTTCTGGATATGAGACTATCTGAACCAAGTAGGATAGTCATGATGAATCAATCAGCTCACTATTGATAAAGAAACGACTAAGATCATGTGATGGAAAATAAGTCATGCACAATAGTAACAAAGAAACATGTTAGTTTATTGGAAAACTTGAGTTTTTTTCTTGGATGCAGTCAGAACCTTGTAAGAACAACTAAAATGTAGTCAATTCAACAACAAAAATACCGTTATAGTAAATACCCAAAAAAATATAATTATGGAGAAATCAAACAGAATGAGTTTGGATATCCCATTGACTACCAAAAATTCATCATAGGAATCATACTCCACAGAGGAAAAAAAATAAAAATCAAACTGCAAAGAAGGACTACACTTTCTAAAATCCAAAAGAGAGTTAATAAATTAACATGTTTAATGGCGAGAAGCTCTCCGGAATCGAGGTTAATAGCAAACTGCACATGCAAGATAGATTAATAGCAAAATTAATTAGATTCTCTTGTCCAGCACATACCCTGTTACAATATATTGAAAGCAGATCAAGTACAATGGAGAAGCCGCACATTTTGCTGGAGCCATAACTCAATTCGCAGGCTAATATATGTCGATTTTTAATACAAAAAAAAAGAGAAACCATAGAGAACTCAATCAGTTAGAAGTAATCACCATGAGCATAGCCTAAAAAGAAACAAAAAATTTAAGCTTTGGGAGGTAATCAATCAAAGATAAACATATAGTGTCCTGAGAAAATGACAGGGAAATCAAATCGTCTATAAAATCAGTAGATAATATTTACTCAATACCCAGATAGGTAACAAAGAAAGGGATAAATCATGAAGACATACTATCTGCCATTTCACTTTCTTTAACTTCCTAAAGAGCCGTAGCGTAAGCTTCATCATCTGAATAAGCTTCAAATAATACCCATTCGCCTTCCATCTTTGAAATGGAGCACAAACACGAGAAAGGGTTTCGATGGAAAGAGGATTGTAGAATGGATCTTTTTCGTATTTCTAGTTAGGGCTTCAAGGAAATCAAAGTGAGAGACCGTTCGGAAGGGGATAAGCGAGGTGATGGAGAGTCTTGGGTATGCCCAATTTAATGTGAGAGAGTGAGAGGAGTGGTAGGAGAGACGTTAATGGTTTGATTAATGTAGAACAGAGATGAAAACTAAAACCGTTACACTGGCTTTGATCGGAGTTTGAATCCTGAGATCCAAAGAGGCACATCAAATGTTCAAGCAGGTTAGTTAATTTTATTATATAAGATTACATATATATTAAATACAAATATTTTTTTTATAAATCCGGGTGTAGCCCGAAAAAATCTCTAGTTATTATAGTTAGAGTAAACATCTTTTGTATCAGGTGACATAATCGTTAACAGTAATCATCATTAAGAAAATTTCTCACATTTTATCACCATTTGAACAAAACTCATTTTCTGAGTCAACTGCACTTCGAAGTTGTTGCCCTTCATCATTTTGTTCGCTTTGATTATTGGTGGTTAAGCTAGAGTACTCTACGTTTCCACCGCAAACCCGATCAACATTCAAATATAGTGTCACAACAAATATTGTGTTTATAACGAATAACCAACTGAATTCGAGGGTTGCCAACGATTTAGCTCTATGGAGAGCTTCTTCGGTTGAACACTTAACCATTGTACGTCTAATTTCTCTATCTTGAAAATAACATCCCTTAGGAACCAAACTCGGTGTGTAAAGCATGAAACCTATCAGTATCAACCATGCTCCTTGCAAAGCTATGCTTGAAGATCTCACCAGGCTCACCAAAAAACTCTTGGGCAAGGCAATACCTTTTGCAGTAAAATGAAACTATTAGTTGTATATTAACTTTGGAACCAACTGTATATAGTTACATAAAAAACACAAATAAATTAAAAATATCAAAATTTAAATGTATGTCAAAATTAAAATATGTAATAACTAGAGTTTCTTATGTTGAAATCTCATATGCATCTGGAGATGTTGTGGTGACTGTGAAAACATTGAGTTTTCAAAACTTTGTCGCTTTGTTAATTAGTTTCATAAAGAGTTTGTAATTAATCTAAAGTTCCAAAATTTGGAAATACAAGTTCATATTTTATTTAAGCCTATCTTCAAAAAAAAAAATTCATATTTTATCTTCAAAATCTACATTAATTTTCCTTTTTCACAGTCTATATACCCGAATAAACCAAAGGGGCCATGGCCAGACCTGGTCTAGATACGTCATCAAAAATCATGAAACTGACAAAAAAATTTCAATATTGATATATATATATATATATATATATATTTAAGAACTTTGAGATACTATATTTATTCTAAGGGTCTCTGAACAATATACCCATGAGAGTGGTGAGGAGAGAAACAAAGATAATGAGCTGGAAGATGAGATGGTATTGTCCCTCAACGCCCATGTGGTCGGCTGAGTGAAAATGGAAGAGGATTAGCTCCTGAGTGAAGGCAGCCGCTAAAGCTAGGAGGGTTAGTCCCTCCGAAGCTGCCGCTCTAGGCCGTGCTCGGTCAAGCACTAGTGCTAAAACAGCATAGGCCAATAAGGACATGGCGATGGAAGAATGTTCGAAGTTGCGGGGCTGGTGTGTTATTAGTCCGAAGAAGAGCTCCAGTGACATGAAAACTGATGAATATGACATGATTAAGTAGAGCTCTAAGTACCTGGTCTTTGATGTTGGAAACCATGGAGATGAAGTGAATGTGTTTGGACATAGACAAAAGAGTTTTATGTTGTTGAATAAGTGCCATAAGCCAAATGCTACGAGCGCACAACCGTATACAATATGTCCTTCACGAAGTCCCATGTTGTTGGTTTTTTATATCTTAGTGATAGTGATCTTTGGTTTGTGATTGTGAGCAAGAAGCATCGATGAATCGATGGGCTTTATGTTAAGCGTTTGCCCAAACTATGACTGATTTTACTTTGGGGAGGGGTGATTATTAAATCACGCTGCCAGCCTGGCTGATTTTTTTATACAAGTCACAAAACCCCATTTGCAAATAAATTTGGAAATTTGGCGTAACATAGAAAATTAATATTTTAAGCAGAAGAATTTGATAAACTACCCTAATGGTGAGAAAGGCAGGTCACGCACGCATCATGGAATGTGTTTCATACATTTGCTGCATAATCAAAACAAAAAGATAATTGGTGTATTCTTTTTTTTTTTCCAAAAGATAATTGTTATATTCTGTATATAAATAATAATATATACTATTTTAATTTGATTATCTGGCTTCTTATCTTTCTCTATTTTTTGTAAATATTTTGTTGTTTGTTTTATTCTCTACAAATATTTTCTAAATTAGTTAATTCAAACTAAAAAGGATATACAATTTTGTGTATATTCCATAATTATGTTTTAAAAACAGACAATTTTTTAAAGATAATTAATTATAAAAACAACTTATTGTTTCATATAATACATTATATCTTCTTATTCTATTTGTATATATAAAATTTTTAGTCTATTTATAGCATTCTAAACTCTATATTTTCCTAATGTGAACATTATGTTTTATGGAAATTTTCAATTTATCATCCAGGCTAGCTATATAGTATTTAACTACTTACTAGGTGACTGGCCCGCATTTTGTGCGACATAAGAATATCAAAAATATAAAATAAATAGTTTATAGTTTTAAAAGTTACGGATTTTACAAAACTCAAAGTAAAATTGTGTTGTATATATGTTATAATTGTATATTGGGGAGCTTGTATATTTTAGTTGAGTATTATATCTATGTTAAAAAACAGTGACATGTTTAAAGAAAATATAATAAAAGTTGAAGTATAATCCATAAGTAATGCAAATAAAATTCTAGATTATGAAAAAACAAAATCCAATAGAAAACCTGCCAAAAAATATTTAATTTTGTAAGCAATTGTACAGAATAAGTAATTTGATAGATTTTAAGTTTATAACTTTTATTGAACATAAAATAATATTAAATTTACACACCGTCATCAAAATAATCTTTGAAACTGGTTTGTAGTCAACTACAATCAGCCTCCTAATTCATCACTATTTATCTGATAATAAAAGAAACAAATAAATGCAACCATTTAGAATTTCAAATTTTTAGGATAAAGGTAGATTAAAATTACGAACCATTGACTATGTAATACTAGGGTCGGGCCGGGCTAAGCCAGGGTTTTTCGTTGAAATTTTAGTTATATATATTGTATGTTATTTTGATATATAAATATTATAATCTATTAAAAATATAAGTAGTTAGAAAATTATATAATTATTTTTAATCATTTATTGTTTTTTGTCTTTTGAATTTCAAAAATTTTAATATCCAAATTTGGAATGTCATAGATTATCAGTACGTGTTTTGCGTAGAATTGTTGTGTATTATGACTCATCTCAACTTTTGTTTCTTTATTTGTTGCGTGTTATTATTTTATTTCAATTTTTTTGTAAAATATTGTTTGGTTATTTATTACTCATTTTTTTACTGTTTGAATTTTTTTAATAATTATTCTAAATTTGATCTTATTTACCTAAAATGGAAAAAAAAATTAGTGTGTGAATCTTTTTTTCCTTAGGTTTGATAAAACGTAAATGAAAACAATATGATAACAGATTTTTCGTCTTTCCAAACCTAAAGACTTCTTTATTTATCTTAAATATATTTAAGTATTCTGTAACTTCTACTTAACTATTAAATCTTTATTAAAATTTTCATTAAACACAGGAAATTTTTTTTTATTAAACTCAAGTTATATTACATAGCATAATTAAATTTTAATTAGTCTTATTTTATATCTTATTAGTTCTTGCTTTTTAAATTATTTTCATTATGTATTAATTTTTAATTATTTTTATATCATTTTGTATTCTAGGTTAACAATAAATTTGGGAGTAAAAAAGGAACCAAAAATCTGCGAGATTCGTTATTTTTATTTTCCTTGGTATAAATCTAATGAAATGTATAAAGATTAATTGCGTAAATTTATTTGGGGTTTTTGCCAAAACTAACCCACAACTTGGTTTTAACCCCAATACTAGACCCCAACTTGAATCAAATGCAAATCTAACCTAAAAGGGCTATGAAATTACAATAAAGTCCTCTGTGACCAAACAAAAAAACAGAAGACATTTTTACGAATATAACCCCAGTAAGTTGTCTGAGTCGGGCTGAGTTACTTTTCAGTCGTCTGGACGACTGAAATGTTAGTCGTCTGGACGATTGAATCTTAAAAATAATTTATAAATTCTGTAAAAAATATTTTCATGAGTGAAAAATTAAAAACATGTAATTAT
>CAKOAT010200044.1:0-20656 GCA_932364175.1 Eruca vesicaria subsp. sativa
CCTAAACCCTAAACCCTAAACCCTAAACCCTAAACCCTAAACCCTAAACCCTAAACCCTAAACCCTAAACCCTAAACCCTAAACCCTAAACCCTAAACCCTAAACCCTAAACCCTAGTTCAAATTAAATTAAAACTAAATTTATGTTTCTTAGTTCAACTTGATATTTAGGTCTTTCATTTGACAAATAAAATTCAAACTATTTTGTCACTATAATAACCCGAACAATTATTTATAAAATTAAGTGTTCAAATAAGATATCTGATTAGTTTAGTTACACACACAAATAATACGCGTTCACCTATAAAGCAGATAATATTCGTACAAATAAAATGAGGTTAGCCCAATTACTTGAAATGAACACAGACTAAAGTGTCGTTTATAATCGGGCATGTTATAGCAAAGGCTTAACTATTTCAAAATTTAAACAGTGGTAGCTGTATAAGCGTGCCAAATTATAAACTTTATGAATTCTAAATCGTATGAACTTTTGTAAGAAACCCCAAAGTAATAATTCTGAATATTTCAACAACGTATACCCATGTGTATTTTAAGTTTATTATTATAGTGTATTTAAATTCTACATAATACTAAATTTTTGAAGGTAAGCCCAAATAGTAAACCAAAGTATTTCATATTTGGGCCAAGCTCATAGAATTTATAAGCAAGCCCAATTAATAAACCAAAGTATTTCATATTTGGGCCAAACTCATAGAATTTATAAGATAGCCCAATTAATAAACCTAAAATTCCAAAACGTATGGACATATGTGTATTGGGCTTTGGAGTGATTTTAAATTCTAAATAATAGTAGCCTGTATAATAAGCAAGTTCAAGTAATAAACCTAATATTTTGAAACTGGCCCAATCCCACTAACTATTAAATGCAAGCAACTAACTTTAAATTTTTTAAAATGTACGTACCTGGGTTTGGGCCGATCCCATTGTCATGAAATTTATTAATTTGTATAGACACCCTCAGGTACTAAGCCCAGACAAACAGTTTAATTCGGCGAAACTCATAATTATATGTTGTCGAGTAGGTGAACACGATGGTGTTTTTGTACAGAACCTGAAACAGAACAAAAAAGCAATAATCTGTATTTTGAAGTTTAAAGGAATTAGAGGGTATAGATAGGTACACGAAAACCCTAGGATTAAAGTTTGAAATTGAGAATCAAGAAACGAAAACCCTAAAACAAAAGGATTAAAGTTTGAAATTTGGAATCAAGAAATGAAAACCCTAAAACAAGAAACGAGAAAGAACAAAATATATGCATGAAGATTGGAGACTGTTCCTCGAATTATACCTCTGAATTTTCCTTGCTTTAATGGCGGGCTTGAGATGAGAGGAGAGATATGGAACCACAAGGTCGACGACCTTTGCTTTCTTTAATAGTGGGTAAAGCACCCTTAGTCACGTTGAATGTCACCACGATGAATAACGTCGATCGTGCTTACTTTGATCGGACCCGACTCGTCAATCACCTTCGATGTTAGTGTTTGATTACAGAACCTGAAACTGCGGCTCCGATGCGATCGTGGTTGGTCACGTCTTCTCCGATGGTGAAATGTATAAGCTCATGAAGAAGGATCAAGAGAGGAAAAGAAAAGGGTAAGGAAGAAGATGATTTACAGATTGGTTAAAGAGTTACAAAAGATAACGTTATCTGATGGGAGCGTTAATTTAGATTTCGAAATTCAACTGAAACAAAAAAAAAATAGTACCGTTATTGATTCACGTAAGTCGGTTCATAAAGTAACTTGGGCATCAAGGAATTAACTTTGGTGGGCCTGGTTTATGATGTGGCCCAAAGTACATTCATTCGATGATTCGACGCAGGCTGCCAAAATAGGGTAATTCGACATGTTGGAATCTTCTAGCAAAGGCGCTAATCAAATATCACCAGACCGTCACCGATATCTGCAGATGCGAGCCATGGGATCTACCTCGTTCGTTACTTTTTTTCTCTTTTTGTTCTCTCTCGAATTGGGTAGCTTAATTACGATGATCTAGTTTTGATTTGATTGATTTTGATTTTGACTTTGTTTTGGGGATTATATAGACAGGGATCCAGCTCAATTACGGGGATTTCTTTGTCCTGCCACGGAGAAAGGTTACTGGAGAGAGGGATGAAGAAGAAGACCCCCCTTGTTTATCACAGGGATCGAGCTCCTCGTGTTGAAAGAACCAAGTGGGTTATGCATGAGTGAAAAAGATTGCTGGTGTGCTACAACTAGTAAGATCTATCGGGTTTTTCTTTTTTTTTAAGTCAGTTTTTTCGTGCCAGTGGATAAAATTTATTGACTTTATGTGTAGGATATTCCAGAAAAGCGGTACAGGGACTAAAAGTGGAGAGCTTCTGATGACAATTTTGATAACGCTATGATAACAGATTCTGATGCCAAAGTGGAAGAAACTCAAGAAATACCATAAGAAGAGGAAGAATTGTTTGATGATGCCATCCAGAGTGCTTTAGTTGTTGGAAATTACAATGAGCGGTGTAGATCTGCAAATAAGATGGCTGAGATGCCTTTAGTTATAACTTATATAGCTCAAGTTCGTGGTACAGCATTGTTACTCGTGAGAAATATTTAAAGGCCTTACATGAAGGTATGTATATACCTTTCCAACTTGATATGTAGGCAAGTGCAATGGACATACCTCTTTATGGTTGCAAACCCTCTTAACTATTGTATGTTTATCTGTTTCAGATTGTTCCTGCGATGGTGAACAACGATCTCAAGAGCCTTATCAATGCAAAGGTCACTTCAGTTCCGGCAACAAACACTTGCTCTCCACTGTACTGTAAGTTTGTCAAACTCTTTGCTTTTTATGTCTTACTTGATCAAAATATATTCTCCTCTCACTTTATCTCTTCAAACAATGTAAAGTGATATGTCATTTTCGTTGTCTCTTGAACAATTCGCAGTATTACATGATGCATGTAACTGCTACTTAGCTTTGGCCATTATAAAACTACTTTGTAACGAATGTTGCTTTTACATTGTTTGGCAAACAGTTTGCACAAGGAGAACAATGGACCAGCCTTTGCGATGTCCTTACCTCAAAGTTGATGGCTGCTGGTAACACTTTGGCTGCTGTTCTCTGCTACATATGCGCAGGCAGCGTTGAAAGAACAGTATAAATTTGGTCTAGGAGCCTTGCAAACGAGCACGATGGAAGATCATATGCGGAGCTTCTTTAAGTATGTATCACTTGTACCATGTTTTGTGCATAATTAGTTAGGCTTCTCTGCTCATATTCTTTTGCCCTTTTCTTTTAATAGGATCTTATGGAGAAGACTGTCCTTACGCTGAGATATTGGCCAGCCAAGGGCTTCTTACAACAGCAATGAAGTACTTGAAAGTTCTTGATTCTAGTGGCTTCTCACCTGAACTTTCCATATTACGTGATCGTATTTCTCTTACTGCAGAGCCTGGTACGTATGCAGTAGTGTTAGTTCATTTTAAGAGAATGAATTCTGATGTCAAAACTACCCATCTTATATTGCATCTGCAGAGACTAACACTCCAGCTTCAGGCACTCAGCTTCAAAGCACTATACCGTATAATCAGGGCTCTTTCTTTTGTAGTCTGCAACTACTTTACATCGGAGCATGAAGCTCTCTGGAATCCATAGCTTTTACGGATAACATGCTTAGCCTATATTCTTCTGAGGCTTAGGAGTCAACTTAGGCGCAACCAAACGTTCTTAGTAATCCATATGATAATCAGTATCAGCAACTATACACTGATTCTTATGTCGGAGGATATGTACCCTCAGCAATGCGCCCATGCAGCAAGCAACCATGTTTGTGCCTCACCAAGCTCAGCCAGCTCCGCAGGTTTCTAAGTTTTTACTTTGTTGCATTTCCTTTTTCTCATTCTTCGCTACACCATAATGCATTAATGGTCATCCTCACCTGGCAATCTCAGATGCATAGATTATGAGCTTTTCCGTTTTTGTTATGTTTATACGGTATTGATCCAAGTCTAGATGAAATCTAGATTATATACGTGGTGCTCTGGTCTCTTCTTTTGTGTGAATTTCTGAGTCATATATTGTCGGGATGGATTGTAGTTCTGTTTGTATGACAAAAAAATACACCCAAAAAAACATAATCCTCATATCCGCTTAAGGCCATGCACACCTTTGTTTTAGTTCCATCGTGCAGAATCTATGGCCTAGAGGTCGTAAAAAATGTTTGTGATGGGGATGCTTTTTATTTGTTATGTGTGATTCAGCAGCCAGACGTTGGTTTTCATTTATTCACAGTATGTGAACCATTTATGACTCATTGTTTTTGATGTTTCCTGCAATTTTAGTTTGACTAAAGTCACTAAACTAACAACTGTCATCAGGGACCATCCAACAATGCATACCCTGTCCCCCGCTCCAGGTTCATATGTACCTCCTGACCCCTCACAAGTTGGGCAAAATCCTAACCCAAAGATGCCCCAAGTCGTTGCTCCGGAAGCTGGAGCCATAGGATTTACGCCTATGTTAACTCCAGGAGTTGCTCCAAGACCTGTTATAGGTTCTCTTCAACCAGCAAGTCCTCCAACGCAGCAAGCGACCCCTACCCCTGCAGCTGCGCCACCAACTGTTGAGACTGCAGATACTTCCAACGTCCCAAGTTTTCTACAATGTGACACTAGAGCATTTCGGAACTTATAACTGGAACATGAATACACTAGATTAGATTATAAAAACTACATTAGATAGAATTGTTTTTGTTTACCTAAATTTAAATGGTAACTTGTAAACTCTGATCCAGCGCACCAGAAACCGGTGATAGCAACGTTGACGAGGCCACATACATGTATATTTTTTTCTTTTCTCAAATAATATTTACCTCGTCATTAAATCTTTTATCACCTATGTCAATATAAAACTTTGCACCTGGGGTCTTCGTGTGACCACTTCGCCAGCTCATTTATTAATGTTCTTGCAAGAACTACACCCAAAACTCAACCATGATGGGGCTCTCGGATTCACCAGGATGTACGGGCTCCTACATCGACTATGTAGCTGGTTTGACCATTTGAACACAGTTTTGTAGGACATTTCCGGAAAGTGAGCATGCTTCCTAAGAAATGAGGTTTTTTAGTTATGATATGATTCACATAAACATAACATCAGTGGTGCCTATCGGACTGAAAACCCCAATACAAGTAAACAGCATAGATAGTATAAGTGAATGGGTTGGACCTACATCAAATAGGAAAGCACATAAACAATATCTAAGAAATGTAACTACGTAGAAAGCACCAGAGAATGGATGTATACAAATAGGGATTTGCCTTAATTTAAACCACTTGGTCAACTGGAAGTAATCGTGTGATTTTCCAAATGCGCACTATGGATGCTCTATATACCGAATCGAGCTCATACTCATTAGTGTTGTTTAAAATTATATTACCATATTATATATTTGTATTAATGTATGCTAAACTCGTCTTCATGGTACACTACTTAAGTTAAATTAGTCGATTAACCCATATGAAATCTCTATTATCTAGAGAAACGAAGACAATAAAGGTTTTAAACCTTTTTGACCATCATCATATGTCATTATATGAAGCAACTATGCATTAAATCATTGTTTTCATATTTTAAATTTTTTTAAAAATCTGTGGGTTACCCCCAACATAAATATTTAGGTTTTCGGTAAATACTCTATATACTGAAACTTGTACTTTTTAGTTTAAAAATACAAAACCATACTTTATTACTTGTATTATTGTATGCTAAACACTCATTCATGATAAATAGACATCATTCTAATTGTTTAACAGTTAATTTAGTAGAACTTCATACACTACCTACATCAATAGATTAAGTACTATGAAATATCTATTTTCTGAATAAACAGAGACAACAAAGGTTTCAAACCTCTTTTACCTTCATCTTATGTAAGTATATGATGTAACTAAGAACTAAAACCATATTTTCATATTTCTGATTTCTTTTTCTAAATCTGTGGATTAAACCCTTACAAAAAAATTTTAGTTTCTTATACTGCTTTATATAGCGAAGTTCATACTATCTAGTGTTATTTAAAATTATCAAACCACATTCTAAATTTACAATAATTTAATCAAAACTATCTTACGTTGTATGTGGACATTGTTTTAGTTTTTGTTAACAATTAATTTAAAAAAAATTCATATACTTCCTAAATTAGTGGACTAACCATTATAAATCTTTATACTCTTGGAAAACAGAGACAACAAAGGTTCTAACCCTCTTTGGCCATCATCATATGCTAGTGAATGACGCAACTAGACATTAAAACAAAATTTTCATATTTTTGAATTTTTCTCAACATCTGTAGGTTAACCCCCCTACGAAATTATTGATTTTTTTTTGGGTGTAAAATGCTCTATATACCGAAGCTTATACTCTTTAGTGTTGTTTAAAATTTTATAACCACTAGAGTCGTTTTCCGCGCTACGCGCGGATAATACGTTTAAATATAGTAAAAATTTATGTATCATAAAATTTATAATTTAAAAATAATCTGTGAAAAATTAAAATATTTTAGATAATTTATAAAATTTATAATCAAAACTACAAAAATAGCTGATCAAAACTACAAAAGTAGCTGATGATAATGTGGCAGTGGCTTTGTTATTTCTTAATTTGATAAACTAATATGTATTGTAAATTATTCCTCTTTATTGCCAACTGAATCAACCAATAAGATTTATCAAAAACACATGTATTATAAGTCAATATGTTGAAGTCTGTCTTTCTATAGGTAATTATTTTAACAAAGTCATTTATAATGTTTATTGTGTGTTTCCAAATAAGATTGTATTTTTTAGTATTGAGGCGTTTAACAAATTTTATTCAATGTCTCAACTAAAAAATTACAAATATTAACAATATTTTTTATCCTTGTGAGTTTTCTTTTCAATTATTTTTATTTTAGTCTTATATTTAACTGTTGTATATATTTTTACAATTTATATCATTACATTCGATTCTAAAATATTCAATAATTGAAATAACTAAAACCATAAATCATATACTTTCTAACTTTATATACATTATAGATATGAGCATGACACTTTAATAATCCACACAATTGTGGATCTTGAATCATTATACTAATTATATTATAAGATTTAGAATTATGTCATTATCAATTGAACATTGCTCATATAATTGAACAAATATTTAGTAGTCAATAAGTACACGATCACATAAAATAAATTTATAGAATTTAGTTTTAAATAAAATTCAACAATGATAAGTATAAATTTATGTTCTTATCGCATTTTAAATCTAACATGTATTAAAGTAAAATGTGGGTATAAATGCAACAAAAATGTTTAAGAATACAATATAAGCTGTATAAACTATTATTCGACAAATTAGTAAACATGATTATTATAAGTTTTAGTTTGCAGTTGCACAAATAAAAACATTACATAATATAATAAATTAATAAGAAAATAAAAGCATTACATAATTTAATAATTTAATAAAATAATGACTAAAAAGTCAAGTAAATTTATGGTTCTATACATGTAATTCATGATATCCATCACACATGCGTATAGTTCCACCTGGTTTAAACTTTTATTTTTGTTTTATGCATTGTGATTTGATCAAAGTACATTCACGTGACATTTTAAACAGTAAAACACGTCCAGAAATGTATAATCATATATTTATGATAGAAACAATATTTTTTTTTTGAACAAAAAAATAAGAAATGAATTTATAAAGAAAAAATGAATGTTATATTTAGCCGTATGTGTTTGGAGTGATGTTCTGTAAAAGTAATTCAGCCGTATGTTCTTTGACAAAGGATATCCCAATGCAGTCATCTTTTTCTAATTGTAAAGTTTATCAAATTATCACCGAAGACTTCTAGTTATAAATTTATAAACATGTGTAGAAAATGATGTATTTATATTTGGTTAAAAATTACACCATCTTTAATAATCATTCATTTACTGAAAACATTAGAATATGAATCACTTGAAATTAGTGAACAATTTTTTTTTTAAAAATGGTAATATTAGTTATAATACTCATTAAATAAAATTTAATGTTATATATATGTTGTGTTTTGGTAGTGAAGAACACTGATGTTCGTTTTTGAACATATTAAAAACCAAGGGATAGACTGAACTGCTTAAAAGTTTTGACATATTGATCCTTAGATCCCATTGCATTGGTTTATACTCTGTGTAACCGGTGCACACTGACAATCTTTGGCTGCCAGCCTGACCCATCCGATGAGGAAGCCAACAAACCAAGTTGGTCAGTAGGCCAAGAAGTCTCAGGAGTCTGCTTCCCATTTGCAGCATAGACCTCATTCAAAGAACACTTTTCCAGTTCACTTTCTCCACCCTAGTGTCACTTTTCTCGTAGCATTGGTATATGGGGGAAGTATTTTTGTGGAGCTGCTCGAAATTCTCCGTACTTGCTTATGATATCTCGGACTTTGATCTCACCCCTCAGCCATAATTCTGGCTCCACGACCATCTAACTAAGGTCAAATCATTAGAGCATTCTGGCTCCATGACCATCAAATAATTACTAAGAAGCTCAGTGTCCAGCCTTCGACAGCATTCACAGCCATGATTATCACATCACAAACTTTATAAGCTGTTTCTAACATCTCAACTCCTGCAGTTGCCATCACTCTCTATCTCAAGATCTTACCTTTGGCAATTAATCATTGAAAAAATAATAAATTATCTATTTTCAGGACAACATCATTGGTTTCTCTGATACCACCAGTGTCATGAGGAGTGACAGGCAAGTCACGGAGTCTAACATTAGCTTCCACTACGTCTCGAGTAGTTCCACCGATTTCTGTATTTAAAATTTAATGTAGTACTATTTGAATAAAAGTGTTAAAGATATGAAAAGCATCATTATGTTCCATACTTTTTTCCATGCATTTAAAAGACTTGAATTCCCGACATTCTGACACCCGTTGATACTAACACAAAAGACAAATAAAAACTGAAAATTAGAATTTAACATTCTACAAAATCAAAACTCTAACAGAGAATTTAAGAACTTGAGAAAAAGAAGAAAAACCTTGAGACTGCTAAGGACCTAAGGACTTTGCAACTTCACAATTGTTATTGTACCTAGTTGCATACTTGAGTTCTTCAAGTCATTCTCTCCTGTCAAAACCTTATACTCAGTCACCATGTTACAGTTTTTTTTTGTCTTAAAATCACCATGTTCAGATCTGACTTTTCTAGTATCCAAACAGAGATAAACAACAACAAAAAAAAAATAAGAAAAAGTGGTTACCAAGATTGGTGATGATGAGCCTACTTCAGGATTTGCGCAAGTGAGGATTATTCACAGGCACAGAAAAGACACCCCCAAACATATATCCCAAAAGCAAAACCTTCAACATNAAATAGTTACCTTTCAAAAAGCAGGAAACTTTCACCGGTTGCTAAAAAGATCCCCTTGAAGAAGGCTTGCGTCTCAACCACTTTCCAAAGAAGAAGAAGACAAACCAAACCTTTCCAAAACAGAAAACTTTTCAACTCTGAAGAACAGTTGCAGCCAGATTACGTCAGTTCCAAAAGGGTTTTACCAAAAGAAAAAAAATCGAATACATTTCCTGGAAATCCAAGAAAACAGATACCTGGAAGTCCAAGATATGTCCTTAGATTTCTTTAAAAACATTTCCGAAATCGAATAAAGATTTAGCACTCCTCTGTGCTATATTCACTGCGATAACAAAGTCAATCAACCCAAACCCCCCAAAGTTTCCATCTTTATTTATATTTATGCGTACGGACACACCGTTTCTATCTCCGCCGTCTCGGTCGTCTTAATCGCCGCCCTGAAAATAAGTGAGCCTAGAGACACTCTTGCTCTCCTCATCTGCCACGAATCCTAGTCACGTCTTAACGAAAAAAGACGATGACGATGAGACCAAGATTGAGAGATCTGATGAGCAGCAGAAACCTCACTCTTTCCATGTCTCAACAATGATACCGGTTTGGGCGACGGAATTGACCGGACTGGAATTGACCGCCGCTTTGCCGTTAGATGACAGTGAGTCGGGAACAACGAACAAAGTCATCGCAATAAAGAATTGTGAGGATTATACAACTTTTGATGAAAATATAAACATCGAGGAAAATATTTTATATAGAAACTCAGAGGGGGAAAGCAAAGAGAATCCGTTAATGAGATTGAAGAGTGTATAGGAAGGGAGAGTGAATTGATTGTTTGTAAACTGGAAAAAGTAAAACGAAGAAACGAAGAAGATGAAGAGTAAGGGATGTGCGAATCGATTTTTAAAAATTAGGGTTTGTGGGCTTTTCGTAATTGAACGTGGCCAGGCCGTGCAAGATTTCAAGCCCAAACGACAAAGGCAAGGTCGCTGACATGGCCAGAAACTGATTTCCTATTGGTTGAATATATCTGCATACGTGGACAGACTAAAATGGCTTTATTTGCAACTTTTATTCATAGTAGATATTTTATATTTGTATTAATCAATGCTAAACTTTTTTTCACAGTACACGGGCATCATTTTAATTTTTTTAATGATTAATTTATTAAAACTTTATACATAACTTAAATTAAATTAGTAATTAATCATTATGAAATTTCTATTATCTAGAGAAACGGAGACAATAAAAGTTCTAAACCTCTTTCACTATCATCATATGTAAGTGCATGATGCAACTATGATAAAACCAGATTTTCATATTTTTGAATTTTTCTCATATTCTATGGGTTAACACCTACAAAAATATTTAGTTTTTTTTTTTTTTTTTTAAAATGCTTTATATTGTGAAGTTCATACTATTTAGTGTTGTTGAAAATTATATAACCACATTCTACATTTACTTCAACTTAATCTAAACTATCTTACATTGTACATGGACATCATTTTAACGATTAATTAATAAAATTTCATATATTGCTCAAATTTGTGTACTAACAATTATGAATCTCTATTCTCTAGAGAAAAGAAAACATCAAAGGTTCTAAAACCTCTTTGACCATCTTCCTATTCCAGTGAACGATGCAACTATGCATTAAAACCATATTTTCATATTTTTGAATTTTTCTTAAAATATGTGGGTTAACCCCTACGAAAATATTGATTTTTTTTGTAAAGTGCTCTATATACCGAAGTTTATACTCTTTAGTGTTTTTAAAAAAATTTTAACCATATTTTATACTTGTATTAATGTATGCTAAACTCTTTTTCATGGTAGACGAACATCGTTTTAATTTTTTAGAATTAATTTAATAAGATTTCATACAATACTTAAATTAAATAGTCGATTAACCATTATGAAATCTCTATTACGTAAAGAAAAATAGACAATATAGGTTATAAACCTCTTTTACCATCATCATATGTCAGTATATGAACAACTATGCAGTAAAATAATATTTTCATATTTTTTAATTTTTTATAAAATCTATGGGTTAACCCCAACGAAAATATTTAGTTTTAGGTAAATGCTCTATATGCTGAGAATTGTACTCTTTAGTGATGTTTAAAAATCTCAAACGACATTTTACACTTGCATTAATATATTCCAAACACTATTCATGAAAAATGGGTATTGTTCTAATTGCTTAACAATTAATTTAGTAAAACCTCATATACTGCCTGTATCAATGAATTAAGCGCTAAGAAATATCTATTTTCTGGATAAACAAAGAAAAAAAAAGTTTTAAACCTCTTTGACCATCATCCTAAATAAGTGCAAGATGCAACTATGAATTAAAACAAGATTTTATATTTCTGAATTTTTCTCAAAATCTATAGGTTAACCCCTAAAAAAATATTTAGTTTTTTAAATACTTTACATAGTGAAGTTTATACTACTTAGTGTTGTTTAAAATTATCAAACCACATTCTACATTTATATTAATTCAATCTAAGCTATCTTACATTGTACATTGAAATCGTTTTAATTTGTTAAGGATTAGTTTAATAAAACTTCATATACTACCTAAATTAGTTGACTAACCATTATAAATCTCTATTTTTACGGAGAAACGGAGACAACAAATATTCTAAACCTCTTTCACCATCATCCTATGTCAGTGAACGATGAGACTATGCATTAATACCAAATTTTCATATTTTTGAATTTTCTCAAAATCTATGGGTTACACTCCTTACGAAAATATTGAGTTTTTCATTGAATGCTCTATATATCAAAACTTACACTCTTTATTATTGTTTAAAATTTTATAACCATATTATATATTTGTATTAATCTATGCAAAACTCTTTTTCATGGTACACGGACATTGTTCTTCTTTTAACAATTAATTTAGTAAAACTTCATACACTACTTAAATTAAATTAGTCGATTAACGTTTATGAAATATCTATTATCTAGAGAAACAGAGATAATAAAGGTTCTAAACTTCTTTTACCATCATCATATGTCATTACATGATGCAAATATTCATTAAAACAATATTTTCATATTTTTAAAAAATCTGTGGGTTAACCCCAATGTAAATATTTAGTTTTATGGTAAATGCTCTATATACTGAGATTGTATTCTATAGTGATGTTTAAAAATCTCAGACCATATTTTATTAATTGTATTAATGTATGCTAACACTCATTCATGCTAAATGGACGTCGTTGTAATTGTTTAACAATTAATTTAGTAAAACTTCATATCTTGCCTTTTTTTTTTTTTTTTTTTTTTTTTTTTGAAACAAACTTCATATCTTGCCTACATCAATGGATTAAGCACTAAGGAATATCTATTTTCTGGATAAAGAGAGACAACAAAGGTTTCAAACCTCTTTGACCATCATCTTATGTAAATGCATGATGCAACAAAAAAACTAAAACCAGATTTTCATATTTCAGAATTTTTCTAAAAATATAAGGTCAGAATAGCTGAATTTATGGTTTTGCTTAATACAATTAGGAAGTTTTTTTAACTGCTTTATATAGTGAAGTTTATACTATCTAGTGTTGTTTAAAATTATCACAACATATTATACATTTACATTAATGTAATCTAAACTATCTTACGTTGTACTTGGACATCGTTCGAGTTTTTTTAACGATTAATATAATAAAATTTCATATACTGCCTAAATTAGTAGATTAACGATTATGAATCTCTATTCTCTAGAGAAACAGAGATAACAAAGGTTCTAAACCTCTTTGACCATCATCCTATGCCAGTGAACGATACAACTATGCATTAAAAAAATTTCATATTTTTGCATTTTATTCGAAATTTGTGGGTTAACCCCTACAAAAATGTTAACTTTTTTTGGTAAAATCCTCTATATACCTAATTTTATACTCTTTAGTTTTTTTTTGTAAAAAAAATTATAACCATATTCTGTATTTGTATTAATGTATTCTAAGCTCTTTTTCATTGTACACGGTTATCTTTTTAATTTTTTAATAATAAATTTAATAAAACTTCCTACTTAAATTAAATTAGTCGATTAGCCTTTATGAAATCTCTATTATCTATAGAAACAAATATAATATAAGGTTGTAAACTTCTTTGACCATCATCATATGTCATTACATGATGCAACTATTCATTAAACAATAATTTCATTTTTTTAATTTTTTAAAAAAATTGTGGGTTAACCCCAACATAAATATTTAGTTTTATGGTAAATGCTCTATATACTGAGATTGTATTCTATAGTGATGTTTAAAAACTCAAAAGATGTTTTATTACTTCTATTAATGTATGCTAAACACTCATTCATGATAAATGGACGTCGTTCTAATGGTTTAACAATTAATTTAGTAAAACTTCATACATTACCTACATTAATGGATTAACATTGAGAAATATTTATTTTCTGGATAAACAGAGACAACAAAGGTTGCAAAATTCTTCACCATCATCTTATGTAAGTGCATGATGCAACTAAGAACTAAAACCGGATTTTCATATTTTTGAATTCTTCTCAAAATCTGTGGGTTAAACCATTACGAATTTTTTTAGTTTTTTAACTGCTTTATATAGTGAAGTTCATGCTCTCTAGTGTTCTTTAAGACTATAAAATCACATTCTACATTTACATTAATGTAATCTAAACTATCTTACGTTGTACTTGGACATCGTTCGAGTTTTTTTAACGATTAATATAATAAAATTTCATATACTGCCTAAATTAGTGGATTAACGATTATGAATCTCTATTCTCTAGAGAAACAGAGATAACAAAGGTTCTAAACCTCTTTGACCATCATCTTATGCCAGTGAATGATGAAATTATGCATTAAAACAAAATTTTCATATTTATGAATTTTTCTCAAATATATGGGTTAACCCTACGAAAATATTATTTTTTTTGTAAAATGCTCTATATACCGAATCTTATACTCTTTAGTTTTGTTTAAAATATTATAACCATATTCAATATTTGTATTATTGTATGCTAAATTCATTTTCATGGTACACATACATCGTTTTATTTTTTAACAATTAATTTAATAAAACTTCATACACTATTTAAATTAAATTAGTGATTAACCATTATGAAATCTCGATTATCTAGAGAAACAGAGACAACAGAGGTTCTAGACCTCGTTGGCCGTCATCATATATAAGTGCATGAGGCAACTATGAAGTAAAACAGATTTTATATTACTAAATTTTCCTCAAAATCAATGAATTAACCCCTACAAAAATATTTAACTTTTATTAAAATGCTCTTTATATAGTGAAGTTCATACTATTTTGTGTTGTTTAAAATTATATAACCATATTTTACATTTACATTAATGTAATCTAAAGTATCTTACATTGTACATGGACATCGTTTTAATTTTGTTAAAGATTAATTTAATAAAAATTTCGCATACTGGCTAAATTAGTGGAATAGCCGTCTTCTCTATTCTCTAGAGAAACGGAGACAACAAAGGTTCTAAACCTCTATGACCATTGTCATATACCAGTGAACGATGCAACTATGCATTAAAACCAAATTTTCATAGTTTTTGAATTTTTCTCAGAAAATATTGAATGTTTTGTTAAATGCTCTATATACCAAAGCTTATATTCTTTATTGTTGTTTAATATTTTATATACATATTCTATATTCGTCTTGATGTATGCTATTTTTCATGGTACACGGACATCTTTTAATTTTTTAACAATTAAATTAATAAAACTTCATACATTACTTAAATTAAATTAGTCGATTAACCATTATGAAATCTATATTATCTAGAGAACGGAGACAATAGAGGTTCTAAACGTCTTTGACCATCATCATATGTCAGTATATGATGCGATTATGCATTAAAAATATTGTTATATTAAAGAACTAAACCCTATTCTAGAGAAATTGGGACAACAAAGATGTCAGACATCTTTGATATTCTTCCTATATCTGATGAATGCATTTACGCATTAACAGAAACGTACTATATTTTATACTTTATTTTGAAGTATGTAGGTTAACCACTATAAAAATATCGAGTTTTTTGATAATGATATATACAAAAGGTTAGATTATTTCTTGTTAATTAAAAATACCTTATCACATTATATATTTATATTAATGTATGTTAAACTTGATTTCATGGTATAGTGAATAATTTGAAAAAATTTCATATTCCATCTAGTTCACTCGACTAATCCATATAACATATGTATTTTTGGAGAAATAGAGACAAATAAATTTTTAGATCTCTTCAATTTTCATCACATGTTAATGCATGAGAAAGTTATGCATTAAAACAGGAATGTAGCATATTTTCTAATTTATCTTATAAAAAATTGAGTTTTTTTCAATAAATGTTATATATATTAAAGTTTAGTTTTATAGGTGATGATTTTTAAAAATATCTACCCACTAAGTTTATATTAATGGAGACATCCGTTTCGGTTTCTCGGCGAACAAGAACTATACCTCGTATTTCTTCTATACCCATCATCCATACAATCTTGTCAACAGATCGTCCTCTATCTCATCATGCCAAAATAATGTGTTAAATAATGCTACTTTTGCTTTTTTAACACTTTGTTTTATTGAATTTGATTTATAACATGTTACATCACAGAATAGAGACAAAACTATAAAGAGAAACAGATGATAATACTACACCGAAAACTAGTGAAGACAAACATCATAGATTCTATGTTACAATCTTTGTTAGAGGGTATCTCGGTTCTTGAACATCAAATTCACATGATTCATGACATGTATCTCTTTCCCTTGGCCATTGGGCTTGGCGTTTTTCTGGAGATCAAATATCAACATTCAGATTCTGTCTTCAAACCATAACTACATCGATACTTTGATCTCCTTCTAAAATACAACCTTCAACAAAACTTTTGTCTATGTGCTCCACAAATTCCACTTAGAGAAGAAGTATGGAAAAAAATCACTGATATTTCAATAACCAGAGATTCTACTTGGTTTTTGACATGAGACTTCAATGAGATCACTTCCAACTCAGAAAAAAAAAAGGAGGGGAAAGGAAAGGCCTGAGAGTTCATTCCCAGTGTGCATATTAACAGACAATAACAGCGATTATATGGACTGGGGGAAATACTATTATTATGTATACAGCGATCGAGAAGATATATGTACACAACGTTACCCTTTTTTGGCTATATCTGTTGTTACATACAGAACCCTATTAATAATCCACTTGGGGCGGTCAATGGGTCATGAGGAGTTTGGTGAGACCTTTTCAAAAATTCTCTGACCTGGCGCTAATATTGCCAATGGATCATATCTGGATTTTCTCCGTACAAAATCACCCCACTTGGGACCAAAGTGGGATCTCCACTCGTGTCTGGTTGTGTAATGGGGCAGGTATTGCTTCAGTCCTAAACCTGCAGCTTCACTGAATTCAAGTATCCTTTGGTTCCGCTTTACGATTTGGTCAACTCCATTCTTCCCCGTTGACCCTGGAACTGCCGATGTAAGGATCGCCACCAAGTAGAATATCTCTTCATCCTCTGGTGTCACCGCTGAACTTCTATTGTCCCACCTGACAACATTAATAGATGATTAGGTCTGATTTGCTTCTCGTTGTTACTTGTTAGTTAGGCTAACCAATTCATGTTTCTTACTTTGACTTGTTGATTGGGTAGATGATGACTGGCCCGTTGCTTGTATCGGTTAGGATGTTTCCGAACACACCTTTTGCAAATTCATTGACTCTGCTTCTTGGCACTAGCAGATTCAGCCAGGGGTGTGGAACTTCCCACTGCCCTTTTGATCTCAGCTTTATCTCAGAGACATGTACTCTGTCCAAGAATTCTTCATACGTTACCTCCGATGAAAAAAGTGTTGACGAGATGTAGCTTAGTTCAGATAATGATTCTTTCACTTCCTGGATGACATGTTCAAAACCAAAACAAAAAAAAACTAAGATTTTCCAATTCTGTTGCTTTGTTTATGTATTCCTTACTCTGCTTTCTCACCTGGTTCATTACATTTTTCTTGTCTTCATCCAGCTTAAAGTACTTGGCCACTTCCAGACAGTAGAGATTCCTGCCATCAGATTTGAATTGGCTCGCCTTTGTAGGGTCTTCTGGTGTGAATGATAACCTCCAGTTGTCCAGCAGACCCGTCCTGTTTATTATCACAAAACCTTCGACGTAATCGAACTTGTCATCTGAAGAAATCAGGCGCTCTTGGTCCTTGGCAAAAGCTGCAAAATCCAGGTACAACACTCTCATCCATTTAACCTGCCCATTAGCACAGAGCTATTATCAGGTACCGTATATATATATAACACAGTACTTTTAGAGGACTGTTTACCATGGTTGGTGCTGTTTCCAATGCTATTCTTGCCTTTGTTATGATACCAAACTGACCTAACCCACCAAGAACTCCATGAAACAGGTCGCTGTTCTCCCTCTCTGAACAGTTTAAGATCTCACCTTTTCCTACACAAGTAAACTTGGCATTATTTTAGTGAGTAATACATTTACCTTGTTCTTTCTGAGCGTTTGGTTTTAGTAGTCACCACTCTGAATGAACTAACCTGTGACAACCTCCAGTTGATGAACATTGCTGATCTGCGGTCCGTGTCGGAATGCCTGGCCGCTGATTCCAGCATTGGACAGAGTACCACCTACAGTTAAATGTAGGTAATCCGTCCATGATTTTGGTGCAAGCCCGTACTTTAGGGTCTCGTGCAATATGTTTATCCACAGCTCACCACCAGACACATCAACGAACGGATTGGAAGAACCCACACTGTGGACCTGCAGCTTCTGGGGCTGTAGTGATTCCATGTGGATAACAATTCCATGGCTTGTTTGTGCTTGGCCTTGGAGTGAATGTCCACGACCTCTCGCTGCCACCGTAAGCTGTGAATGAGGTCCCATCATCCAGATGTGTCGTATCACTGAGGCGATGTCGCTTACAGATTTGGGATGTAAGATCGCCAAAGGAAGCAGTTGGGACCGATTTCCAAAATCTTTGGAGGCGGGATGGACATCTTCAAACTCCAAATGGCCTACTAGGGGAAGGGATTTCAACGAAGAAATGCTGCAGCAAGCTAACTTAAAGGCTATGCAGCTAAGTAGTAAGATGGTTAAACTTTTTACTACAAGCATGTTTCTTTTCTTGAGGAGGCATGCATGTATATAGTTCATATGGACTCTTGATTTCTGAGTATTGAAACCAAAGGTGGAAAAGGGTGTGATCTTATAAAAGGTAGTGCAATTCTGAATGGAGGAGGAGGCAACAAATCTTTTTGGTTGTGAGAATCAGGATGGGGACTTGGTTGTCTACAATGGGTTATATAAATAGCTTATGAATTATTTTATTTTTTTAGTTCAGGTTTCTCTTTCTTTCTTTTGCAGGGAGAAGCCATAAATAAGGTCCCTGCCTAGTTGAAGGGAAAAAGTCACAAGAAAGAAAGATCTCGCGAATCTTTTTTATCTTTTCATAACAGTTACACCCACAATCTTGGCTTTTCCGAAGGAAAGGCAGACAAGATCATACCATGACACTTTTTACTTTGAAACTTACCATTTGAAGCACTCCTTTTTTTTCATCCTCTCCTCCCATACGTACATCTGCTTTTTTATCCCCTTTCCAGTCGTAGGTATGGTTTTGCTTTTTGTGCTGAAATCTGTTATCTGAGATTGTGTTCCACTCTTTTTCAGGCTTTTGACTCGGATGAAACGCAAAAGGATTGGTTTCTGATTCATCTGTGAGAAAAAGAATGGCATATCACTGAGGTGAGGGGGTCAGCAGAGGTGGAACGAAAGAAATCCTTGTGGGAAAATGAGGAGGCAATTTCAGTCATGATGGGACCCAACAACACTATCCTTGTAAGTAAAAAAACTGAACGACAGCACAAAGCAAAGCAACCAATGAGTGAGAGTCTTTCTGTTACTGATTTAAGGCCTCCCAATAAATCATCTCTTCTATTCATAAAATTCTTGTGATTGGCATTATTATGAGATTATATTGTGTTTAATTTACTTTTGATAAACATCCGGCAGGTGGATAACAAGAGGGACTCGGTGCTTCCTCAGACAGCATCATCTCGGACACTCTCCATTTTTTATGTCTGTTCTTCTTTCTTTTGGTCTTTTGTTGGGGGTTAATCTGTTCATTTGTTTTAATTATTACTCTCTCTCTCTGGTACAGAGTTACATTCAGTTTCCTGGATTATATCAATCTTTGGGCTACGTGATCACCTACAAGATCGTTATAACAATTAGTAACCAGGAAGATTTAATCTTATGGAAGGATTAAAACAGGAAAAAAGAGAGAGAGAAAGAGACTGGTGACAAAGGAGTGGCTAGTGAAGATTGTGTGCACCCATTAGAAATCTCGGGTTTGATAGAGATTGTGTTACAGAGTTTGACCAGTCCATTTTTAAACAGTGAAGAAAGAAGTTGGGCTCTTGTCAACTAACTGATGAGGTGGTGGGCATGGTGTGAACTGAAAACGGAGTTGGTGGAAATGGTTGGTCTCTAGAAGGAGAAGCGACCAGAGAGCACTAGCGAGAGGGTCGTGGGGCACAGCTTGTCCCAAAGCAATCTTGGTCCCTATATATATATATATATATATATGTCTTTGAACATTTGTCAGCCAAAGGGTCGAAGGGACGGCTGTGGTAGTGTGTGTGATTGAAGTGGACTGGTCCACGCAGACTGTAATGCCTCTGACAAATCAGCTTAAATTCTTATTGGTGCTTCCTTCCACCTTCACGTGACTTTGTTCCCATTAACATTCTTTTTCTGGCAAAACAAATTAAGAAAAGTGTGTGTGTGTGTGTGTGTCTTTCCACCGTTAATAAAATATCATCGTTATTGTAAGTATATGATTCCGTTTTGACATAGAATAGGAGGACCCGTGTCTTACTGCCTTTGAAACACACATAAATCACGAGTTTTGTGTGATTATCTTCTGAGTTCCACTCAGGGCCGGCTTACATATTAGTTCCACTCATATGTCAATACTAGGTGATTTTCCCGTGCTCATGCACGGGTATGAATATTCATAAAAGTAAAATTTTATAATAATTGATTGATATTTAGTTTTCGTTTTGAATCAATTTATATGTATAATTTATATTAATAAATATTATATTATTCTAATTATACATATGACTTCGATATATTATTGTCGATTTTATTATTTTGGATTAAAACGGGTTGGTTATCAATTTGGCATATTGGACAATATA
>CAKOAT010200044.1:26661-42684 GCA_932364175.1 Eruca vesicaria subsp. sativa
GGGGGGGGGGGGGTTGGATTTTTTTTTTTTTTTTTTGAAACACGGGGTGGGTTTGTATTTAATTAACCCTAACTGGTTTATTGAGAATTAGCGATAGCTAAAATTAAAGCTCTGTCAAAGCTGTATGATTACCACGTGTACAAGAATTTGGTTTATAAGTTAGTAGTAAATGTAGGTTGGGCTGCCGGTCCCAGAGTTCGTGGCGATATGTTTTTCCCTATGTTTTTTAGTTCTAAAACAGGATCTTAACTAAGTATAGATTCGCGGAAACATGGAAGTTTGGAACAGCTATGAACATCAATTTATAGGATCCTCTTTTTCTTGATATTTTTTTATGGTTACCTTCGAAATTTGTGTATTTGCAAAACACAGGCATGAACGAATCTAGGAGGGAAAGAGGAGTGTAACTGTTGAACTAGTTAGAACTTTACTTTCCTTTTTCTTGGACAAAACACTTTACTTTCCTTAGATTTTTGTTATTTTTTTTTTCTTTTGAACAACCAAAATTTTTCATTGAGAATTAGGCCGGGGCCTAAGAAGAGTTCATATTACATAGAGCAGATTTTGCGACTTCTCTTGGAACAAAAGAGAAGAAACAAAAAGAAAACGACGATAGTATTCCCAGATCCTTCAGTTTTGATGTCGATGCGATGGCTTTGATTAGCCAAAAGAATCTGATCTGACCCAGATTTTTGTGTAGCCAAGATGAATGGCGTGTGAGAGAGCTGTTCGAACCGCTAGAGCTTGAGCTGATGGGATAAGAGTCTGTGATTGAAACCCTGATAGCGTTCGTTTGTCCTGCGCTGTGAAGACCCACCCTAGTCCGGCTGCGTTTGTGGTCGAATTCCACGCGGCGTCAATGTTGCAGAGAATCGTTTGATGAGGGCTTATACTGTTAAACGATCGAAGATACGTGGTTGCTTTGTGCCTGATTCCATTCTTGTGCGTTCGCGAGAGTTTTCATGATTACATCCCGTGGAAAGGGGATACATGATTCAAACAAGAGTTGATTGCGAGCTGTCCAAATGGTCCAAGTTACCCAGGAGAAGATATCACCCGGTACTCCTGTTGGTGGAAGACACGTCCAGCGTGCTGATTCTTCAATTGCAGAGGTGAAGCTGGGGCATGATGATGCGATGAAGCACTTCTGGATTGGAGCTAGGTTCCACACTTCAGTAGCGAAAGGACAATGGAGGAAAAGATGATTAATTGTCTCATATTCTCCACAATGGGTTGTCTAAATGGCAAGGTCTTTCTTATTGTCCTTTAGATCCCTTTATCCATCTTTTTTTTGATCAAACTAAACTTCCATTAGAAAATTAAAAGAATTTAGCTCCAAAGGGAGAATACATCAAAGCCACTAAGGACTGAACAAACCAAACGTAGATCAAGCAAAAGATCCCTTTATCCATCTAAATATGTGCAAAACTCAATCTGTAAATACGCCACTGCACACAAAATCTACTGTATCCTAAAACCACAAACGAGGCATCATCTACAGCCTAGTAAATATGACAACTAGCTTGCAACCATTCACTATATTCACATCTTATGTTTTGAGTGTGGAGTGATAAATAAAAAAATACATAATGAAGAGATGCGGTTGGGATCAACTGTACCCCTCCAAGATTCAAACAAGGCCTAGTATTGGAGATAGCAAAGGTGCTGGCTTTTAATTTGCATCCAACACAATTGGGTTATCTTTTTCTTTGTGTGTTGGGAGACTTGAAAAAAAAAACATAACTCTGATGTAGGTGACGAGCAAGCCTATACTAGTGTATCCAAACAGCGGAGAACGCTATGATGCTGATCGGAAGGAGTGGGTTGTAAGTCACATTGTCATATCATATCATTACCTTGGTTGGAGGAGACAAAAGGAAAGTATAGTAATAGTTGGTGTTTGCGTGTGCAGGAAAACACAGAAGTTGGGGGTGAAGACTTTGGTGTCGTACGTAGAGAAATGGATGGATGCAGAAGTCTCATTGCTGCCGCACAACACCAGCCACCATCAGAGCCATTCACAACCGTCTTGTCACCCGGATCTCTCTTCTCTTCTTCTTAGCTTTCCAAGCTCCACTTTCACTCTCTCTCTCTCTCTCAACCTTTTTTTTCTTTTGCAATAGATTTGTTGTACCAAACATATGAATGAGTTTGTTATCCTTTTCTTTGCCAAAAACAAAACCGAACTTTTATTTTTGAAATGCGATCAAAAGTTTTGGGTCAGAGACTTTGGAAATTACATTGAGATATGTCCCTCTAGAATCAACTTCCTCGAATAGACAGGATACAATGTGACTCATAGCAAGAGTCTTGAGAGTCTGATACATTTATATATGTATGTATCTTTCCTTTTAAATGGCCAGCCACGCATAGCAAGCTTGGGCAAGGTTCTGTTTTCCAACTATTTGTTCAGATGTTACAAAAGTGTTTTTTTTCTCGTGTATGCAGTGGGAGGGACAACGAGGGCGAAAGCGGAACTATGCTTGGATGAGCCACACAAGACTTCTACTCTATGGTTGACATTTCTGACTGCACATCCCCAAAGTTCTGTTTTTCTTTTTATCTGTATTATTAGATTTCTTTATCTGTAAGATGCATGTCTCATGTCTCAATGCTTCTAGTTGTACCGTACGGTTGGGGAATTATGAGATGTGATGACAAAGACCACACATGAGTTACTGAGGTGTGTTATCACCACTTATTTCTTTCTCGATTACACCAGAAAACAATGCGGAAAGAGATAAAAACAGTAACATCATCCTCTTTTTATTTTTACCCCCTAAACTCTAAAGTCTCCAATGTTCATGAAAGTGATGGTTAACCATACTTGCACCCAAAGGACCTCTCTCTCTCTTTTTCTTCTTCTTCTTCAAAGTGAAAAAACTTTCACATCATCCATCATTCCTTACAAATTTTCCCCTTCCATAAAAACCCTTTCTTCGTATCATATCACCTTGTTTCTTTTTGTTGCAGTTCCAACATTTATCAGTTGAGAAAATGAATGCATGCACGTACATTTTGGAGTTCGAGACTTTGGAAGTTTGTATTCTGCGTTGCGATATATTAGCATCATCCTCAAACATTAAGGAAAAATAAATAAAAGTTCCTTAGAAACAAGATTGGAGGAAATTTCAAACATTTAACTATACTAATTGTCTGTCTGTTCATTCAGATGGGAAAAGGGCCTATTCCTACCCGAACAATTTCAATCGTGCCAAATACAACCCGAACAAACATCCAGTGCCAAATACGACCTGAACTACGTTATAATGCAAAAATACTACCTGAACTTTTTAAAACGTGCCTAAACCTACATTGACCGTAACATAAGTTAGTCAACCGTTAAAATGATAAATCGACGTCGGGAAAAGGGCCTATTCCTACCCAAACAATTTTAATCGTGCCAATTACAACCCGAACAAACATCCAGTGCCAAATACGACCTGAACTACGTTATAATGCAGAAATACTATCTGAACTTTTTAAAACGTGCCTAAACCTACATTGATTGTAATATAAATTAGTCAACCGTTAAAATGATAAAACGACGTCGTTTTGATTCTATTATTAAAAAATAAACATTCCGGGAATCGAACCCGGACTTTGTCACTATTTAAAACATACACATCAACCACTAGACTAAAGCAATTGTTTTTAAAAAATTATTAGAAATTTGCAATTATATATGCTACTATACTTTTTAATCTTCTCTAATTAAAACTTTTGTTATTATTATTTTTGATTCTTATAAATATATTAACATATTTTGTAATTATTATATCTTCAATAAAATTATATTATACTAAAATATAAATAATAAAATATTTATAATCATACAAAATTAAATATATTTCATGTTTTCAACCATTTACAAAATGTCCATATATACATTATTTTAAAAATAAAACTTAATGGTAATTTATTTTATTTTGGTAAAGTATATTCAGCTTATATTAATTTTAAGAAACAAAAGAAATTAACTTTCAAGTTTAAAAATTTTAAAATAATTTATATATGGACATTTTGTAAATAGTTTCAAAACATGAATATATTTAATTTTGTATAATTATAAATATTTTATTATTTATATTTTAGTATTTATAAGTTTATTATATATATTAATATATTAATAAGAATCAAAAATAATAATAAGCAAAGTTTTAATTAGAGAAGATGAAAAAGTAAAAAAATTGCTTTAATCTAGTGGTTGATATGTCTGTTTTAAATAGTGGCAAGGCCCGAGTTCGAATCCCGGAGTGTTCATATTTTTAAAAAAATAATGAAATCGAAACGACATCATTTTATCATTTAATGGTTGACTAACTTCTGTTACGTTCAATGTAGGTTTAGGCACATTTTAAAAAGTTCAGGTAGTATTTTTGAATTATAATGTAGTTCAGGTCGTATTTGGCACTGGATGTTTGTTCGGGTTGTATTTGGCACGATTGAAATTGTTTGGGTAGGAATATACCCGACGTCGGTTTATCATTTTAACGGTTGACTAACTTCTGTTACGGTCAATGTAAGCTTAGACACGTTTTAAAAAGTTCAGGTAGTATTTTTGCATTATAACGTAGTTCAGGTTGTTTTTGGCACTGGATGTTTGTTCGGGTTGTATTTGGCACGATTGAAATTGTTCGGGTAGGAATAGACCATTTTCCCTCATTCAGATAAAGTATTATAGTCCAACAAAACAAGCTCACCAATCGTATCCTAATATTGTTATAGGTGTTATCGTGAATATTTATTTATATACGCCACCATGTAGCGGATAATAGACAAAGTCGTCTTCATTAACAGACTATTCGTTAATAATATAGTTTATATACATACATTTATAATATCGCATCCGTTCTTCAGAGATAAAATTTTTAAAACTAAATTTAGTTAAAAAAATAGATTTTTTCTATTTTCTATAAAAAATTATTTACTTATAGTAAATTATAATTTTAAGAGATTTAGTTGAGTTTTTTTGAATTGTTATTAGTTTTTTTTTTTTTTTTTTTACAACGAATTGTTATTAGTTTAACTTAATTAAAACAATATTTTATATATAATAAATATTTAATGTATTTTTTTCAATATGTTTGAACAAATGAAAAATATCATCATTGCAAAATGGAGGGAGTATATAGCAATAGATGAACAAAAGTAGGGTCAACCATGAAAGTTATTTAAACGGAAATTGGGTGAAATAACCAAAAAAAAAACTAAAATTTATTATCTAACTAAAAATACCCCCTCTCTCTTCATTTCCCTTCCTATCTCTCTCTTCCCCTCTCTCTAAAAAACTAAATAATTTTTTTTTTTCTGGTTACTGAGCAAAAAAGCCCTTATTTAAAATGGTATCCTTTAAAAAAAAAATTCATTTAGCAAACCTTTATTAAAATCTTCTAGTTCTTTATTACTGGGTGTACTTTTGTTGACGTGATGCAATAAAATAGCACTACTATTAAGTATTAACCCTTTAATTAATCAGTACGTTTCGCTAATCAGGTCTGTCATGGGCATTTAACAAAGGAAAAAAAAACAATGAAAACGTAATTTTATAATGAGTTGTTACAGCTGGCTAAGTGTTTTGCAGAGACAAAGTTATTGAGTCTTCATTTTTATTTTTATATTTACAAATAAAGGTTGTTGGGATGTAGCTTCTCTATAAGTTTTTCAGATATGTTCAATAGTAAAAGGTTTAAACAATCATTTCTGAAGTTCAGTTACTTTTAAATGTAACTTTTGCCTATAATTAATAAAATTATATTGGAGGATTCATATTAATACTGATAAAATCATAAAAACTCCTCTGTGATAACTCTTGTGGGGAGATGTTTATCATGGATTTGGTACATATAACTATTTATTATGAATATATGTGTACGAAATTATGTTGCGAATTTCTTCTCACAGTTGCATGCATTTTAATTAGTTTTATTCAATATTCTATAATGATGTAAGTTATAACAAATGATACAAAACTGTTCTTCGCAAGCTTTTTTCTTCTGAAAACTGATTTTCGGAAATATAATCAATCATATCTTAATATGCTAATGAATTAGTATACGTTTATGAATATATATCACAATTATTAACATGTTTAGACAGATTAACTATCAATCCAAAATTTGTATGTATGTTAACAAAATTAACGTAATTAAATTAATGTATTCGATCAGAAAAAAGCTTCTTTTTATTCTTCTTAAGAACCAGAACATAGGACTTCGTTCATACCTTTTTTTATTAGCAAAAAAAAAAAAATTGTGTAGCTGACATAATTATAAAGCATTGAAAGTTCTGATAATTAAATACATGTTTACTAATCCTACTATTATACTTCATTTGTTTCAATATAATACATTTTTTGTAACAGTTTCAATATAATACATATTCTAAATTATTTACACATCTAATAAAACATCTAATAAATATATAATATTTTGTGATTATTTTTTTTCATAATTTTATATTAAGAAGAATTTAATAAGTACAATTAAGTTTCTTTTAAAAAATTACAGTTAATCATTATTACTTGCTAAAATATATATTGAAAATATAAAAAGTATTTTTTTGAAACAAATTCTTTTCTAGAATATATAATTTAATAAAACAGATGAAGTAGCTTTTAGTTGAACATGTTAACTAGGATGTTTTCATGAACCATTTAGTATCATTTAAATAGAAACAGACACATAGGAAAAGGGTGATTTACATATTTACTAAACCCAAGTGTTGGTCTGAAGAAACAGACACGGTCTCCCACATGCAGCATGTGTCATTTTAACTTTATCTTACAAAAAAAAAATCGCTTCAATTCACGAAACCATGTCTTAAAAGTGGAAACTCGAATTTATATTTTCTTAAAAATCGAAATAAAGAAACATGGGGTTATTGGGCCCCATAAATTAACCCTACAAGATCCACACTTTGTGTGTTAGAAAATACACAAAAGGTTACTTACATATGTTCATTCGATCAAACTTTTTCTTATGATTAAACAAATATTTCTCAGTTTGATACTCGATTCGGCCCAAAACGTAAGCCAAGTAATTCAAACCGACTTTGTGTTTATAATCTAAGCCATCGATTTTTTTTTTTTTGTAGAAGAATGTATTTTCTTACAGTAATGTGAAGCGAGTATTATTGTCTGAATTAAAATTTAGAAGAAGTAAAATAGATCGAAGAAGACGAAGCAAAGTCTCGCAAACGGGGATGATGGTCCCGTAAACATTAGTCTAGATTGGGTCAAAAAGAGTCCCCCTCCTCTATACACACAACAAACTAAATTTTATAAACTTCACATTTTACTAAAAAGCGTCTTGCAAAGAAATACATTTGTTTTCTTGGCCTTTCCATAAATACGTTTATTTTTCGTTTGGTAAACGTGTTAATTACATTTTATATGTAAAATATACTCCACGAATGCACAAATATAAAGTTGCATTTGAGTTATTGTTGTCTCCCAAAACCTCAAACTTCACCCTCTAAACATGCATACATGCACCTACCTTAGCTCACCAATCCACCCTCTAGTATTGATGTTATTATATTGTCATTTACTATATAACAAGTAACTATTATTTCCTGGCGACAATTTCCCAAGAATTCAGATTTCGTTTTGTCTCTTTTTGTTTATGTGTTTATTCTAATTGCCAAATCCGGGATTTGTATTGCACATATGGAATGGAACAACTCAAAAGTGTTTATTTTTATATGGTCATCTTGTACTTTTCTTTTTTCTTACAAAAAATATTATGATTACGATTCTGTATTATATTTATTTCTGCTCATATATTTGTATGCACCGTTGATTTATTAGTTTCCATAAAAGTATGACATGATAACAAAGGTACCGTATAACATATATATATATATATAGATTATTTTTCTAATCTACAAGACTACACTTTAAAATATCTCAATAGTTGCAACGAAAAACTACTAACAAACAATAAGATGTGTATAAATACATGTCAAATATATATGATACATCTTCTGATATATACTTGAAAATATTTAAAACATCTAGTAGCTTATTAAAACAGAAAGAAAGATCGGAGTATCACTTTGTGGTAACGAATTAAATCAGTTATAATAATACTGAACATATATAAGGAAAGAATTTAATTCCAAGCACTACTCTATTCCCGAACTTAGAGCTTTAAGGAGGGTGGTGGAAGTCGGGAAGATATGTTAAGGGTTTACATATTTATAGAAATAATATTTTTTTAAAAAATCAAACAAAATTTGAGGGGAAACTGCAATAAATATAGAATGCAACTAGCAAATTAAAAAAGAAAGGAGTACATCCCCTTTCATTTATAAGGGAGGAGAAGAAAGACTCAAAGAGAGAGAAAACAAATAGAAGAAGAAGAATCTCTTTCTTCCCTCCCCACGTTGCTATATGCCCAGAAACGAAGACCCCCTGTTTTCAAATCCCTAACTTCAAAGTCTTTCGCTGTTGTGTTTATAAGAAGTAATCTCACATTATCTTTTTTTTCTTTATATATATATTCTTCTCTAGTCAAACACCATTTCTTAACTCGGCCGGGGGATGCTTATGCTTATCTATCGGGTTTTTGCAAAAGATTAGTTCGTGAAATCAAGGATCTACTCATTCTGTATAAACAATGGGCGATGGTAGTAGCCTCAAGAGAACCAAGGTTTTTTTCTCATTTTCACTTCTCTAGTAAATAAAATATTTAAACTGGAATTGATTATCACAGCACCACACAAAACGTTACTGATCTTCAAATTCTTGTGCAGCTCTCATGGCCCAAAACTTTGGTTAAGAAATGGCTCAACATCAAGAGCAAAGCAGAAGATTTCCACGCAGACGACAAAGACCTTTATAAAGGTAAACATACATATATACTTATTGTTTTAAAAAGTAATACTAATAATAATTAAATGTTGTTAATGAACAGCCTTCTTCAAAAAAAAAAAAAGAAAAAAAAAAGAACAGCCTTCTTCAAGTCTAGGAATGTGAGAAGTAAACAGCTTTTGTTTTCTACTTTATTAGATGTTCACTTCTTCTTTTTTTTAAAAGATTTTGCAGGTGAATGTGGAGACTGGAGTAACAATGTCATTGAAAGAGAAGAAGCATGCTCTGTTAACAAGAAAAGCAACTATGCTGGTCAGTAATCACTCAAAATACATGCTTCTTCTTTATTTTTCTATCAAAAGACATGCTTCTTCTTTATTTTTATTTTTTATTTTCTTTGTAAATTGTAACTCATTCCAATTTTTTTCAAAGTTAATTGAATTTTACAACAACTGTTTAATTAATTTGTATTTCAGAGACTCGGTGTAGAAGAAATAATGGAAGAAGTAGACGAAACAAACAGGAAATGGATTCAGCACCACTAGTTAAACAAGTTCTTAATCTCAGGTACTTATATTTATCTTTTTGACTAAAAAGAGATAAATATATATTTATCTTGCCCTCTGTTTCTTTGCTTCTTCACCTATAAGTAACACACGGTTGTTCACATCAGGGTTTTTACTGCTACCTGGAATGTCGCGGGAAAATCTCCACCGAATTATCTGAATCTCGAGGATTGGCTCCACACCTCACCTCCTTCCGACATTTACGTTCTTGGGTAATGCTATATATTCCATTTTACTCAAAGTGATAAAATAAATAACAAAATGTTTACTAATCTCTCTGACTCTGAGACTTCCCACAGCTTCCAAGAGATCGTTCCTTTGAACGCGGGCAACGTATTGGGTACAGAAGATAACGGTCCCGCCAGGAAATGGGTTTCTCTCATCCGAAGAACCTTGAACAGTCTCCCTGGCGGTAGCTGCCGGACCCCTTCCCCTGTTCCTCACCCGGTCGCCGAGCTGGACTCTGACTTCGAAGACGCAAACTCTTCTTTCTATCATCGGAGGTCGTTTCAGTCACTAAGCAAGAGCCTGAGGATGAACTACAACTTTGACATGTCAGCAGCAGCGTCCATGCAGCCACATCTTGACCGTAGGTTTAGCGTCTGTGACCGTTTCATGTTGGGCGGCCAGGACTATTGCTCCTCCGAGGACGACGACCATGAGAATGTGCAGGACTCTAGTTCTCCTCCATCCTATGATACTGTCTCGAGGAGTGGATCTTTTACGACAGACGAGAGAGACAAGTCTAAGTATTGTTTGGTGGCTAGCAAGCAAATGGTTGGGATATTCTTAACTGTTTGGGTTAAGAGTGATCTAAGGGACAGTGTTAAGAACCTCAAAGTTTCTTGCGTAGGAAGAGGCTTAATGGGTTATCTCGGAAACAAGGTTAGATCTACCCACATTATTTTCCATTAGAGTTTACACTTTGAATGTTTATTTATTTATTTATTTTTCTTAATCTGCAGGGCTCGATTTCAATCAGCATGTCGGTACACCAGACTAGCTTCTGCTTTGTGTGCAGCCACTTGACATCCGGTCAGAAAGAAGGCGATGAGCTGAGAAGAAATTCTGACGTTTTAGAGATTCTAAGGAAAACGAGATTCCCTAGAGTGAACAACCTAGGGGAAGACAAGTCTCCCCAAACAATACTAGAACACGAGTGAGTTTATTCGTTGGTATTTCTTAAATCTTTGAGTAAAATACATGCTAAATCTTGTTTCGTTATGTCTTTCCAGTCGGGTAATCTGGCTTGGAGACTTAAACTACCGTATAGCTCTTTCTTACCGGTCCACAAAGGCTCTTGTCGAGATGAGAAATTGGAGTGCTTTGCTTGAGAAAGACCAGGTAAGCAGAAAAAACCCATTTATTTGAAAAAAACAAACCCAACTTGATCTAATAATATAGACAATTGTTACTTTTGTTTTTGTTATAGTTGCGGTTAGAACAACGTAGAGGTCGTATCTTCGAAGGATGGAATGAAGGGACCATCTATTTCCCACCCACTTACAAGTACTCTAACAATTCAGATGTATATGCTGGTGATGATCGTCTCAACAAGGCCAAAAGACGGACTCCTGCATGGTTAGTAGTGTTTCTTTTTTTTTCTGAGTATAAACAAATAAATCTAATTGGTTTACATATATATATATATAATATTAATGAGTTTTTTCTTTTCTTTTAATTTAAAAAATTGAAGGTGTGATCGCATTCTCTGGCATGGTAACGGACTTAGTCAGCTCTCGTATGTTCGCGGGGAGTCAAGGTTCTCAGATCACAGACCAGTCTACAGTTTGTTCTCTGTAGAGATTGAATCGGTATATAGAAACTACCATATCAAGAAAAGCTCTAGGATAGAAGTTGAGGAACTTCTTCCCCAACGGTATGGATACGCTGAGCTTAACCCTTACTAATTCATGATCACGAGACAGGGTATATGATTCAACATTACTAAAGCCTGGAAAAAGTGGTAAGTAAATATTTGATGATCAATTAATATATTTTGCACTAGTTGCACTCGGGGTGTTGATCTTGTGATTGTGATATTAAATCATCTGGTCTTGTTGCGCTTTGTAGGGGTTGGTCCAGATCTTCCTATGTTTTTTCGGTTGGGAACAGGGGAAGAATATTCGAGTCAAAAGCCAAGTAATTAATTTTTTAGCTAAACAATTCCTTATCTTTAGGTTTATAGAGAATGGACCAGTTTTGTGCACTTCAAACCATTAGTTTCTCCACAGGATGTAGTGTATAGATATATGTGTGTTTGCATGTACATCTTCTTGATTCTTTTGTAATGACCAATGTGTTTCAAATCGAAAATCTCAGAGTTATATTCTCAGTTTTTTGTCCTATGATCCCCCCCCCCCCCTGAACCTACACCGATACAATGTTGAACGGAAAACAAATTCAACTTGTCTCACAATGCAGAGGGAATCTGGATATTTTCGATTTTAAAAGGGAGACAAACTTAAAAAAAAGGGTGAATTGGCTGAAAAAAAAAGGAGAGTCAAGCTCGTGGAACTATAGATAGTTCTTGCATTTGTAATTTCGAATCAACCCACTTGTGCTCTTTGGTCATTCATATAAAATAGAAGAATTGTTAATTTCTCAATATGGGGCTTTCAGCAAAATGACAATGATGACCTCCTTCTCTCTATATTTCCGTGCATTCTCATGTTCTTTTACATAAACAAACGCGCGCCGGATCAAACCGCGTGAATAAACGTCAGTAAATAATTGGCCGTCCAAACAAGAGGAGAAGATAGGATCAGATAAAGAGTTGTGTCGCTCTTTTATTTTAAGAAAACTCTCCTTCAGAGATTGTCTCCTTGCAAGACACACACTTTGTATTTATTTATAAATAAAGGAATTAATTCCTCGCAAATGATACCGCCGGCCACGACTCGTAGGCTGTGACTGGTATTCAATTTTAGGAATGCATGAAATATAGTGAATTGAAATAAATGGAATGGTGATAGTTTACGGGATGAGACTATTATTTATCTCGTTCCATATATGATATAGCCATAGTTTCAAGAATATATAAAAACAACCTTTCTCAAAAAAAAAAGGGAATATATAAAAACAAAATTGAAAATATACTAATATGTAGAACTGTAGAAGAAATACAAAGTGGGAACATATTCGACGGTAGATAACTAATAAGATCACCACCTCATATGGTATTTATGTTAGCAAAGAGACATAGTCGACGGTCGATAAGATATTTTGGTCGGAGGAACTGCGGAGATTAGAGGTATAACGCATATGCACTCTTTTTTTCTTTTGTTGGCAACATATGCACTCACTCTCATTGCCCATCCTGTCATTCTCTTTATTTATTTTACTTTTCCTTTTACGTATTTAATTCTTTTGTCTTATATACGTATTTTCTTTTTCTATATATATATTAGTATTAGCTTTGTTCTAATTCTAAATAGTGGAACACAAAACTACTCACGTACGAATTTTATTATTATTATTGATGGATATGATGAGAAGATCCTATAAACTAGATCACAGCCACATGGCATGTCGTAAAATTTACTCGACCTTTTCTGCTAAAGATCAAATCATTCGTTTTTCTTCCACTTGGATCCACTCAATTTTAGTTTCTTAAAACGTCAAATACACACACACCCACACACACACACACACACATATGTAACTTTAAAAAAATGAATGTAACATTAATTTTACTCAAAAACGTTTTTAAAATACATGCTTCGGAAATATGAAAACTAGCAATTAGTTGAGATAGTTAAACTATAAAAGCGCCGTGAATCTTCTTTGAAGCTTTTGGATCTAAACTGAAGCTAACAATAGCTTCAAAAGTTCATGACATCTTCATAACCCTCCATGCCCATCATTTGGTTCGTAGAGATCCGGTTTCTCACTTATTTTTCAATAGCCCTCTCGAGAAATTCACTGTTCTGATGTGCTTCTACATGACGTCCCTCATTACACTCTTGCCATAGTGAGTGAACTGCCTCTTGAAAAAACTGACGGCAGAAGATACAGCTTATTCTTCCCTAGAGCTCTATCGACCAACAACTTCAAAATTTGACGCCAAACCTTCTTGTCGTTTGAGCCTAACAGCCTGATGATTAACACTTTACAAATTTCCTCAATAAAAGAGCACTGAAAAAATGATCTCCTTTGATTTTTTACTTGCTCTAATTACGAATAACTATAACCGTATGGATTTGGAAGCTACTCGACTAACTAATAAAATACTCCCTCCGTTTCATATTAAGTGTCGTTGTAGAAATTTTTTTACGTTACAAAATAAGTGTCGTTTTCGATTTTCAATGCAAAATTTAGTAATTTTATTATGTAATTTATTTTTCTATTGGTTAAAATATGGTTAGGTGTATGGGTAATTGTGTTTTTATATAGGAAATATGTAAAATTAATTATTTCATTAATCCGTGTGCACAGCTGTAGAGTGACACTTATAATGAAACAGAGGGAGTAACTACATTTATTTATTTTATTTTTTGTCAACCGATAACTATTTAATTCCAAAGACAGTGACACATTAACTAATACACCGAATACGATAACTACATTTGTTATCTTATAACTATAGGACTCTAGGCTTGTAGGTTTGTTTCATACGAGCAATTTATAGAACGATCGATGTTTCCATGTGATATTCCTTCGAACCTTCAAATTATTGTGTACACGTATACAAAATATTTTAACTTATATATAAGAAAATGTTTGACCCTAAAGTTACTCTTTTATCCCTAACAAAAAAAAAAAAAAACAAAAAGTAAGCTTATGCAAAAAATTGAAGCCTTCATTCAGAAAAAAAGTTTATGCATAAAATTGCTAACCTACGTCGACTCCAATCAGTGCTTGATTCCAATTTCAATATTGGACCAGATGTTTTTTCCTTTGTCAGCGTATTGGATCTCTTTGGTACGGGTTAAACATATATAACTATATTTAAATATTGGCTCTTCTTATTGTCAACATTATTAGCTCTGCCTTTGTTCTCACTAATTTATCCTCTAATTAACATAACCAAATTCATATATATATATATATATATATATATAATATCATATCCTGCATGTGAATCCCCTGTTGATTGGGATTTGCAACTAAATCAATTATAAGCTATCGATAAACAAAGTAAAGGATTCCTAAGGTTGTTTGTTAGTCAAGTCCGTCACAATTTTTAAGATATGATTTGTATCCCTTGGACTCTTGCAATGATACTCAGACGACGCAGTAGGTAACTATAATGGCGATAAAGATATGTTTTTATATATACAGGAGGCGGAGGTCGGATAGGTGAGTGCTCTTTAATGGCAAAATAAATTAATCATGTAAATACATATTTAAGTGGGTTGAATGTGTTTTTTCCTGAACTGAAAAGTTTTTTTGCCGATGTTTATACATGATCCCGTATGGGCCAGAATGCTTTCCAAAACGATAATCTGTTGTAAACAACGACGAGTTAAGCAACCTACACTTGGTTAGCTAGCACACATCATGCAATTTGCATTTTAAATAGATATGAAGAATTATGATTTTATATATTAGTTAAGTACAAAGGGTAGACCTCAGTATCTCACTGTGGAAATTTCGGAGACTATATTTAACGTCAAATAAATGATTTGTCTTTTTTATAAAACTTTAGAAGTTAAAAAATTTTGGTTACATAATCTTCTTATAAATCTAGGATAAACTGTCAATTATACCACACGTAAAATGTAAAATTCTATTTTTCAGATGAAACTGAATAGTGATCTTAAATATTCACTCTTAGAATCAGTAGACTACTGTCCATTTGGTATGTGATAGGAAGTTTATGAAATACGTTTTGACAAAAAATTGTAGTATAATTTATGATCGAAAGTGTAAGAGTGAACCTACTATTTTATATGATTGATCCAAACGGAAGTCAATAGTGATATCAAGTGGTTGACAACAAATTCAAGTAACATAAGTTACAGAAACTCGCATTAAATAGGTGGAAATAGATAAGAGAGAATAGCACTGATAGTACCGTCTATCTTCGAGCTACATGAATAGCTGGTGCAGTTTTAGAATCGGGTGATTTACTCTTATAATAATTATCCCGGTAGAAAAGTCGAAGAGAAGTTTGTGTAAGTTACTCTCCAACACATGTTTGGAGGAGAGATAATCCCACATCATCAGCGCCTGTAAGAGAGATGTGATGATAACTGATGTGGCAGAATGAATGACATCATCCGATATAGAACTTGCATGTAAACTGAGTGGGAAGTGGTCGAGAACAAGTAAAACGCGACGTGTATGTTACCTCTTTCTGAGGCTAACCCAGCAAACGATATATATATATCCTTTTAAGAAAAAATAAACTAATTATTAACAGATCTTATATCCGTGTTAAAAAACAGACGTTATACTCCTCACAAATGTAACTATCATATTGAGTTTTTTTTTTTCTAATAATCTATACTATATAAAAGTTGAGGCTATAAGCCATTGAGAGCGTCCACGTAGGATTTAAGTCCTCCAATCGTAAAATGACACATCATTATTTTAGTTTATTATTTTTAGAAAATGTCATTGTTTCCAAATTATATTAAAAACGAAATTAATATTCCATATATAATTTAACTAACAAAATAAATATTAACATTTTAC
>CAKOAT010200155.1:10332-50546 GCA_932364175.1 Eruca vesicaria subsp. sativa
AGAGAGAGAGAGAGAGAGAGAGAGAGAGAGAGAGAGAGAGAGAGAGAGAGAGAGAGAGAGAGAGAGAGATCATTACTCAAGGTCGTCAATGAAGGAAGATACACGATTTTGATGATGCTTGTTTCTCTCAAAGACAAAGAAAATTGAGAATGAGGGAGACCTTGGGTTGTTGAAGAATTGAAGAGGAAAATTGAAGTGGAGAAGCATGGTTGTTACGTTAATTGAAGAGGAGGAAGAAGAGTGGGGCCGCAGGGAGGAGAGAGGGAAAGAGAATCCGAAATCATGTGGCTCATTTTGTTTTGATTCAATGGTGTAGATCATCTTTCTTTAAGGTCCTTATAGTATTTTTTCAATTTCTGAGTCATATAGAATACACTAGGTTAGAAGAGAATAGAAAAGATGGGTTATGTCCCATAAGAGAATATTGTCCTTTGAACTTTCGAAGTGGCCAGAGTGCGGTGATCACGGCAAATATAAAAAGCTTACTGCTGCTAATTTGATTTGACAAAATAATTTTTTTTTACATTGCGTGACGGGAAAACAGAAAGCTTTACAGTATAGATTAGTATTTTAAATTAATAATACTGTATCTTCTTTTTTGGTATAAAAACACAAATCTTAGGTATCTGTATATTGTATTATATGTACATTGTATATGATTTACTTTGAACAAAGACAAATCCATAGAAGAAACCTACATAAATACGCACGTTCTGAGATATCTATGCAAATGTATTTTTTTCATAACATCATACTTTATTATTAAAGCAAACAGTGTGACACCCGCTTTCTCGAAATAACAATAACTGAAATCTCCATTACAAAATATTGAAAGATCAACATCCATGTCGAAAATTTGTAATATAAATAAATATCTGGAATAAATTAAATAACGACATAAATCCAAAAGTCTAAAATAGAAAACAACATAAACGAGAAAAATCCAAAGATCTATAAGTCCACTAATGATAAAAGCACAGTAATGATAAAAGTCCAAAAGCACCGGTCCGATAGAATCACTCCTACTCATCAGTATTTTTTGAAAGGAAAAAAATGAAGGGTAAACAATAGGAAAATTACTCAGTGAATTATATGATGTTAAACCGCAAACCACTGTCAGTACATAACACTACGACTATGTAGGCCTAACTCTAACATGAAAAAAAAACATGGTGATAAAACACCACATAACACTCAATACAAAACTAGTACATAGTACATTAGTCAGTAACCACCCATGCACTTATAGTAACATGGCTACTCTCTTCACCGTACATTTTCTCAAAAGGATATACATACCCGATGTATCGCTAGTACAGTCTGTCAATGTACCCCCGCACAGCCATCCACTGCGTCGCTAGTACAAACGTCTTTTTACCCCCGCACAAACCAGTTGATCGCTGGTACCTCTCTATACCCCCTCACAATACCCACTGTGTCGCTAGCTCAAACGTCGCTGGCCCCTGCACAAAACCCGCGGCATCGTTAGTTTAGACATCTATGAACCTCTGCCCTCATCACATAGTCTCTACTATATAACAATATATATATATATATATATATATATATATATATATATATATATATATATATATATATATATATAATAGTCCTCAGCGTCAATAATGTCACACACACTACAAGAAATATGGGTATTAGTAGCAGTTCATGGTAGCACGAATTCATGAACTGCTATTAAAAGTGTCAAAATTGGATCACAATTCTATGTAGCATTAAAATCGTGCTACCAAAAAAATTCATTAAGCGGGAACCAAAAATCAGTACGATAGCTAGAATGTCTTTTTGGAGGCTAACTACTTAGCTAAATTTTCGTTTTGGTAGAGATATAGTTACTCTTTTCTTTTTGCCAAGTCGTTTTCTTTTTTTTTCCAAAGAAAAAATAATTAATTATTTAGTTCTTCTTCTTCTCTTCGTTGTTTAGTTGAATTGATTTCTTCATCCTCCATCTTCTTTTCTGTTTGAGTTTTCTTTTCTTCTTATCCATTAATTCCAATCTAAGAAACAACATATGGTTTAGCCTTGTTCAAGGTTGAACTCAGGAACCCTAATCTGTCAAGGCGCTGAATCTCGTCGTGGCAGACTCTTCTTCTTCGTGTTTCCCAAACTTCTCCATTTTGCACTCTGCAAATCCATCATCCTCGTATCCACCGAACTCTAAACCTCAATCTCTCATGGAACTACGATTGTGCCCAAGAATCATCTCCGCAAGACCTCGCAAACCACTCAATTTCACTCCTTCGTGCGTCTCCTCAGATCCCAACTCCTCCGATTCGATAAAGGAGAGACGGATGCAACAGCAGCAACCAGTAGCCATGGCTGAACATGTTCTATTTCTCTCTCTCTGTCTCTTTGTCTATACACTTCTTGCGAATATGCTCATCCTCTTCTCTCTCGTACAGACTGAGAAAGCATTTCAAAAGCAACCCGAGGTCTGGGAAAGGTTTGATCTTTAGAGGTTGATAAACTTTAAACCTTATAGTCCATTGTTTTTGTAATGTTGCGTTGTTTTGTTTGCATGAACAGGAAACTACATTGACAGGATCCATTCACTGAAACTGTAGTTTGCAGGAACTATCCCCACTTGATGCTTTGTTCTCTATAACAGTGTTACCTATCGGCATCATTCTTGGCAGTTTGCCTTCGGCATGGGAATCAGCAAGCCTGATGGTTAGTAGTGCTAAGCTTTGACTGTCAGTTTTCTTACTATAGATTTCATTCTTACCCGAGTTATTGTTCTTACTAAAGATCACCATCCTTTACATGTGGGCATTTTTGTATCACTATTACATCATATTGCATGAACTTTTACGTCTGAGTCTTACACTTGGCCTGAAGAGATAATGTTGAAGAGGATGTTGGTTACTGATGATGCTTGTAACTCATCACTGAATCGTTTATGAAATTCAAAGTTCTCGTGCTCTCTTCCTGTGAAGGTTTCTACACTGATGGTCGCTGCTAGCACTTCCTCTTTATTCTTACTTCTTTTTCCCAGAAATAATCAGGTAAAGGTTAGTGGTTCAATGCCTCGATTTGGGTCTTTGTGCGATTTTCAACTTGATTGGTGTGTATGAATGAGTTCTCTTCCTGCTACAGATTTTCTTACATGTGTCTAAGGCTCTAAAGACTTGAACTTTATTTAGGTAGAGTATGATTGCAATCTTCAAAGCTCTTAAACTAGATCCCTTGTTAAGTAGAACTGAATTGAGTTTAAGTAGGTAATTGTGGTTATGATTATTGTTCAGCATGCAATCTGCTTATGCATGAGGAGATAGAATCTTGCTTATCCTTCATCTTGTTTTTTTCATTTCAATCAGAAAACAATGGAGGCGGCAGTGGTTGTGAGCAGATGAGGCGGTAACTATCAATAATTGCTTCTCAACACTTGATTGCAGAGGTTCCAGTCATCTTAGGAATTGTTTTGCAGGTTGAAGATGAAGTCCCTAGACTAAGCAATCTTAGGAATTTTTTGGTTTATGTGTATTTTGAACGATATATGGAAAAATGTATGTTTTATAAATTCAATGAAATATAACTTTTTTATAGATCAAATTGCATTGTATAAATGATAATTGTACTTTTAGATTAAATTAAGACTTGGAATTAAATAATGAAAAATGAATTTATAAGATTTTTAGTCATTGTTGGGTATATGATAAATTTGGAGTTTAAACCCTAATCCCTAAACATAAATTCTAAAATTTTAATATTTTCATAATATCATTTAATTTGTAAATATAATCTTAAATTTAAATTATAAACCTCAAGCAATAAATCTTAAATCTACACCCTAAATCTAATACCCTAAACCCCAAACTTAAACCTTTCATCTAATATTTTCAAACTTATAATATAAATCTTAAACTTAAACTCAAATGAAATCACTTTAAAAATCTAATCTCAAATTTAAAATATAAACCTCAAACACTAAATCTAAATCTATACTCTAAATTAATAACCTAAACCCCAAATATAAATCCAACTTACAAAGTCACTAATCTAATCTAATATTTTTAACATTAATTCTTCAATTTAAAAGATCATAATCTTATACTATCCATTACTTACAAAAGTTTATTTTAAAATTTTAAATCTTAAGTTTTTATTTTATAAATCTAAAATTTAAACCTTACATATATATACCCCAAACCTCAATAACAAATTTTAAATTTTAAAATTGAATTCTAAAATTGAAATTTTTAATTGTGAAATCTAATTCTTTGCATTTTGTTTTAAAATATTTTCTACATTAAAATTTACCACTAATATTTGGTGTATTGAAAAAAAAATAGAATAAGAAATAGTTACAAATATGATTAGTAAAAATAAAGTGACCAATAATGTACAAGGACTAGGATTACACTATATTTAATCACAACCGTTGATTTAACTATATCTAATGGACAAAAATGCTTCAAAACTTTTAGTTATCTCTGTGCTTGTTTCTTATTGGCCAATCCTCCAAGACAAGGATCTCTCCTCTCACGACATCTCATCTGGTTTTTCTCTCTTTTCTCACGTTTTTTTTTTCTAACTTCTCTCTCAGTCTTAGATTATAGATTTCACATTCTTTTCCTCTTTCAGAGATTATCAAGATCTCTTTATCTCCAGCAGATCTAATCTTAATTATTGCGCTTCTCTTAGTAAAAAACGATGGAAAGCTCTAGCCTCGCCACTGCTAAGCTCTAGCACCGCCGCTGTTGAGCTCTCGCCCTGCCGTCCATCTCCATATCTTCTCTGTCTCCGTCAGTATCCACACCACCACACCAGTATGGTTCGACCTATCTCTCTCTGTCTCTCTCTAGTATGAATCTGATTTTGTTTGTTTTGTTTGTAGGATGGATTCACACATGAGAGTCTGGAGATTAAGATGGTACAACCACTTGTATCTATGTATCTCAGTCTCTCTATTCTGAATCTGATTTTGTTTTGTGTTTTTGTAATAAATGCAGAAGAAGCTTGGAGGTGGAGGAGGAGGAGGCATAGAAGGCGTTCGTGAGCAGAAGAGGCGTTTGTGAGCAAAGGTGGTGGCCAGGTCAGTGAAAGAGCTCACGTATAACCATGATGAAGGAGCTGACACTTTGGTGGTGGTTGTGGTGGTGGTGGAGCGGAGCAAGGAAGAAGAAGAGAAAGGCGGAGAGATGACGACGGCTTAGAGAGGAAGGAGGCGGCAGCAGCATAGAGTTAGGTTTAGGGTTAATTTGTTTTGGTTAATTATGGTTAGATTTTGTTTTGTGTTTTTGTTTACTTAATTTTTAATGCTGGTTTAGTTTTGTATAATTAATTTTATCTGTAATGATTTTGATTAATAAATATAATTCACCTTTAATTTTAATTCTGGATTAATTTTAATTTATATTATAATTTAATTTTAATTTTAACTAATAATTTTAAAATGGAATTCAGATATAATAGCATTATATCAATATTATTATAAAATATTGCATAGCACTAAAAAACGCCATAAAAAAAATAAATCGTAACACGAATAAAATGTTATAAAACATTAGTTTTTAGCTCACAAATAAATGCTACAATAACTTCATTTACTATAGCGTACAAAAAAACGCTATTAGAGGGGGGTGGTCACTATAGCTGCGGCTAACATAGCGTTCATGGAAACGCTATGAAAGGGATATAATAGCGTTTTCAGTGTGCTAGCAAAGTCAATATTTCTTGTAGTGACAACAGTTGAATCATCTATTATCCTATTTCCAGTTTAACAACCAATAATAAAAATAAACATGCAAGACTCGATTTACAGAGACATAACATGTTTTGAAACTAAACTTTTCATAATAGTACTACTAAACTAGTTTGGGATTTAAACAAAGTAGCCCTCACCTTAGCAATGTCAAAAAGTGATGTCTATGAAACTCTGATGCTCAAGTATACTTCAAATCTAAAATCAGTGCAAAAATTTAAGTAAAACGTCTTTCAAACGGTTAAAAACGGGTAAATGGTGTTCTGGTCAAGGTAGCAGAAGAGTCAACGCATCTGGTCAAAGTCAACCCGATCAACCTTTACCAAAATTTATTTGACTTAATCGACCGGTTTACCCTAACCGATTTCTAATTACTTTAAACCGGTCAAACCAACCAGTTGACCGAGTCGCCAAAAGAGTCACCGGCAACGGTCACCGGCCGGCAACAAAGACAGTGGCTTACTGGAAAAATTCTCTGGCAATGACGACGGTGGAGGATCACGGCGGCATGGACGATTTTTGGTGGGCAGCACATTTTTTTCATGCCCGTGCTCAGCAAAACTTCTGGAGGTACGTGCGGGTTCGTCCAGAATCTGATTGAGTCTTGGTTGGCGATTACAACTTTGTCTCGGTGAAAGGAATACGATGGTGGCTTTGCATTCACGATATTCTCAATGGTTAGGAAGTTACGGTTTGTTTACTAAAACGGTCAAAACTAAACTTAAAAATACATGCGATTCCGGCGGTTACCTAGAGTGAAGAACAATGGTGGCGAGCTCGGTCTATTCCTTGTGTGTGGTGGCTCCGGCGAAAACTTCTGGTGGCTCAACCTCTGCATGGAAACACCATACTCTCAATATTTTTTCTTCTAACTCTTTTTTTCTTGGTTTGTTGCAGAAAAAAAAAGTGGAGAGGGTGGATACTTTAATGAAAAAATACCTTAGGCTTCTGTATTTGGGCCTGAAATTTATGGGCTGATGATTGAATCATTTAAATTCTCCCCACTAATAAAGAATTCGACCTTGAATTCACGTCTTTGGCGGACTGCCCAACATCATCGCGAAAAAGCTTTGGGTAATCAATCCTCATCTGGGGCTCGGCCTTCCAAGTCTCCTTCTGAATCCCGTCTCTCTCCCAACAAACTTTGACCAACATGGTCATTATCCACTTATCGATCCAAAACCTCCACTGGCTAACAAGATGCATACAAATTCTTACGAAAGTTATTGGGCGGCTGCATTAAAATGAGCTAAGGCTCTCTCACGACTTTCCTTAACACCGACACATGAAACACGTCGTGGAAGTCTGATAACTCTCCTGATAAATCCAATCTATAAGAAACTGCTCCGATCCACTTCAAAATAGGATATGACCCCATATACCTCGGTTTAAGCTTCTTCAGCTTCTGAGTCTTGTATCCTCTCCGAAACGCCCTCATGTTTAGGTATACCAGATCGCCAACCTGAAACTTCAAATCCTTACAGCGCTTATCTGCATAACTCTTTTGACGGTCATGGGCTTCCTTAAGCCAAACCTTGAATATCTCAACATGATGTACCGTCTTTTGAACCATTGTTGGTTCAATCTCACGTTGCTGCCCCACTTGTGTCCAACAAAGTGGTGTGCGACAAGCCATACCATAAAGAGCCTCATATGGTGCCATCTTAATGTTCGAGTGATAACTGTTGTACTAGGCAAACTCGGCTAGAGGTAGATGCTTCCCTAGCTTCCTTCCCACTGTAAGACGCAATCTCTGAGCATATCCTCAAAAGTTTGAATCTTCCTTATTGACTGACCGTCTGTCTACGGGTGACAAGTTGTTCTCATGCGGATTTTTTTCCTAATAGTCTTCTGAAATGCTCCCCAAAATTTAGATGTGAACTTTTAATCTCGATTCGATACAATGCTGACATGTACTCCGTGCATCCTCACAATATCGCTGATGTAAATTTGTGCCAACTGGCCAGCTCTGTCTGTCTTCTTAATTGCTACGAAATGAGCTGATTTGGTAAGTCTGTCCATGACTACCCATGTGGCATCATTTCCACCTGTAATGAACGAAAATCCAGTAAAAATATTCATAATCACTATGCCTCACTCTTGAGAAAACAAGCTCAATAATAACTTGTAAGGTATTTGATCCTCAGACATAACCATCTGACATGTATGACACTGCATCACAATGAAGCTACAACTCTATTTAACACTTCATATTTTTGTATCCCTTCTTGTTTTCCGTGGATAGAGAAACACGAGTGATGTGTTTGCTGTAAGATCCATTTTCTTAACAACTTATCGTCCGACACACAAACTCAATTTCGATACAAGTACATCTTGCTCGGAATTGTCTGATATCCAATACTCTCAGGCTCGATCTATATAACAAAAGTCGTATTATTATAATGTGCTTGATGTATTCTCCATAATAAATCTGCATGCCCCAGTGCTTCAAGACCAGTTGTATCCTCCTATATTAAACTACACAAAATCGGAGACTTGCAAGCATCCCAATAAATTCTTTAACCTCCCTGGTTCCTGAAACTTCATTCTTGCGCCTACCCAATGTGTTTGCCACCTGGTTAGTCTTACCATATGGTATGTGATCTAACAACTTCATCCATTTACGCTGACTCCAGTATAAGTTTACCCGAGTATTTCACTCGCGATCCCAAAGAATCTTAACTTCCTTCTTGAATAGTTACGATCTCAAAACCTTATCGTGGATACCACTACAGCCACTCCAACCCATGAGTAGGTAGTGGTTCTGGGGAGTCTCAACTGACATGATCCATATGCAATAACCTAATCCTCTTGCATTAATACCCAATCTGTCAATGCTTTTCATACTCCTCTCTACTCCAGGAATAAATAAGATGTATTGCCAATGAATACAACCACACATTTATCTAAGTGATCACAAGAGAATTCATTCATAAGCTTCACGAATGCTATTGGTGAATTCGTCGACCCAAATGGTATCACTACAATCCCATAATACCTATAACGTATATAAAAATTCAAATTCTGTATATCTCCCTCAGTTATTGCAAGTTGATGGTATCTTGATGCCACGACAATCCTTGAAATCATGAACTTCCCAGCAACTAATCTAACAATTCTTCAATACTCAGAATCAGATGTATTTTTCTTGATGGTCACCTTGTTCAAATCTCTGCAGTCGCTACCAAATTTGAAACTCCCTTATTTTCATTGCAACAACACTAATAGCCCCCATGGTGAAGTACTTTGTCTAGTAAAACCTTTCTCTTATAAATCTTCCGTGCGACTTATCAGCTCTGCCATCTCTGTTAGCACTAATAAGTATGACGCTCATGAAACCAGTAATGCTTATGGTTCTACTTTGATCGCAAGAATGTCTCCTCTATTTCATGATGGTCCTTCTGATGGCCTCAAATACATCATCAAACTCTGCAATAATCGAAGGGACTTCCACCTCATGATTTCCATCATCCTTAAGTATCAAAAAGATCGCCAAAAAAACATACGTTCTTACATCCAATAACTCCTTAGCATGTAGCATGACGGTAATAAATACCTCTTGGTGCGTGTAAATCCCCTAAAATATAATCTTCCCTTCTGTTCAATGATTTCCCTCAGGCTAATTAATAATATTTGATGTAATGACAACCAATCAATCATGAGCATAACATCATTAAAGCTCAGCTTCATCTCTGTAAAGTCTCTGAACAAATGGATCCCTCCAAATATAACTTGTACAACTCGATGAGTACATATAACTTCCAACGTCTCTATGCCAATTGTCTGAACTGACACATCTCTAAAATAATGATCACAGCCAAAAACTTGGCAAACAAAACCAAGTATAATTCCAATATCAACACTACCGCACCCCAATCTAAAAGCGATCCCTCTGGAGTTTACAAACCAAACATGCCTCCAAAATAATCCATATGCTCATACACAAAATAACACATGCCACCCAATGGCTCATATATCATATCACATATCACATAAACTCCCGAAACAAAACTCGTGGAGCAATAACTTGAAGTTGGGTGGCGGAAATGTCACATGTCCACTTGCAGACAATCTCTAAACACGACCGACGAAACTGATAAACACTTAAGAAATCTAACAAACTCTGGCTTTATACATATGTTGAACATCTCGCTCGAAACCATGTTAGTTGGAGAACATATGACAATGATTTTACTCATCGACATAAAAAGATAATTGGTTTAGACGAGCAGAAGGGTGCTATTTGTTTTCATTTTAAAAATTCCCAAATCCCTAGAAATATTTTGAAGATCATATAAAACGGCTTTAAAACTGAATTAAAATCAAACAAAAAACTTAAGTTCACTCACTAGGATGAACCTTTAAATTTACCTTATATCTAATAACAAATCTTTATGCCACATAGATTAATGAATAAAAAATATTAAATACTTAAAAAAATAATAAATACTTAAAAAAATTATAAATAACCAAAATATAATAATAACACGCCAATTATAACGACGTTAACACCGCCATCTAAACCAAAATCCAAATCCTATACCCTAAAATCCTATACCCTAAAGCCCAAATCTAGACCTTAAAGCTAAATCTAAAATTTATACCCTAAATCTAAATCCTATACCCTAAACTTAAACCCTAAACCATAAACCCAAATTTTATACCCTAAACCCAAACCTTAGTCCTTAAACTCTAAACCCTAAATCCTAGACTCTAAATTCTAAACCCAAACTTTAGATCATGAATTCAAACCATAGATCCTAAATCCAAACTCTAGACCATTCATGAACCCAAACCGTAAATTCTAAATTCAAACCTTAAATCCTAACGTTAAACTTTAAAAGAACAATATCAAAATTAATCCAAACATTTAGGGTATAGGATTTGACTTTAAGATTTATAGTTTATATTTAGAGTCTAGGATTTGAGTTTAAGGTAAGGGTTCTGGTTTAGGGTATAGAATTTAAATTCAGGATCTAAAGTTTGGATTTAAGATTTAGGTTCTAGGATTTAGGGGCTAGAACTTAGGGCCTAGGATTTGGATTTAGGGTATATAATTTGGGTTTAGGGTCTAAGGTTTAGATTTTAGGGTCTAAGGTTTGGATTTAGGGTATAGGATTCGAGTTTAGGGTCTAAGTTTGTGTTTTAGGATATAGGATTTGGGTTTAAGGTATAGGATTTTGGCTTAGGTTACGGTTTGGATTTAAGGTTTTGATGGCGGTGTTAACATCATTAAAATTAGTGTTATCATTATTTTTTAGCTATTTTAGTTTTTATTATAATATTTAATATTTTTTATTCATTAATCAATGTGACATCATGATTGATAATTAGAAGTGAGATGAATTTAAAAGTTCATTCTAGAAAATAAACTTAAGTTTTATTTATTAAAATCTAAAATAAAATCTAAGTCTCCACGAATCGCCATCCTAGAAAATAAACTTCAGTTTTATTTATTAAAATCTAAAATAAAATCTAAGTCTCCACGAATCGCCATCCTAGATCGAAGGGACGGAAACCACACTCTGATATACAGTTTACATAATTGATCAGATAACATATTTGAAGAAGATCAGAAAACATATTTGGAAGATAATGGTGAAAAGCAAAAGATGCAGGTAGTTATTTATTTGATGAAGTATAGATTTTTACTATGCAAATGTATTTATTTGTTGCCAAATTTAGTTAAAAATTAAATAGAACCTTAATTACAATTGAAATAAAGAAATAAAAAACAGGGAGGCGATTGGATAACACACACATAAATATATTCGCTCCGCCGTCGATGGCCAAACCCTAAATCTATCTCCTCTGACCGCTTCTGCTGCTGCTGTAAGAAAGGCATTGGCTTTGGGGTGTTGTCGATATCCATACCCGAATCTGAGACTTGCCGAGTTGGATCCGGATTCAATTGGTGCTCAGCTCAATCCATCCGAGTGGGGGGGGTGTTTTTTAATTCCTATGTTTCCATAGAAGCTGGGGGATTTGTAGATATTTAACGGATCTGAATTGGTAAGAAGCTTGTGTTCGAGATTAGGTGGGAAACAGATCTTTTGGGTTTGATTCGTGTGGGGGGAGGGGGGATGATGCGTTAGTTAATTAGCTAGCTGGAGCCTGGAAGGAGAGAGTGGTTATAGAAGAGAAATCATGTCGTTTAAGAGTCTGATTCAGGACATGCGAGGAGAGCTTGGAAGTATTTCCAGAAAAGGATTCGGGTTTGGTAGATCCAGGTCTCAACGTGTTGTTCAGGATTCTTGTCTTCTTCCTGTCGATGCTTTCAAGCAGAGCTGCTGGGCTACTATGCCCCCTGAGCTCCTCAGGGATGTTCTCATGCGGATTGAGTCTTCCGAAGACACTTGGCCCTCTAGGAAGAATGTTGTTTCCTGCGCTGGTGTTTGCAGGAACTGGCGTGAAATCGTCAAAGAGATTGTCAAAGTTCCTGAACTTTCCTCCAAACTCACTTTTCCAATTTCCCTCAAACAGGTTTATCTATCTCTCTCTTACTTTCTTCTTCTTTCTCTAGGAGCCTAATAATCTTTCCTCTGGTTTCAGCCGGGTCCGAGGGGATCGCTTGTTCAATGCTATATCATCAGAAACCGCAGCTATCAAACTTACCATCTCTACCTCGGCCTAAACCAAGGTCAAAAATCACAACACACTTGCTTTCTCTTCTTCTTTGTTTGTGAATAATAACACTCTAGTCTTTGCTCTTCCTCTTCAGCAGCAGCTTCTAATGATGAAGGAAAGTTCCTTCTTGCTGCAAAGAGGTTTAGGAGGCCAACTTGCACTGACTACATCATCTCCTTAAACTCTGATGATGTCTCCAGAGGAAGCACTTCCTACATTGGAAAGCTTAGGTCAGTTTCAAGTCAAATTGCCTCCTTTTTCATAATATTTCCCCCCACAATTTTACTTTCTTTTTCAGGTCTAATTTTCTTGGGACCAAGTTCACTGTCTACGATGCTCAGCCCACGAATCCTGGAGCTCAGGTTACCAGAACCCGTTCAACCAGACTTCTCTCTATGAAACAAGTGAGCCCCAGAATTCCATCTGGAAACTATCCTGTCGCCCATATCTCATATGAGCTTAACGTCTTGGGCTCCAGGTGATTTTTTTTTTTTTTATTCAGAGAAAAAGAAACTGTTGCTCTAGTAATGCCTTTTGCTAATAAGAATAATGTGTTTCACTTGTTATTCTTGTACCAAACCAACCAGAGGTCCGAGGAGGATGCAGTGTGTAATGGATGTAATCCCTGCATCAGCAGTAGAACCTGGAGGAACAGCTCCAACTCAAACGGAACTTCTCCACAGCAATCTCGATATGCTCCCTTCGTTCTCCTTCTTCAGGTCTAAATCAGTTCGTTCAGAGAGTCTCCACCCGTCTGGTCCTGTTCAAAGGGAAGGTCTGCTTGTCCTGAAGAACAAAGCCCCCAGATGGCACGAACAGCTCCAGTGCTGGTGCCTCAACTTCAATGGGAGAGTCACTGTTGCTTCCGTCAAAAACTTCCAGCTCGTAGCAGCTCCTGAGAACGGACCTGCTGGACCCGAGCACGAGAACGTGATTCTCCAGTTTGGGAAAGTAGGCAAAGATGTGTTCACAATGGATTTCCAGTACCCTATATCTGCCTTCCAGGCCTTCACCATTTGCCTTAGCAGCTTCGACACCAAGATAGCATGTGAATGAACCCGCAGTAGGGTTATTTAGTTCTATCATGTTGAAAGAGAGAAAGATGGGTTGGTTTGGCCTCTCATTGTCTATGAAGTTTGTGTGTACTGTACATATAGTTTCAAAAAGTCTTGGCGAAGTCCATACAAGGAGAGGGAGAGAGCGAGAGAGACTCGAAAACGATAACATTAGACTGTTTGTTTGTTCTTAATATGTTGTGTCGTTAGTGATTGTAGTTCCAGACAATGATTTCATCTCTCTGGTAATTTTAATTTCAACGTTTTTTTGTATTTTTGGAAATGTAATTCAGATATTTAAAATTTATGAAACCAAATATATATAAGATTTTCCCTCGGTAGTTCTTTTTAGAAACATGTGTAACAATATCGTTTACAAAGAGAGGGCTTTTTATTATTTTCTTGTGGAGGACTCCGGGAGCGATCAATAATAGGAAGGAAGAAGTGGAGGTGCTTGTGGTGGTGGTGGCCCTCCGAAGCAATCTCGTAGTAGCCAGCAGCAGCAGAGACAAGACAGACTGCAAGATTCAACAAACATATCATCAACCTAAAAATACATAACAGTGAAGCAGGATGATGTCTTTACCAGGAACATATCATGTCTGAAAATCCAGCAAAGAAACCACCAATTGGTGGAAAGATCCCAGGTCCTCCAAGTCCTGGTCCCCATCCAGGTCCGGGCCCTCCTGGTCCGCCAGGTCCTCCAGGTCCACCAGGTCCCATGACAGGCAGTCTGGTCTAGATGTGGAAGAAACCTCTAGTTCAGCACTCTTGTGTGAAGACCTGAGCAAAGGAGGGCGTTCTTATAATATAGCAAAAGTTTATAGGTAGACTGAAGTAAACTTTATTGAAAAGGAAACGGAAACAAACGGAGGATAGATAGCAACAAAGCTTCTCAAAGGCTAATGGTTGAGCACGAGAGAGAGAGCTGCAACTACTTTTCCTCTCATCCCCATTCCCCACCAAATGGTCAAAAAGTAACATTAGAAGTCCACACTGACTGATATGATGCTTTTTAGAGAGCCAGTCAACTTACTTAGGTAGATTACATATGACCAAGCCCCAAAACAAAACCCTTTCTCTCCCAGACCCGATTCCTGAGAGGAGTCAACACTTGGGTCTCAGACGGAGCCTCTTCTGATCACCTCCGCCATTTCCCTTCCTACCCTAATTCTCGGCGCCACTCCTCACTGTGGAAGCACAACCACCGGATCTATTCATCCCGTGCTTGAGCTCGCCAGATCTGGAAGTTTGAGTAGATTTGAAGCGCATCCACCACTTCTCGCCATTGTCACCTACGACGAGATTCCACCGTACTGCTTTTCTACTCTTTCAATTTAGAGTCAAGTTTCGTTCACCATCCCCATCTCTAACTGCTGTCTCTCACCAAACCTTGTCATTTGCCTTGTTGGTCTTGGTCCCATCGTGTATCATGTCTTCGTGACATCACCAGCTCACCAAGGCCTCCATGGAGACAACCTTCATAGAGAAAATCTATTGACATCTCCGGCAAAGCCAAGGTTCCGCCCACCGCGAAATCTCATACGTCCTTACCCAGGAGCTTACAAGAGACACCCGTCAAATAGGATTCACGAGTCCTATTTTACGTTCTTAGATTGTTTATTCCGTTTGGTTCAATCATTTTCACTCAACATATAGGGGGGTGTATTGGACTAGGTGTTTTAAAAGACTTTAGGTGTTTTACTTTTAGTGAGATTTAGGTGAGTTATGGATTTATCAGGGTGGTTTTGATGAAAATTAAAACCTACAAATAAGGATGATTTGTTAAGATATCTTTTATAAATTTGGACTAGGTGTTTTAAAAGATTTTAGGTGTTTTACTTTTAGTGAGATTTAGGTGAGTTATGGATTTATCAGGGTGGTTTTGATGAAAATTAAAACCTACAAATAAGAATCTATAGGTGATTTGTTATGATATCTTTTATAAATTTCAGAATTTTTTGGTAATTTGAGTACAGTTCTCAGTCAACATAGTTTTTGCTTATGGATCTATCTACCTATCATATATGCATAATGAAATTAAACTTTTGGCCATTAATGTATATATATTACGAACCTTGATATACAATTGATACTTGGATAAACTTCAAACAGGATGTTACGGTTTAACTAAGATGATGAACAATAACCTTGATACGACATTCGTAAAACACTGAATCAACTCTCAAAGTGTGAAGAGCTTAGCATAAGAAACGGCTCTAGAACAACAATGAGGGATTTTCCACAAAAGTTCAATAGAAAACCATAGAATCCACAGAGAAAAGATGAGAAAGAGTTCTGACAAATTTTACAATTATTTTGGTTAATCTCTTCCCTTCTTCACCGAAGTAATATATCTAGCTCTTCTCACAAACTTCAGCTCATCTACTGCCACGTGTCTTTATTACTTTTGATCCCATCCGTCCACATGTTTCCCTATAACAAATCTCCCTTCTTTTGAAAACCTTGACCACAAGGTTAAGCTTCATGTGATCCTTGCAACACGTCTCCAACATCATCACGATTCAAAACTGAGTCTGCAGACTTTGACCACTCAAAGCAATCACATTTACGGCACAGACCATGTTCCCTCTCGCCAACAATGAACATTTGAGTCTCAGAAAATGAAGTAAAGACTGCGTAAAAAACGTCAACACCTCTCACAAATAAGGGTCTTGAAACAGATGGAGCTGCTGGTTATCTTCTGCTTAGTCACTGCATTGTCATGTCATCTTCCCTGATTCTGAAACAGTTTCCTTTATCTCACTCTTATTCTTCCAACGATGCCATACGCCACCGCCACCACTAACACGTTCAATCCAAACCGAACCCCATTGGAGTATGCAAATCCACTCATGGAATTTTCGTTTTATAGTCTGAAACTCATCTCCCATGACACAGAGAAAATCAACCTTAAGAAACCCTCTCTTAGGCCCCAAACAGTTAACAAGTGTGATCAGTGTTTTTCTCGTTCCCTAAGAAAAACAGAGATTCTTAACATTTCTTTCTCCCGTTTCTTCTTGAAGTGAATGTTCTTTACTCATGATCACGCTGCCAGCTTCGTGTGTACTGTGTAAATCACGGTTCAGACATCTAGCCACTGCAGTATCACCTGGATCCCAAGGCTTGTCAACTGCAGAATACATAACCTGATGCTCCATCTCTAGACCCAACAAAACTTCAGTATGTGGAACGCTCATGTTAGACCAATTGATTCCAACCCCATCATAAGTATCATTGACCATAAAACAGAATTCAAAGATTCTATCTTTAAGTCGTAGACCTGACAAACTTGTAAAAACCTTGTGTTGGAACACCAACATTAAGTTCATGTTTCTTCTGCTATCTGTCACAGCCACTTGAAACCACTGCACCACAGCCTGGTTGGAACTAAAAACGCTCATGCTATAACCAAGTCTCCCGTTAGATACCAAAACTTGCTGTAGTATCAAGTGTTTATGAAGATTAAAATCAGGAGCCAACATCATATTATCCAAAGACAAATCTGCATATACCACTTGATCTTGACCCACTACCTTCGTTTGCACCGTATCAGCAAAACCAACCAACCTCTCTGGCTCTTTCGGGTTAAGACTTGTCACTGGAATTGAAATCCAACAGCTCACAACTTCATCATCGTTATTGGGTCCAACGTTTTCAGTGAGCATCATATGCTCTAGTTGAGAAATTGTAGACTCAACATTTTGAACTGCTCCATATCTTAGTGAAGCAGATCTTGTGAATCATATCTTCGTTCTGCTTCCTGTAAAACAAACATGAGCTCTTCTCTCATCTGGTTAAGCCTCTTAATCACAGCAAACCTCTCTTTCTTCTTATTGCACTTCATCATAAGAGACAGTTTTCTCATGGAAAACTTTTGTTTATACTTGAACTTCCTATTCTTTAAATGTTTAATTTGCTTCCTCTTGTTACAAAGAATCTTCATGTTGTACCACCGAACAGCCTCACGAGTATTTTGCACCCTAGAACATCTATCACTCATAGTATTCCTCTTGTGCAACCTATTAACCATACCACTCAACCTCTTATCGTTCTGTTCCAGGCTTGTTACTGACGTCACGAGCTTGTCTTGTTCAATTTTTGGCTTGGTTCCAGTCAACTTCTTTCTTTTGAACTTGAATTTCCAGCACTTAAGTTGCTTCCTATGTTTCTTACTACTTCTAGTTCTTAGAGACTTCCGATCATACATTTGGTGTGCATTACCTATGATCTCCATATCTGACAAACACTTAGAGAACTAATCCCCTATCATCACTGAATCCCTTAGATTCCTTGAGCTAAAGAGGCAAGACACATCAAAACACTCAACGTTCTTCACCAAATCAATCTGGTTCACAGTTATCATATCCATATTGCTGTTTTTTTAACAAAATTTCAGCATGATCAGCGTCTGTTGAAGAAACCAGTACCTCAGATTCTGGAGTAGCTTCCCTGGGATGAACACCATCAGTTTCCAGAACTGAATTAATCCCTTCAGGCGAAAGCTTATCTTGATTCGAACAAACCACTTCCATCTCCTGATCCGCATCGGGCTTACTTGCGTTTAGCTCAGATTCTTCTTGATGCATCTCGTTTGCTTCAAGATTCACAATGTGCTCATTCACTTCTTGAATCACATTGGTGTTCTTGATAGTCGCAGTATCTCGCCCATCCAGAACCGACTTGTCTCTCACTGCCTCCAATTTGATCTGTTCTGGATCGTCTCTATCACCAAACCTCATAATCAAACTACTCTTTAGATCATCCCAAGTTTCGAAATATTTGAGCTCATGCCGTTCTTGAACGTACGATTCTGCTTCACCTTCGATATGATACACCTCTAAAGCTAGTTTGTTCAAATCCGAGTAATCATCAGTTGCAAACTGATCTTCCAAAACTGAAATCCATGGACGTAAGTCACCAGAATCACCCTCGAAGACCAGAAACTCCACTCCCTCCATTGATCCCGCCAGATTCCGAGGATGATTGGCTCTGATACCAATGTTACGGTTTAACTGTAATGAAGAAGACGATGAACAATAACCTTGATACGACGTTCGTAAAACACCGAATCAACTCTCAAAGTGTGAAGAGCTTAGCATAAGAAACGGCTCTAGAACAACAATGAGGGATTTTCCATGAAAGTTCAATAGAAAACCATAGAAACCACAGAGAAAAGATGAGAAAGAGTTCTAACAAAATTTACAATTTTCTTGGTTAATCTCTTCCCTTCTTCACCGAAGTAATATATCGAACTCTTCTTACAAACTTCAGCTCATCTACTCCCACGTGTCTTTATTACTTTTGATCCCATCCGTCCACGTGTTTCCCTGTAACACAGGATATGTCCAGGGCGAGTCAATCAAGGGACTCATAGCATACTCGAGAACTCAATCCAACACACAAATGACAAAGCACTGGAAATCACAGAGGTTGGGGATTCAAACGTTCTAATACTCACTAGTCTCACACTTCAATTACACTTATGTTAAAGCCATATCCTTCTCAGATGGCCAAGTAATATGGATTTCTATTATAGTGATGTTTTAGGAGTACCTTGGATATAAGAGAAGTAAACGTTAGAAGTTTTATCCAAAGCTAATGTTGTACGGTGGAATCACCTGGTTACTCATAACCATCATATACAAAAACAGAACACTTGGTCAATATACTTATGTTCTTTCTTTCTGCATTTCACCACAACCTTTCAACTATTTTAATATCAACAAGAAACTGTTGAAAAGAGGTACTCAACAATTAGAGATTCAATAACCTCGTCTTTACCAGACAAGATGAATCTGTCATTTCAAAAAAAAAAAAGAAATGGAAAGTGTGATAGCAGCTATGACTGCCTACCCTCATCTAAGATATGAACATTAATCCACTCCTAAGTATAAGCTATTTTTGTCTGCAAATTTCTGTAGGAAGCGTTCTATTAGGTTATACACAACCAAGTTCATGTTGTCACAAATTTCTTCGACTGAAAGATACTGATTCTTTTTGTTTTGAGTGGATTCTGCAGACCATGATCACTCTTTATGTTTTAAATAGAATACAAAGAACGAGAGCTAAGCTATGTCTATCAGTGAGAGGTGTAGATTTATTGGACACGAGAGTGGAAAAGAAAGACATATGATGAACTCTTCTAATCCTCTTTGTAAGGTCCCTTATAACAAGGACATAGCTGATATGACACAGGGTTGTTGCGTCTGAAGAGGAAGTCGGATTCAGAACTGAGCATTCTGCACCAATTTCGTCATGATCCGGATTAGAGCTTCAGAGGTATTGAAAACATCATCTTGCCTGTAATCATAGTCTCCTTCCACTCACGACGGCTATAACTCCAGATTTTTGCTTCACTTTTTATTCTGTAATTTTTTATTTATTTTTTCTTTCTTTCAGATTTGTTCAAATAACACCTAAATGGATGTTCTTTTACGCGATCAAATTTTAACTATAAATGAAGGAAAAGTCTCCTAAAATCCTTATCACAAAATTTTAATCCTAAATATTAGTTACAGTTGAATAACAGTAGATTTGATTGAGTTCCTACAAACTCTTAATTGAATAACAGAGAATTACAAGTGATTTGCAATAATTTTACACAAATTTCATGTTGAATAACATTTGATTTGGAAGGAGTTTTTAAAATCATTGATTGAATAACAATATATTTTAACAAAATCTTTAAGTCTCTTAAAAATCTTGTTTCAATACACCTCCATAATGTTCGAAATTTTGAATGTGATTTTGTTGATATATGCCGATCCTGAGAATTAGAGAGCATAATGCTAGTTTTTAATGATTTCAGCTAATTTTTTTTAATAGATTTGGGATTCTCATTTTTTTTGGCCTATTTATATGTAACTATTTTCAAAAAATTTAAGGGTCTAAAACCAATGTATCATCTGGCTTGACCTAGAACCGTTTTTAACGGGACTACATCACCCATGTCTAATGTGAATACATCTCTATTTTACTAAAGATTAACACGGCTCTTATTGTTCACGCCATAAAGTAAACAATGAAACAATTCTAATTTCACTAAAACGTATGGCTCTCACTGTCGAAGCGGTAAGTGAACTTCTAAGTTTTATTTTAAGTGTTTATGTTTTACGAATGGAAAGTTATAATAAAAATTATTTTATATGATTTTTTTATTATTTATGAAGCATTTAAAATCATTATAGAAAATGATATTATAAACAAACAAATAACGAAAAGAATTCTAAGATCATATTGTTATTTTTAATAATTATTTTAGTTTGAATTAAAGTGATCTAATATAGTTTAATATTAGTGCAGTGGATGATACCAAAGAATATAGAGCAAAATTTGTGTATTTTGGCAAAATATAATTAAGAAAAAACATCTTTTAAATAATTTAAAATTGACTAATATCATCAAAGTCATCTTTATAATCGCGAGAAACATATGAAATATATTTTGTTTATACGATTTGGGCAGAACATGTTCTTACAAATGTTTATTATAATCTTATATACATATATACTTATGTATTTCACATAAGCACCCATAAAAAACTCCTACACAGATTCATTAATATTTAAAATTTTGTCATATAAACATGAAATACACTTTATTAGGAAGGTTTTAGTAACAAAAATAACTTTTAATATTTATTTTTTTGAATTGACTATACAATAATTAAAGAAAAAAAACAATTTATCTTTATTATATTTTTATTATTTTGGCTTATGTATATTTTATTATGTTTAGAAATATATAACTTTGATTCAAAACTATACAAAGCTACTTTGTTAGTCTCATGTTACATGCTATTTAGTACTTACTATGCACTTGAGGTCAATTTAAACATGTTTTTACATTGTGAATCTTTTGTTGTTGCATGAGAAATTGATGTTGCACTATAATTTGTACAAAACCCAGAAGCACGCCAAACTAAATGATACCAAACCAACTCAATCATAATACACTTGTCTTCCTTGTAAACAAAATCTTGTCATTCGGTGAAAGAGACATGACTGTTTTTTATCATAGTTGAATCCATAATCCATAGCTATTTGTTTTTCTCTAGCAAAACATTATGTTGTTTCTGTTATATTTGTCTTTCTCCATTCTTGTTACAGGAAGGTCCAACTGAAGCATCGTCCATGACTAACACACCTTGGCTAAATTCATTGTAATCTTTGAGACTCTGTACTTCCAGAAGTTACTTGAGAGACCATCCCCAATACTCAGTCGTTTACAAAATCAAGCTCCTCTCCTGCTCTTTTTTTTTAATATAAATTGTATCAGGCCTAGTATTATTTGTAAGATTCGTACAGTTTTAAGTCATTTTGTCCTCTGCCGATCTCAACATTTGCTTGCAACTTGTTTTTCTTGTTGACGGCTTTAGTATCATCTTTGTTTAATAAATCCAACTGATCTTTATGATGAACAAACTGTTCAGCAAGGCCAAAATCTGAGGATATGTCATCTTAAACAATTCCAAATGGTGACTACATCTGATACTTTTTAAAGCATTAAATATTTCCTTTACTTTATTCTTCTTCTTTAATATTTTTTAGAGTGAATTAGTCTAAAAATCAAAAAGAATGTAGAAATTAGTTATCTACCTACGAAGGTGGAAATTGGGGTGCGTGATGTGCAAGTTCGTGGTAAAGTGACGATTGTAACCTTATGTTTACATGGAGATATAAAAGAATAGTTTTTGCAGAACTTTTTGTTGTTAAAAAAAAAAGTTTTACAGATTTTTATAGGTGTTTAAAATGTTACTGTAGACAAACGAGAGTGAATCCTATCTACTGGCTTCTTTGATGCAGACGACAGTACTAATTATTTCAAAATACAAAATCATTCGTGAGATTAACCTCTACATACAGTTGTGTATAGTTCTTGTGTGTGAAAGCGTATATAAAACAAGGTATACAATGATTTTTACAGACTTAGAGTCACATATTTACATACGATTGGTTACAATCATATATTTAGTGATTTTGTTGGTGATCAATTGACCATTAAGTGAAATATTTTGAAAATATTTAGTTATGCATGGGAAAAGTATACGTATTGGTGGGTAAATATTATACAGATACATAATAACAAAATTTTGGCGTGTAGCCGGATAAAACTTTATTTATCTTACTAAACATAATATTAGCGTAAAATAATTAAATAGAAATACTTAAAAATTTTGTTAACCAAATCAAAAATTCAAAGATCAACTAAGAATAATTTTAGCCATTGATAAGATAGATTGGTTGTCTAACAATAAAGCTTTAGTGATCAATTTAAAAGATCAATATGAAAATATAATTAATTATTATATGTTATCAAATAAGTTATCTGGTTAACAATGAAACTAAAAGACTAATTCAGAAATAGAAGTAAGTATATGAATTTTCTGTACATTTGAACTTCTTGTAACAATAATTCTACTATTTGATAGACTCGTTACAAATAATATAGTACATCCAAATTTTGTATTATCTGGCTACATAGACAAATATATCAGCAGGATACTTTGTAGAGATTAGCTACGACTAATATTAGCTATCAATATAATAAGTTAACCGTCTAAAAGGAATGCTCAAGGATTAACCGTCAAAGTGGTGTGCTTCGTACTTTTCTCATCGCTCAATCAGCAACAAAAAGTCACTTTGCACAGGGTTATGTGGCTTCTGGCTGTCCTTATTGGCTGAAGGAAGTCTCTGAAGATGTTTTTCAAAAAAAAAGTCTTTGAAGATGATAATAAGTTGATCCTCTGTTTTTGGTCTCGTCTTTTATGATAGATCAGGTTTCAGAAACTGACGGCTTTTTGGGTGAAAGTGGGTTAAGCATTCTTTTGCTATGTTGTGGCAGGTTTAAAGTCTGTAACCAAAGGTGATAATGGATTGCGAAAGGATTGTTTCAAACCACCCGTTATCTCTATATATTTACTATGGTTCTGATTGGATTTTATTGCAAGATGTTTTCGCTTGACCATTACGACTGAAGGATGCCGCGTATGCGTTATGGACGGATGGGCACCCGGAAGTACGCCTGTAGGCTGCATTGGGACACATAAGGTAGATGGGTGTTTCCCATGTACCCGGAACCAGAGGAGCAATATAGGGAATTCCCGTTCGGATACCCTCATGAGCAGACCGTGGGGCATAAGGTGTTGATGCCACATTTCCAAAGGATGGCTATGGAGAAGCGCATACTACAATGCCATGCGACATTTCAGCTTTCATCCGAGGGGAGCTCCCAAGGAAGCGTGGCCACCCAAGCAAGATGCTGAGTGCAGCTGGGGAGCCCCTGAGAGCGTTCACCAAGAAGTGTCAGTGTAAAGCACTGTTCCAGAATACTCAGGGAGATCGATCAGTTGTGGGAAACACCAAAGACTTTATTAACCAAGCAAAGCTGTGTAAGCCAAAGACTGCAGAAATGTGGTCTAGATGGTATAAGAAAGGGTTTCATGGGGTCATCAAGGCCAAGTTGAAAGGTATTTTAGAGCCTATTGAGTTCGCTCTGGTGAAACGGACGGCCGGCTTCGCAATCGAGGTAGAGGAAAAGATTGCAGCTCAGTTGGCCGCCGTCTCGAGTTCAGAGAAGGGGAACACGGAGAAGGATCCGAGGATGGATGACGACGACCTAGGGGCGTCAGGTGGGGAACCCCCTAAGAAGAAGCGGGGACCCCCGTGGAAATCTTCCATAGCATCTTGTGATTGTGATGTGCTGGTCCAAATGTTGCAGAAGCCACGTACGGTGAGGGATTACCTGGACGAGTTCTTGGATGGAGCAAGGAAGTGCCAACCGAAGCTTGTAGAAGAGTAGTGTTGGTTATTCAAGGCTGGACTACGCGTGAATATTCGGGAAGAGCTCGCTGGTGTCATGGAGCCCCTGAAGTTTTCACTAGTGAAAAGGGTAGCTGGCCAAGCATTAGATGCAAAGGAGTGGTTGGTGAAGAGGAATGTGAAAGCCGAATGTGATTGCTCCACCGAGAAAGACGAAGACCCGGAGCCGGCGGTAGGAGATGCCAGTGCAGATGGTTCTGGATCCGAGACCGACCGTGTTCCTTCTCCTCACTGTGGCTGGCTGAGTTCCTAGGATCATTTCATAGGAGTAGGACACGCGGTTGTCTCTTTGATTTATTTATTTGTTGTTGGTTTTGGTGTTCTTCCATTTTATAAGCATTATGTGTCTGTACAGATGCCTTGAGTTTTCCTAAACTATTTTAGTCCTACTCCATTTCATTTATTGGATTCATTTGTTGGTTTTTTTAAAAAGATCCTGAGAAAATTTATTCTTGTCCTGTGTGCCGTCTGTGAGTGATATGTTTCGATGTGAGTGTATTTGAGTTCAGCCAGGAAATTGGAGTCTGGGACTCGATCAGTCATGAAGAGGCAAAGTGTTACCTTTAGGAGGTTTTATTATTGTATCCATATGGAGTTACTTCAGAGGACATATGAACCATGATGGGAATGAGATATAGCCACGATATAACTTGGTTAAGAAATAGCCAAGGTAGGTTGACCGACATGGGTTGTATGCCCATGTGTTGAAATAGGAGGAAGGTGGTACAATATCACCGACGAGTACTGGCACAATCTTACAACCCACTGCACATACGGAGATGCGAACACAAGGAATGTTGGGGAAGCTGTTTAGGAACCATGTACGCATGATCGAAAGTGGGGGAGAGCTAAGAACAAAGTGGAAGAGGACCTATGAAACCACATAGCAAGTGGAATAGCTGATATGAGCTAGGAGGAACACAAGACTGCCGCCAGAACGTGCTAAGAGACACCTTTGGATGGTGGAATCCACAGATGGGGATGCCTTGACCGAAGCACACGTGGGCATAGGGGAAAAAAGGATAATCAGAGTAGCGTAGCGGAAGCATGGTGGCAAGCCGGCAGCACACCACAACAGATGTTGATTTCATGATGACACCACATGTTGGACGAGTAAAAGAGGTTAGAAGTACCCTGGATGACATTCCGAAGCAAGCATCAACAATACGTCTCATTGTAACTATAAGCAGCATATGGATGAAGTTGGTGAACCGAAAGGAAATGATGACTTAGAAGGATGGATGGAATATAAAATGATGAGGGACCTCCGTAATGTTAGTGAGCTAGGATGTTACAGAAACCGCAAGTGAGCAAGTGACGCGTGATGCTCGTGTTGGTTGGGATGTTTGCAGTTTGAGTTATGACACGCAAATTCGTGAATTCTATTAAGTGGGGGAGATTGTAACAACCCAATACCAGGCCCATAAATTTCATAAGGAAAAAGGGCATGTCTACGGCCCATTAGGACAAGAGACCTAGGTTTTCCTTGCCTTCCTTATAAAAAAGAGCAGCCTCCTCCTTCTTTTGTCATATTCACCAAAAACTAAAGTGGAGCCTTGCAGAGAATTCCCGAAGACCGGAAGCCCTAGCCTTAAACTCTTTCTCTCTCTTCCTCGTGCGCTGATATCACTCAAATTATCCCAAGGAGTGAATTACACTCTCAAATAAGAGGTTCAGTTGTAGTACTTAGGGATCGAATCCACAAGGAACTAAGGAACACAAAATATATAATCCTAAGTGAATATGCTAGGTTGATTAAGGTTTAAAAGTAAATTGCAGTTGTGAGCAATGGTGAGTTGCTCAAGAGAATTGATTTTAGGTTTTAAACAATAAAAGAAAGTAGTTAGATTCAAGGCTGCTATTCAGATAATCAGGATTATAATGCTATAGATGTCTTTATAAGTTGCTTGAAAGATATTAAAGAACTTCAACTCTTAGATAAGTCTATTAGCTGTCGCTATTGGACTCGTCCATTGACCTGACTGCCGACAATATCGACCGATGGTATGATCGCCATATCGGATGATATTTGTTGCCGTCGATCGATTACTCTATAGGAGTATCGATCGATATAGCTTCAGATCGAATTGAATATGTGTTCACCAAGATCATAGAACGGCTCTCGCATCGTCCCTAGAGGATCTCAGCTTATACCAGATGATTTCAGGATGATGATTAACAAGTTAAATCATTCCATGATCATACTCTAGTTAGCTACTCTAGAATAAGCATTAGGGTTCATCAGGATAATGAATATCACAACTCAACAATCCATAGTTGGGGCTAAACCCTCATAACTATTTGAACCCTAAATCTAACAAGTGAATCTATTCAGACATGACTAAGTAATTCATAGCAACAAGGTAATAATAGAAATTCATTAGATTAGAAGATTGAACTCTTGGTTCTTTTGAACAACAAATCTCTTTGTGTAATTCTTCTAAATCTAGAATTTTATAACCTTTTATGAAAATGAGAATAAGATGAAAATAATACTTTTATAAATCAAAGAACTAAGAACAATAAAAGAATGTAAAAGCACAAAAAGCATGTTAAAGGCACACTTCGCCAAAACACATAGGCATAACTATAAATATGAGTTCCATTAGGTTAAAAACTCGTCAGGGGAAATCTTGTAATATTGAGAGAACTTGGGCTTCAAGGCCGAGTCAACTTGTTCTTCACGTTTCATATCGATCGATGGTACATGGTGTACATCGATCGATGGAGTATCTCAATTCGTCATCCTCTTCGGAAGCATCGTCGATCGATTACACAGGATGTGTATCGATCGATATGTATCTCTGGATATCGACCTTATTGTCTGATCTTTATAGTCATCTCGGGAAAACTCTCCTTTAAGTCCACAAGGGCACCTAAATCATCACTTTACTCCAAAATGCTTCTGAACCTGAAAACATACCTAATAGACTCCAATATATATATATATATATATATATATATATTATAAAATCATATAAATATCATGGTTAAAAGTGGGTCAAAACCATGGTATATCAACTCCCCCAGACTTAACCTTTTGCTTGTCGTCAAGCAAACACAACAGTTAGTCTTTGGAAAAAGTTTAAAAATAGCAGGGACTCAATCAAATCTTAACTTAAAATCATAACCTCTACTTTGTTGCAAGCCACATCTCATATTACTAATCACAGAAGTACATTATACCATATCTTAGCTTAGCAACCAAATTCATCTAGCCCATCAACTTAGCAATCCTGTCTGTCTATCCCCTCTACTGATTTCATTTATGATGAAAAAAAAATGAGGGCTTTACCTTGGGAGTATCGATCAAGGAACACTTGGATTCAACTCAAGCAAGTTTCAAGCATTCTCATTCTGGTTTCTTTTCTCCCTATATCCCCCTTCTTTGAATCCCAAATTTTCATTTCTTTTATATCAATCCCAAAGAACAACATATGTTCATCTTATTGATCTTTCTACTACTTTTAGTAGTCTTTTCCAAAAAGTGTAGGCGAATAGTGGGGTCATGGGTAATGTACCTCTCCCTCGCTTTCACGATGTGTGATCATTCCTTTGAATTAGAATAATGGGGTCATGGGTAATGTACCTCTCCCTCTGCCTCTCAGGAAATCATCTCAATCTTTATTTTTCTCTTTTAGGGATGCCAAAGGGAGGAGAGAAAGAAACCAAAACTATCAAGACTTTTACCTTTTAGACTTGCAAGAGGATTCTGATCCCTTGTATACCAAGCCCCAAGACAAGCAATATATGTCATGTTAGGTTTGAAATCAGCTTTGGTTCTTCTAAACAATCATGAAAAATTGTTGTCATAGGTGACTGGTGATCCACCTTAGCATCTATAGTACTTTCTGCAATCAATAATTCTAAGAATGATGCTAAAGAGTGGTTAGATAAAATGTAAAAATTTTGAAATCTTTTTGTCCATTTCTTGACTCAATAAAACCAATTTTTGAAAACCTTTAATGAGATAAAAAAGATAAAGTAGCATCAGTAATCTCCACTCCCCCAGACTTAAATCATACACTGTCCTCAGTGTATAACCAGTCGGAGTTAGGGCATAAATAAATAATGTATAACTGATATCGAAAATTGTGAATGATATACCTGACCGATGTTTGTATCGATCGATGGTGAGTCACTTCCATCGATCGTCATGTATAGGGCTATGTCGAGCGATGTAGACAGGGTCTTATCGGTCAATAGAGGTAGTGATCGTGTATCATCTGAAATAAATAAAAAGAAAGAAATAAGTAAAAATAAAATAAAACTAAGAAAGAAAATACCTAATAGTGGGTTGCCTCCCACTCAAGCTTAGTTAGAGTCATTTAGCTTTGACTATGGAGGTATGGTGGCTAGTGATGTGAATTGCAGGTACTTGTTGGGAAACAAGTATCCTCCTTGTCTTGTGATTCTTCAAACCATGAAGTTAAGAAGCTTCTTGTGGCTTTCTCACTTCTGGTCATACTAGCTTTTAACCCTTGGACGTCATCTTGGACTCGTTGTAACCACCCCTCAAAGCTCGTAATGCTGTACTCATGATGTCCAAGCATGTTGTAGGTTTGTTCTACATTAATACTCAGCTGCGTTGTGTCGAAGTTTTGAATGTTTTGCACACCGGAAGGGATCGTATCGACCGATCTCTGTGTAGTTCCGTCGGTCGATGTGGATGGATGTCCATCGGTCGATGTGGATGGATGTCCATCGGTCGATGGGTTAGAAGGTGCGTCGATCGATGATGAGGGTGCAGGTCGGTTCGCGAGCTGTCTTCGAATGTATTTGATCTCCTTCTGAATTCCTTCTATTGTGCATTTCAATCTTTGAACGTCACTCTGTACTGGGAACCACATATTGTCGAGTAATCTGTATGCTTCATCTCCACAGGCTTCAATTGATTTGTAGATATATCTTGTGATGTCCTCAGTTTCTTCTCTGGTACAGAAGTCTGGTGCTTGAGTGTCGGTCGATGGCAATGGAGGGTCATCGATCGATAGCTCATGTAGGTGACTCTCGATAGGCTTGTGTTTGGTCGTGTCGATTGATGCTGCTGAGGCTGTATCGGTCGATTTTCGTTGTTGAGATTCGAGTTATTCGCGTAGTGCATGTACTTCTTCTTGCAGGGCTTTCCTCTCTTTGCGAGCTAAGTCATTGCCAGTCTTATTCCAATGTAATTCTCCTTTAAGTGATGCTATGGCTCTTTCATGTTCAGACCTCAATGATGCCATTTCCCAGTTATGTTCGCCAACTCTTCCATTGATCATGTATGTGACCTCTGCTTGTGTGTAGAGCTTGCAAACTGGAATTCCTTTAGCAAACTGTTCAGCGTGCTCTGGTAAACAGAAACAAGAGCGCTCCATCAGTGAGGCTCTTTTTCAGCAATTTCCCAATATCTTCTTTGGAGACATGTATGATGTCTCCATCTACTCCTCTGGCAAAACCATTCTCATCTCTGTAGACACCATATTCGTCTTTCTTTTCCCATAAGAACTGACAAATCCCGGATCTGAAGGCTTGTTTCCCAAATTCTCGATGTATATCGGTCGATGTGATTCTCCACGTATCGATCAATGTGTGTTGAAATTCTGGATAGGCTGAACTGGTCATCTGAAGAATGTTTGAAACGTCTTCTTTGGAGATTGGAATGATTCTTCCATCCATTGCTCGTGCATGGCCGTCTGGATCCCTGAAAATATCAAATTCATCCGGAATTAGTAATGTAAAATCGAAATTCTGCGTTTGTACCTCGGATGGTGTAGTGGTAGGATTAGTCGATAGAGTGCCATGGGCATCGATCGATTGGTTGAGGAACCCATCGATCGATGGATGTTGGTCCATGTCGGTTGATACGTTTGCTTCTGGTTCGGTCGCATGCATCAGTGGTGCTGTATCCACTGTGAAACTTTCATGGTAATTGCTTGCCCAGCTTCCAATTGAGTAGTCTCCGTCTTGTGGTTCATGTGGGACGTAGACTGGTGCACAGTTGGGGTTGTCGCTCGTTGATTCGAAACGTCGTTTGAGTGATCTGGGTTGGGGCATATCGGTCGATGGAGGGTGGTCTCTGTCGATCGATGCTCTGAAGATAAAGGATGGAAGAGGAGGTCTTTCTTCATCTTCCCGAAGAAATCTGTATTCTGTGGCTCGTTCCTCTTCATAATCTTCATCATACTCCTCCTGAGTGGTGATACTAGCCAATTCTGGGATGTAATGATCGTTTTCCCAATCATCTACGCGAAAATCGCCTTCTGGAAACTCCTCTTCGATGTCTTGGAATAGCCTGTCGATCGATGACCATGTATGCCTGTCGATCGACTCTGGTTGACTGGTATCGGTCGATGGTAGAAGACTGCCATCGGTCGATACTGCTGGATCTGTTTCGTACTCGGCCATTGAATCATACTCGTGGGCACAAAAATAAGTTGTTACGAGTGCTGGGCTCTCTGTCCTTGGAAACATGATGACTGAAACAGGACTATAGTGGATGGTAGGGTTAATGAGGGTTAGGCAGAGCTTATTGGATTGGAGGTCACAAATAGCTTCAATTGTTGCTAAGAAAGCTCTACCAAGCAGTAGAGATGTCTTGAAGTTGAGCTTGTTCTCCAGGACGTGGAAGTCTGTAGGAATTAGGGCATCTCCAATCTGTACCTTAAGGTTTCGAACTATGCCTCCAGAGTTCTGCTGAGAACAATCTACGAAGATGAATGATTCTTCAGTAGGCTCTATCTTCAGACCTAGATGGTCTGCCATGATCTTGAGTAGGATGCTAACTCCAGATCCTGTGTTTCAGAGGCCACGAGGGAACTCAACACCTCTTATAGAACATGGTATTGTGAACTTCCCTGGATCGCTCTTCTTCTCTAGTGTGATCTTCTTCTTTAGACTGTCTCTGACTTGGTGAAACATTCTCTTGATGTCTTCTTCTGTCTCTCTGGTTTCTCTGAAAAACATCCACAATCTGTGTGAAAAGTAAGCTTCTTCAAAGGGTTTCTCTTTAGGTATTCTCAGAACTCTCTTTCTGAAGCTTGACATTTCTTTCTCATTAGCTTCCCTTTTATAAGGCTTGGGGATCTTCTCTTTCCTTTTTCTGAGAACTCTTCCATGATTTTCCTTTTCTGTCTCCATGGGCTCAAAGATGTCCGTGGGTCTCTTCATGATGGTGGTGGGAAGGGTAGTGGAAGTTCTAGACTACTCCTGGAGTGCATCAAGTCGTGCACTGTCGATCTTTGGAAGTTGTACTCGACGTTGGGGTACTGTGTATCGATCGGTGACAACTGGAGTGGGTCGGTCGATATCACTATCTCTATGTCGATCGATTTGAGAGTTTGTCTGTCGATCGATAGGTGTATTGTTGGGTCTGAAGGGAAAGGCAGATGCGATTGTCGATCGATTGGGGATTCATCCTGTCGATAGATGTCCTCAGATTCGACTTTGATAGGGATGGGCGGATGTGGGTGTCGTGCTGCGAAGGCTTCGTGTGACATAATCTTGACGGCACTGCACTCGTAAGAAGCTTCGTCTAAGTCCATCGATCGACACTCGTCAAAGTCTATCGATCGCTGTACTTTGGAAGGTATCGATCGATAGTCAGGGCATGCTATCGATCGATAGTATTCGTTTTCCATTGAAGTCCATCTGAAGTTTCTGCTGACTCTCCAGAACTTTGTCTAGCATCTCCTCTAGCTTACTGTCTTGGGTGGGTGGGGGTGGATTTGTGTAGAATGAGTTACCATAACTCGTGTTATTGTTGAGGTTGTTGCTGCTGTAGTTGGTAGGCTTTTCTGAACTCTGGTTGAAGTTGCTTTTCTGTCCTGTGAAGTTTCTGTATCCTCCTTGGTTTCCAGACCTCTGAAATCCAGCTCCACTGATCCAGTTCACATCTTCTTCTGTGTAATCTTCTTCACCTGCAGTTTCTACATCCTCCACTGAGCAAATCTGCTTGTTTAGTAGCTTCTGAATATGATCCAGCTGTGCTTGCACTTCATTAATCTGTTCCTTCCCAAGGAATGATGTAGCTTTTGTCTTCAAAATGTTCTTTGTGCTGTTGTTTGAACCTAAGTTATCAATCAACTTCACAGCTTCTTGAGGATTCCTGGTGGTGAAATTGCCTTCACTAGCTGTGTCAAGAGCCATCTGGTACTTCAAAGTGATGCCTTCGTAGAAAGTGCAGAGCAGTTGCACGTTGTTGAAACCGTGGCGTGGACAATCTCACTGGTAGGATTTGAATTTGTTCCATGTGTCTTTGAACGATTCTCCAGGATCCTGAGTGAATGTAGAAATCTTCCTCCTCCATTCTTCAGCGCGTGAGTCATCAAAGAAGTTACGCAGGAATGCGTTTTTGATGTCACTCCAGGTTGTGAGAGAACCTGGTGGTAGTTGTCTCAGCCATTGCAAAGCTTATCCACTCCAGATAGAGAGGATAATCTTGAGGGACTCAATTGGCTTTTATGACGGTTATGAGATCCTCGAACCTCTCCAGATGGTCCATAGGATGCTCATGGGACAACCTACAGAAGGGTATATGTCCTACAAGTGTGTAGTACTGTAGCTTGAGCTCGAAATCTCCTCTCTGAATATCACGGGGGCGTATGGCTGATCGGTTGGTGTAGAACTGATCCAGACGGTTGTAGTCAGCCAAAGTTCTAGCTCTGTTAGCCTCTTCTACAGGTTGAACGAGGTCTGTAGGTGCAGTTTTGTTTCTCAAGAATGATCTCCTTCTGAGCATTCAGTTTCTGACCTGCTGCATTACGCATGTGACCATCTTGATCACGCAGGTCTCCATTCTCATCAGCAGTGAGAATAATGGTTGCTACCATGTCTCGCCGGTTAGTATCGATCGATGTAAGATGAGGGGTATCGATCGATGTCGGGTGAAAGATTTCGGTTGACGAACGGTTGTTGATGTCGATCGATGGAAGGGTGCGAGTATCGGTCGACGAAGAAGGTGTCTCGGTCGACTGTGGTAAGCGAGTATCGGTCGACGAACGGTTGTTGATATCGATCCATGCGGAACTTAAGTCTCTGCGGATGCTACGTTCCAAACTGTGGGGGTCTTCTGAATACACAAGTTTGTTGTTCTTGTTGCTTCTAGTACTGCTGGGCATGTACCTGTAAGAGACAAGAAAAAAATTTTGTGTCAGAGGATAGTTAAGCAATAAAAAGAAAAATAACCTAGACCTAATCAGATTAAATCTAATGGCGATCTTAGTTCCCCGGCAACGGCGCCAAATTTGATATCACTCAAATTACCCTAAGGAGTGAATTACTCTCTCAAATAAGAGGTTCAGTTGTGGTACTTAGGGATCAAATCCACAAGGAACTAAGGAACACAATGTTGGGGTCAAAATCGGTACGAAAGAATCAATAGCCAAAATTCCCCGCAAAAATGCAAAAAGAATCATTTTATAAAACTCGAGAATCGTTTTATAAAACTCAAAGATCGTTTTATAAAACTCGAAGATCATTTTGATAAAACTCGAGAAGTCGTTTTATAAAACTCAAAGATCGTTTTATAAAACTCGAAGATCGTTTTATAAAACTCGAGAAGACGTTTTATAAAAATCGAAGGTCGTTTTATAAAACTCGAGAAGTCGATTTATAAAACTCGAAGATCGTTTTATAAAACTCGAAGATCGTTTTATAAAACTCGAAGATCGTTTTATAAAACTCGAAGATCGTTTTATAAAACTCGAAGATCGTTTTATAAAACTCGAAAAGTCATTTTATAAAACTCGAGAATCATTTTATAAAACTCGAAGATCGTTTATAAAACTCGAGAATTCGTTTAATAAAACTCGAAGTTCGTTTTATAAATCTTGAAGATCGTTTTATAAAACTCGAAGATCGTTTTATAAAACTTGAGAATCGTTTTATAAAACTCGAGGATCGTTTTATAAAACTCGAGAATCGTTTTATAAAACTCGAAGACCGTTTTATAAAACTCGAAGATCGTTTTATAAAACTCGAGAATCGTTTTATAAAACTCGAGAATCGTTTTATAAAACTCGAGAATCGTTTTATAAAACTCGAGAATCGTTTTATAAAACTCGAGTAATCGTTTTACAAAACCGCGAAAAACCGAAACCGTCGCAGAACGCGAACTAGTCAAGACTAGTTCGCCTGCTGGAGAACTAAGCCAAGCTGGCTTAGTTCGCCAGAAGGCGAATTAGAAGGCTCCCAACTAGTTCTCCTGCTGGCGAACTAAGCTTGCTTGGCTTATTTTGCCAGCGGGCGAACTAGAAGCTTCCAACTAGTTCGCCAGCAGGCAAACTAGGAACTCCCCTACTAGTTCGCCTGCTGGCGAACTAGAGATTTCCCGGATCTCCCGCATCCCCGATTCGAAACTTACGTCCTTCGACACAGTCACATTCTGAACCGCGCCCGAAATGTCTCTCGTTTCGTCTCGATCCGACTTATAGTTTGAATTCTACGATAAAAACCGTAAAACTCCGCTTTCTCGAAAAGAACTCGAAGAAATCGTATAAAACGGTAACGGTTAAGCAAAACACCGAACATCGCCTAAACTATACGATTTATCCGAGATTTTTTGTTAAGATCAAAAAAACGTGTTTTTAATAAATAACGTCGAGAAAATCGTAAAAACGGCATCGGATCAGGAAACGGTCTCGTATAAAGTCGTAAAACGATTTTTATTGTAAAACGGCCCGAAAGGTCCTAAAATACGATAAAAATCCATCTGGCGATATTAACGAAATCAAACCCGAAGATACGATAACGTTTTGGTGGTTTACTCGCAGACAGAAGACAAAAGGCAAGTTTGAAGAAAAATAGAAGATTTCCGCGGAAGAAAAGGAAGGATCGACAGAAATGGAAAATTCCCGATATATTCGGTTTCGGGCGAAATGGAAAGACTAAAACCGCCTAAGAAGGAGTATATAAGCAGGAGGCATAGGGCAGAAGCTGGGACACGATTTTCAGAGCTCTAAAGGTCCTAAAACACGATAAAAACCCATCTCCCGATATTAACGAAATCAAACCCGAAGATACGATAACGTTTTGGTGGTTTACTCGCAGACAGAAGACAAAAGGCAAGTTTGAAGAAAAATAGAAGATTTCCGCGGAAGAAAAGGAAGGATCGACAGAAATGGAAAATTCCCGATATATTCGGTTTCGGGCGAAATGGAAAGACTAAAACCGCCTAAGAAGAAGTATATAAACAAGAGGCATAGGGCAGAAGCTGGGACACGATTTTCAGAGCTCTCACCACCAAAATTAGCCTTTAGGAATATTTCCGTTTTCGGTTAGCGAGCTGCGTCTCAACTAGGTTTTTTCGTTCTTAGACTTTTCGGCCACTCTTTTTGTACCAGTTCTTACGCAGAGTCGGAATAAGAACCTCTTTGCTATCAATTTCGTTTATTCTCTTTTAAATTCTAAGTTCATCGTTTTCTTAATCTTCGTTGTGCGGTTCTACAGATAGCCGGTTCCTCTGGAAACTTAGGGTTTTCCCGAAGTTTCCTTTTTTACGATTTATTGACAATAGGTGGATTTTGGTTCCCACAGTTTGGCGCTAGAAGGAGGGGGGGGGGATCTATCTTACACCGAAGCCGCAACATGTCCAACGAAGAAACGATGACTGGTGACAACCAAACTCGCAACGAACGCGACAACGTTGAAACACCACCACCACAAGATGCGTCCGCGGCCAACGCTACAAACGCTAACGCCGAGACCATCGAAAAGATGCTTTCCGAGTTTAACAAAAAATCAGAAGAGCAGGAAAAGCTCATTGGTTCGCTCGCGAAACGGGTTGAAACCCTAACGACAAAAACCCGAGCAATTCGCCCTCGCGGAATTACTAAGATCCACGGAAGGAGGCTCGATTTCGGCGCTCCTACGGATCATCCCAGAACCGAGCAGGGTAACTTACTGGAAAAGGATTCCGGAAAAGATAACCCTGACGTGACGCCAAACGAATCGGAGAAACCTCCTACTCGCGAACAGGAGACCGAGGGTGACGGCATCGAAAGGGTTAACCTGGAGACAAGTGACCAGGCCGATTCATCGGACGAAGACGCTGACGTCCATCCTAGGAGAAGAAAAACTCGAAGTCCTCTACCGGAGTCTTCTCCCGAATTTTCTCTTACTGGAGACGAGGAGGAACTCGACTTCGCGCGATACGCAAAAACTGCCGAGGAGCGATCTCCGGTTACTCGCAGCAAACGCCGACAAAGTCGGAAAACTGCTGGCAATCTGACTGTGGGAACTGAAATCCACCTACGGTCAATAAATCGTAAAAAAAGAAACTTCGGGAAAACCCTAAGTTTCCAGAGGAACCGGATCTCTGCGAAAGCCAACGACAAGTAACCAAGAACACGATTAATATGAATAAATTGAAAGATATAAAAAGAAAAACGAGATTGAGAGCAAGAAGGATTCTTATTCCGAATTCGTGTAAGAACGGTTACAACGAGAGTTGCCTTAGCTGCGTGAGCCGTCGGCAAAATTCCTAGTAATAACAATCTAAGACTAAAACCCTAGTTGAGACGCAGCTCGATAACGAAAACGGAAAATTTCCTAAATGCTAATTTTGGTGGTGAGAGCTCTGAAAATCGTGTGTCTTGCTTCTGCCCTAGACCTCCTATTTATATACTCCTCGCCTTGGTCATTCGGTCTTTCCATTTCGCCCAGATTCGACTATATCGGGAATTTTCCATTTTTCTCGATCCTTCCTTTTCTTCCGCGGAAATCTTCTATTTTTCTTCAAACCTTCCTTTTATCTTTAAACTTGACTTTTATTTTCCTCCTGTGAATAAACCGTCAAAACGTTATCAAATCTGCGGGTTAGATTCCGTTAAGATCGCGAAATGGGGTTTTATCGCGTTTAGGTCCTTCTGGGCCGTTTTACGATAAAAACCGTTTTCCGACTTTTTACGGAATCGTTTCCTAATCTGATGTCGTTTTTAACAAATTCCTCGAGCTAATCGCAAGGTTTTACGATTTACTCGACTTTTTATTAAAAACACGTTTTTTACGAGTTACTCGGCGTTTTTTATTAAAACGCGTTTTTATGATTTCAACGAGAAATCTCGAATAAATCGTATACAATTTCCTCGAGTTCTTTTCGAGAAAGCGAAGTTTTACGGTTTTTATCGTAAAACTCGAACGGTAGGTCGGATCGAGATGGGACGGGAGATGTTTCGGCCGTGGTTTAGAACGCGACCTTGTCGAAAGACGTAAGTTTCGAATCGGGAATGCGGGAGATCGAGACGCGGAATATCCGGTTAGTTTGCCGATGGGCCGGCTTAGTTCGCCGATGGGCGAACTAGACGAGTATCTCTTAGTTCGCCCATCGGCGAACTAAGCCGGACCGGCTTAGTTTGCCGATGGGCGAACTAGTTGAGTGTCTCCTAGTTCGCCCATCGGTGAACTAAGCTGGCTTGGCTTAGTTCGCCCATGGGCGAACTAGTCGTGACTAGTTCGCGCTTTACGGCTGTTTCGGTTTTTTGCGGTTTCGTAAAACGATTCTCGAGTTTTATAAAATGATCTTTGGATTTCATAAAACGATCTTCGAGTTTCATAAAACGATCTTCGAGTTTTATAAAACGATATTCGAGTTTTATAAAACGATCTTCGAGTTTTATAAAACGATCTTCGAGTTTTATAAAACGGCTTTTCAAGTTTTATAAAACGATCCTTGAGTTTTATAAAACGATCTTCGGGTTTCATAAAACGATTTCTCGAATTTTATAAAACGGCTTTTCGAGTTTTATAAAACGATTCTCGAGTTTTATAAAACGATTCTCGATTTTTATAAAACGATTTCTCGAGTTTTATAAAACGGCTTCTCGAGTTTTATAAAACGATTTCTCGAGTTTTATAAAACGGCTTCTCGAGTTTTATAAAACGATTTCTTGAGTTTTATAAAACGATCTTCGGGTTTTATAAAACGGCTTCTCTAGTTTTATAAAACGGTTTTTCGAGTTTTATAAAACGATTCTATCGTTTTATAAAACGATTTCTCGAGTTTTATAAAACGGCTTCTTGAGTTTTATAAAACGATTTCTCGAGCTTTATAAAACGATCTTCGAGTTTTATAAAACGGCTTCTCGAGTTTTATAAAACGGTCTGCGAGTTTTATAAATGACTTTGAGTTTTATAAAACGACTCTTCGGATTTTATAAAACTATTCCTTTTATATTTTCGCGGGGAGTTTTGACTATTAATTCCGTCGTACCGATTTTGACCCCAACAGTTAGCCCCCCAGCTCGTAAGAATCTTGAGCCTTTAGCGTAAGGTTCTTGCGAGTGGTTAACCAGTTTTAGTTAAGTTAGGCGGAATTAATGGTCGGAAAGGTCCGTTGGAAGTGATCTTTCCACTCTCCAGGGAGCGGAAAGCGTTTAAGATTAGGGCTGCGCCTTGTGAAGGCTGCCTACGTACCCTTTTGAGTGGATCAAGCCTTTCGTAGCTCGTTTCGGAGTTAAGGTTCGTATGACCTGTTTCCCTGCAAGACCTTTACGGTCTAGTTATATGTTTATCGAGCATATTGATGTCGATGGCATCTTGACCTTTGCCGGCCTTGAGACTAGCCTCGTAGGCCGTCTGGTCTGGCTGAGCGTGGCCGTTATAGTTTTCGGACTGGCCGTGTGCAGCTCTGAGTCCCTGTCGCTTTTGCGGCTTTATTAAAAATCAGTTTGCGTTTTTAAGAGCGTGTTTTTATTCGTATGAATGTAGCGGGAAGATTATGAGTTGATATTGAGGGAGGTCCGCGAGTTGTCGTCTCGCATTCCTTTTTCCCTTAGTGTATCGCCTTGTTCGTTTGCCCGTTTTAGGATGTTTAGTAAATCGAGTGAGCATTTAGATATAGACGAAGAGACATGCCTTTAGGATCTCGATTCATGCCTTGAGACGTTAGCGACTAGTGTGCTGGGTTTAGGGCAAGACCTAGGTTTACTTTCGGATTGAGGCTATGCGATGACTAGTCGGCTTTCGTTTTGCCTGTTGCGATTTTAACCTGATTCCATACCGATTTAGAATCCGTGATAGGTTCTCGGCTTATACGATTCGTCTGGTTGGAACCGAGCTTCTCACCGGGAACAATTTCTAAGTTGCCCGGAAGTGCTGACCAAAAGTTTGGATTTCTTTTATAGCGCTATTACCCTTGTGTCGGGTGTTCGAGAGCAATCTCTGCGAGATAACTTAAGTTTGTTTAGGACTGTTGTGAGTTTGTTATGATCAGCAACAAACTTTTTAGGCGATAAATGTTTACGTTGTTTTGGCCTTCGCGAAGGATACGTACGTTAAGAAGTTTTGAGTAATTTTATAGTCGCGGACGGACTGTTAGGTCTTCCAAGAAAATGACTTTATCAAGGAAGGTATTTATGTCGAAAAACTAATCTCCGGGCGTCTGCGACGTCTCGCAGTGCCGAAAGTTGGTTTTTATTTTATATGCCGCGTTTCGTGTTCGGAACGTTTGCAGGCTCGAAGATGTTGCGCGGTGTTGCGAGGGTTTTGTCTTAACCCTGCTTCGCAGGAATACTTTGGTTCGTTTGCGGATATTCGCAATTAAAACTTAAATTCCTGTTTGGATTTTAGGTAGTTTTATGATTTGTGCTAGAGCAATTAGGACCGAGAGGTCGCGTAAGTTGTTTCCCCGAACGAAGATTTTTTCGTTACGGTGCTTTGTGAAGTGTTGACCTTCCGAGATTCGTACGGCTTTAGGAGCTCTGATACGAGCGTTTTCTTATACATCGGATTTTGTAGGCAACTTGCTTTGGGAATAGAGTGAATCGCGAGAATACAGAACTTAGCCGATTTTTGACAAGTTTGCATTATCGGTTGAATGTATTGGCTTGGCGCGAAGGTTGTGTTCAGCCGCACAGCCAAGGTCGTATTTGGTAGAGGATTAGACCGCGACACTTTCGTGCTATCGAAAAGGTCGAGTCGGTTTGTAAACTTGGCATTGAAGTGAAGCGCGATCGGACAATAGCCAAGTAGCCTTTGTCGAGCTTGATATGCCAAGTATGCCCGTGTTTA